>JAPPVO010000019.1:122754949-123013321 GCA_030407325.1 Camellia japonica
ATTATGTATAATCACTGTACAAGATTTTCATTTCAAGCTTTGTGTTAATTTTTTTTTTAAATTTATATATATATTACAAAGAGATGCTTGGCAAATGTAGATGTCTTTTCATTTTCAATTGTCTTACCATTTTCTTCGTCATGTATATAATTTGAATTTATTAATTGGATTGTCATTATGGCATTTCATATTAATCTTGAATATCTTGGATGTTTTGTCTTTAACACTGATGTATGCTCTATCCAGATAGTGTGGTTGGAACTGATTCCCATACCACTATGATTGATGGATTAGGGGTTGCTGGCTGGGGAGTTGGAGGTATTGAAGCAGAGGCAGAAATGCTTGGCCAGGTAAATAATGTTATTGAAGTGATGGAAAATTGTGAAGTTTTGTCCATACTTAGGATGAAAATTGATGAATTTGTTTTCTTTGACCATAACCACTATGTTTATGATGGTTGTGGTAGTAGCATAAGCATGTGCATTTCCTTTTACATAATGCTATCAAAGCACTCAATGAGGTATAACTCAATGCTAAGAAGCACAGACATGGGGACACGACAATTTCAAAAAAAGGGACACGGACACAGTAGGGACACAACAATAAATTATGTTTTCATATATTTTTATTTGCTATATAGATTAATATTACATCCACAAACAATCAATATTAACAAAATAACTCTAATTCTATATATATATATATATATATATTTAAAAAGCATTGTTAAATTAACACTTACTGTTTATATATTTTTTTATGGATGATTTATTAAGTATTTAAATGTAAGAAAAAAATAATAAATATTCAACATTCAATATTCATCAAAAGTACTAAAGAAAATGAGGGAAAAAAAGACAACTTGACATGTCCTTAGTGTATCCCCAGAGTGTCCCTGGCATGTCCCGTGAAAATAAATTAATTAAAGGGACATGCCATGTGGCGTGTCCCATACGTGTCCCTACTGTGTCCACGTGTTCCCGAAATGTCCGACACGGATACAACACTTGTTTTGAAGTGTCGGTGCTTCATAGACTCAATGACATAAGGTTATGGAATATTGTGGCATAAGGCCACACATGCTTAATTTATCGCTTCAGGTGTTGTATGTATGAAACTTAAGTTAAATACATATTTCCCATCAGTTATGTCATTACTTACTAAGGACAGAAAATTAGCAATAGGACCGGTGTATTTGTTTCTTGATCTGTACCACTTCTAATGGGAATGGGATGGACAAATTTTCTAAACCAACTTGGTTTTGGCGTAAAGGACTTACTTTGATGCAATTCTATGTATGTGTTCATGCGCTTTTAACATATATGTACTGGAATAATCACGTATGATTGGTTTATAGATGGTTTAGGAATGGGCTTGGTTGGTAGCCTCAAAACTTGAGATGTGTTTGGGCTAATGTCAAGACGATGCTACCTCTAATCAGTTTTATATGTTGGACTCTTATATTTCTCATAGTATCTGTGTTCACCGGATATGATAAGAGTATTGGTGTGAGATGTGTATTTGACACCAGGACCTAATTTAGACACCTGGATCCTCTAATTTTATATGATTTTCGAAGAAGAAACTAACATTTGCTAGTAAATAAATATTTATTGCCTTTCACATGGATGAGGGATATAACATATTTCATATTTTCCCTAAATTCTATTTAATTTCATGTAAGTTTTTAAATAATTTATATAATATTATCTGAGAATATTAACAACAATTTATACAAGTATTTAAGACATGTCCCATGCCCATACCCAACTTTAAGATACATATCTTAATATTCTAAGATTTTGGTTTAGGAAGGTTTGATGCTACTTGCACCCGATACTTGTCTCCGAGTCTATATAGCATAGGTATTAGCTCACATGCCTACACATATGAGTCATTTCTTTAGCATCTGACACTCTCAAGGCTGCTTATGCTTTTGAGTGTTGTTATCCAGGGCCTTCCTTTTTTTCCACTTATACTTGTATGTTATAATTGGGCGTTGTTTTTTTTTTTTTTTTTTAATACTTGTATGTTATAATCAAACCATATAATGTAAGGACTCCAAAAACTATTTAAATTAAGTCTTAATTGCATGCGATTCTCCCATGGAATTTGTTTCACTACTCTTGGACATGCTTTTGGAAATTAATGCATTGAGTACATTCGAGTTGTCTGGAAAATTACGCGATGGTGTCACTGCTACTGACTTGGTTTTGACTGTGACCCAAATGCTAAGGAAGCATGTTGTTGTTGGCAAATTTGTTGAGTTCTATGGTAATCAAACTGAAGCCTTGGTACTTTTCAACTTCCATGGTTCTGTCAATGGTAGATTTAATGTTTTCATTTGCCCTTATTTGTAGGTGAGGGTGTGGGCAAAATTTCATTAGCTGACAGGGCTACCATTGCTAATATGTCTCCGAGTATGGTGCAACAATGGGGTTCTTTCCTGTAGATCATGTTGCTTTGCAATATCTAAAATTGACTGGAAGAAGCGAGAAAACTGTGAGTACTTTTCAACATTCATGTGTGTTCATTTGAATGTGGATGAAACCAGGGACAATGATATTGATAATATTGATGTCTATCTTGTCTTGGTGCTTGTGATATATATTTTCACAAGGTAACACTCTTTTGTGTTGAAATTCAGGTGGCAATGATTGAAGCATATTTACATGCAAATAACATGTTTGTTGACTATAATGAGGCAAGACTCTCTGTTTTACAATATGATAATTTGCTTTTTAAAGTTTCTGTTGGATATAATTATCTTCTTCCCCTAATTTCAGCCTCAGCAAGAAAGAGTATACTCATCCTATCTACATCTAGACCTTGCGGATGTTGAACCTTGTATTTCTGGCCCAAAGAGGTGTGTGCTCTGTGCTTCTTCAAACTTACGCACACAATGCAAATTCTGTTATTTGTTAGCATAGATCTAACCATACTTACTCTTATTGACAGGCCACATGACTGGGTTCCTTTGAAAGAAATGAAAGCGGACTGGCATTCTTGCCTTGACAACAAAGTTGGATTCAATGTAACTGTTAGGCCATTTGAGCATTGAACTTCTTATGATGTCATAGCCTGATTAATTGCTTCATTATACTTCTAGCAGTTTTTATTTGAATCAGTTTACTGAATTTGCTTTTCTTTTTTATTTGCTTTTTTTATTGCAAATGTTTTCTTGTTGTAACGAACATCAGACATGCTGTTAGTGTACGTTGGTGATGTAGTAGGTATGACTACATCAAAGGAATAATTTCTAATTACCAAGGAAATATGGGATAAACTTGAATGGACTTTGAAAGTTATATTGTGTTTTGGTGGTGTTGCCATCGTGTATAGCCTTTGATTGCTAGTATTTGTAATGTTTAATTATGATGTAGGGCTTTGCTATACAAAAGAGGTACAAAACAAAGTGGTAAAGTTTTCGTTCCAAACAGCTTGCGGAGCTTAATCACGGTAGTGTTGTCATTGCTGCTATCACGAGCTGCACAAATACATCAAACCCTAGTGTCATGCTGGGGGCTGGCCTAGTTGCAAAAAAGGTTTGTGAACTGGGTCTGCAGCTATGAAGCGCCGACATTCCCAGGCTCTGCGTACAAGTGTCGGACACGCGGTAGACACGCGTCGGATACTCCTCTCTAACGTGTTTTTTTTTTTTTGAAATCTTCCAGTCGGACACGCCATGGACACGGCGGGACACTTTTCGGACACTCGTGAGGTGGATCGAAGAAGCCCTAACTGTTTTCCTTGATCGACAGAGAAAGAGAGAGAGATCACGGAGGAGAGAAGACAGAGAAAGAGAGAAAGAGATTGAGGGAGAGGAGAAGCTAACCTGTTCAGATCCAAGAAGCTGAAGCTGAAGCTGAGGTATTCTTCTTCTTCTCTTCTTCTCCTTCTTCTCTTCGTCTTCTCTGTCTCCATCTCTGTTCTTCTTCTCCTTTTCATTTTCTTCCTCTCCTCCTCCCTTTCGTCTCTCCTTTTCTGAACTCTTTCCCTCTGCTTTTTGACTTCACTTTCTCTCTCCTCTATCTTTTCTCTTTTATATTTTTTTCTTATTCAACGTTTCTCTCCCCTCTTTTTTTCTTTTTTCTTTATCTTTTTTCTTTATCCTTATTTTTATGTTAAACTTAAAATTCATAAAAAAATTATTTTTATTTTAAAAAACTCATTTTTTTATTAATTTAAAAAAATATATTATTAATTTTATTATTATTTTGATTGTATAAGAATTAATGATTTTATTTTTATTTTAGACATATAATAAATAAATAAAATTATATATATTAAACGTGTCCTCAGCGTGTCGTGTCCCCTATTTTTTGAAAAATTACGTTTTCGCGTGTCCGTGTCGTGTCCCGTGTCCGTGTCCGTGCTACATAGGTCTGCAGGTTAGCTGTGCTCTAATGACCTTTATATCTTTGTTCTAGTGTTTGTTTGTTTGTTTGTTATTTATTCCCCAAATATTTCATGGTCAACTCTGATTGATTTTTACCTAGCCGGGAGATGCTGTCAAGGGCTCCAATATTTGATTCTTACATTTGCTTAAATGATAATTTCCCAGGTCAAGTCATGGATAAAAACTAGTCTTGCCCCAGGTTATGGGGTTGTTACAAATATTTACTTCAAAGGTATTGCTTGTAATTTTTTTGCAGGATAAGTTTAATAGCTATCTAATGTAACACTGATTTTTCCCAAGTAGATAAGATATTTTTTCCCCGTTGTGCAGTGGGCTGCAGAAGTATTTAAATGAGCACGGCTTCCATATTGTTGGATGTGGCTGCACAACTTGTATTGGAAATTCAGGGGATTTGGATGAATCAGTTGCTTCTGCAATATCAGAAAATGGTATTGTTGTAGATTTGTTCTGATTGTTTGTGACTTGTGTAAATAAAATTGAGCATAGTCACTGTTTGCCTCTCACTTGTAGGATTATCAAGTTAATTGTCAAATCCATCTAATTTAATTGTGGTCTGCTTCTGCAGACAATGTTGCGGCTGTTGTTCTTTCTGGGAACGTAAATTTTAAGGGTCATGTTCATCCCTTGACAAGAGCTAACTACCTTGCCTCTCTCCTTTAGTGGTTGCTTATGCCCAGCGGGATCTTAATACCAACCCAACTGTCTTTTGGAATATCTGTGAGCCAATACGACCTAAACGAGAAGACCCACCTGCACCTGATGCTTTTTCTTGCATATCAGGAGAACTTCCCTCCTTGGATGAATCAATCAGAGAAAAAGAAAAGTTAGAATACCCCAAAGTTTGGATATAGATCAAACGTTATGTAAGCTTCTCTCTCTCTCTCTCTCTCATGGCTACATCTAGATGATCCATACACCCCATACATTAAAGAATTTGAAGATATGCCAAAAAGGGCATGCTAACACATTGTGCAATTATCTTCAAAGTGTTTTTTTCCCCTCTCTGCCTTAAGTAGCATCAAAGGTAAAATCATTTAGAGCCGCAACATCCAAATGTGAGTTGCTAGAGCCTAGAGAGGAAATTGCTACATTCCGGGGATCCAATTCCCCTATCTGGTTTTGTTGTGCTTGATGGCTTCTAATTTTGATATTTGTTTCCCTCTTTGTAATTTAGGCTCTTCATGACAAGTTTTTACTTTTATATTTGGGTTATTGTTCCCACAACTCATTTGGGTGGGGATGTAGCTAGGTACACATTCACAGTTCTTAATTTAAGATGATGATGTGACAAAGTTTGACGGGTGATAAAAATTTATGAATTTAGTAATACTTAATTAGTATAAAATATATTTGATTCATTTTACACCAAAGTTATGGGACAGGGTCAAGATTAGTAATACTCTTTTTTTTTTTTTGTCCATCTTACTAACAAACCATTAATGGTAGAGAAGTTTCTACTAAGATAAGAAAGGGGTGTCCATGTAATTTCATAAACCACAAGGGAGGTCCATGTAATTATTAGACACCTCAAAGGGTGTTAATCGAATTTACCCTTCAATTTTCAAAAAAATTGAAAACGCGGATACTTTTTACCTATATGGCTGTACCACTATGCTTAAGCTTAACCTCACAAATGGAAGAAAAGCTTCGCCTCAACCCATGCAACTATAATGCTTGTAACATACTCTATTCTACAATTGTATATGTTGCTTCAATGCTAGGCTTAAGTAATTATATTCACATAAGCAAAAGGTGGTTTACGAGAAGCAGAAAACAACAACAATAGTTGCAATTCTATTCATCTAAAAACACACAAGTAGTTTATTTGGGTAAGCAAGAGAAATTCTGTTGGCAAAAACAAGAAAAAGAATATTTACCTTTCTTGGTGTTTTGCCAAAATCTGGCTCTGAAATGCTTCTATTGTGCATTGACCGGTTGTTCCCACCTTTCCATTCGCTTTCTGTTGATGCTGAAGGCATCAAAGAAGACATGGCCATTGTTGATTGACTGTTAGACACCCTTGGGCCCACTTTTTGGCGATCATGTTCATTGCACTGAGCACCACCAAGTGATGTTGATGGCACAGACGGTGGAAGCCCACCCACAACATGATGAGCAGTACTATCAAACAAGTGGAGTATCCACCCTGTGAATGGTTTCTTAGTAAGATACCCAAAATAAAGCTGGATTGGAAACAAACCAATATCAGACTTACCTGCTGGTGAATTTTAATTCGCTTCTCAAGAGAATTTAGTAAATTTTTCCATGTGTCCACTTCTGGTACCCGACTAGTTTTTAAACACTTCAAAATAGCTTGACAGTATCTGAGACAGCACATACACATTATATGATGGAGGGAAAATAGGCACAGCCATTTCTGGAACAAAAGTCACATAATACCTACTTTAAAGAATCTGAAACCTTTCCCACCTCAGCCAGCATGTGCGCATAAATAAGCTTATGTGGTTGAAAGTGTAGTAAACTGAATTGAGGGTTTCCAAGGACCTTTGAATATTCATACAACTCTGTCCTCTATCCAAATTTCACAGAAGGTTATTTTAGTTACATTATTCAGGAAATAAAAAATGAAGAATTTCAAAATTCACAAAGCAGATGAAGACCATAGATTTATCTACCACATAGTGCAGAAAGTGATCAAAATAGTGCCATTCATAAAATATAACAAAAATGTAAAAATATTCCCATGAGCATTAAAACAAAAAACTAGAGAATGTATTAGAGCATTTGCCCACTCTACTGTTTAATGCAAACAATAGAAGGGAACTGCAGCACCTGAATCAGGACTAGCATATGTTCTAGGGAATTTCAAATGATCTGCACCAATGAGACAGATTCGTGCAGTGTCTGAATATGACTCGCAGTTTGCTTCAGCTACTAAATAACAAATGTGGGCAGCAGTAACCTGCAAAAAATTGGTCTTATTATCTAAACACAGAAGATGATACACAGAAGATGATCATCTTTCATGTGCTACTTATTGCTAAGGTGTTGCATAAAAGAAATAAAAAATAAAATAATAGATTTTCATTCTTCGGAGCCTGTTAAAGAAAAAACCTCTGTTCAATTGAGCTTAACAAGTAATTGGTTTACTCGCCCGTGAAGTAAATCATCGCACCTACGGTCCAACCAATTGGAATAGAATCAATAGATTCATTTTTGAATTGAGAAATCTTCGAAAACAAAAACAACATAAATTATACTCTCATCTTTTTTTTTCTCTCTTTTTCTTTTATATTTCCTCAATTTTCCCTGCAGTGATAAGTAAAATTTTAAGCAAGAGAGGAAAAAAAAACCTAAACCTCAAAAGAATCCAAACACAGCATTCCTCGCCCCTCTCCTTCCATAAGCAATCTCCAAGATGAATAACCACAAGCTCATCATCTTTTGTTCTGTTTGCGGTTATGATAGCTAAATTCTCCTCCCATTCATCAAGCATACAGGTAGCTCCAATCTGTAGTTCATGCAAATCTAAATAAATAAATAACTGAATGAACAAAAAATTAAACAGCTATGCAGGTGAGATTGTGCCAGGGAAATCTAATGCTATGACTGCAGCATGGCTTGAAAGTAGGACATCATATGCTTAATGATCACCAATTACTATTAGGTTTCTTTTTCTAAAGTTCTCATACAGAGTTTACAAAAATATAGGAGAAATCTCGAATTTGAGTTGTTAAACCTATATAACTAATTGATGCGGTAAACATACTCCAAAAGAGAATGTTTCAAAGGCTTTTTGGGATTGGGAAAAAGAATCCATAGCATCAGTAGCTTCAGTGGAAATATAGTTTGGGTGAAACAGAATTTTAATACTGTACTATTAGAACTGCATGGTATCCAAGTTGGTGTTTGGTTATGTGGTTTTTTATATTTTATGTTTGGTTATGCGGTTTTTTATATTTTATTCTTGACTAAAATTTGTTGATCCATTATAGAGGTTTAGAAGATTTATTTCATCAAATTTCTTCATCTAGAAGTTTAGTTTTATAGATCTGTTACGTAAGGTAGAGTTCCCATATCATAAACATTCAAATTTGAGTTGGGTTAGAAGCCTATTCTTGGGTTGTAATCATGTCCATTAGTAACTTCCAACCTTTTTCTTATGATGGAATTTAAGACTAATTTGGATGAAAATTGAGTGAATCAATCTATATTCTGCAGAAGGTCAATTTGGTCTTTAAAATTTCAAGAAGTTATCATGAAATCCCTTGATTTCAGATGCAGTTACAAGTTAAAGAATGGTTTCCTTAGGTTAACGAATTAATGATAAACTCTTCTATTGTTTTAAGTACGAATCTCAAACAAGTCATGTGTTAAGTAATGCACTTATCTCTCCATTTCTCTTTTTCTCTTCTTCTTCTTTTTTTTTTTTTTGGATAAATAAAACAAGCTTTATTGAGAAAGCATCAATGTGATGCAAAGAATACAGAAGTTAAGAACCAAAAGACACAGCACATAAAACGTAAAACAGAAAACTCAGAGACTAGCTAATCAAGCCATCCACAAAAGCCAACAAATCTAGCTCAATGGAAAGCATGACCCAACTATGAAGCACCAAGAATAACCGGCTTTCCAACCATGTAACTGAACGAGTTAAACCCTGAAAATTGCGCCTATTATGTTCCAACCAAATCAGCCAAAATAAACAATGGGCAGCAAGTAACCACGCCTTCCGACGCCATTTCCCAACCTTCCCCCCACCCCAACTCTGCAACAACTCCATTCATGGAACCATTTTGTTTAAATAAATAGATACAAAAAGCTTAAAACCCATAGGCATATGCACCATCAAGTGTGGCAGCTAAGCTCACTAGTGGGGTCGCAAATTTGCTTTAACAAATTTGCTTGAACTGTTTTAACAAATTTGCTTCTCCAATGTGAGGTAAGTACAGGCCCTTCACTTTTTCAAGGAAATATCTACAATAGACCTATGGAAATTTCGAAATGTTACATCCTTTGGCCTCCTTTTGCTCTTTTTTACATAGGTAAAATATATCCACTAAAGGTGCCAACCAAGTCAAGATAAAAAAAATATATATAAAAAAATAAAAATAAAATAAAATAAAAATTCCACAGAATTGAGTTCACCTATAAAATCTATAAAAGCAAAGGAAGATAAGCCAAGAATGAAAACTATGAAGGGAAGACATCTTTAGCCCAGTATGCTGATTCCTCGCCCTCCACAAGCTACGTCAAGCACATAAGTGCCAGCATCCATACTTTCTCCATCCTCTGGAAGTGACACTCACCTACGCAACACTCATATAACTAGAGGATTATCTAAGCATGACCAACTGTATACTAGAAGTAGAAAACAACATTCCCCAAATCCCTAACCAACTCATTCTGAGGTAAATGATCCACAGTAAGTCCTTGGCTTTCTTGCACCCAGCACAATTAGGGAGCAAAAAACCCCTCTTCCCCAAATTGTCAACATGGATAGTAAACAAAAAAGGAAAAATTACTCATAAATCCCATTTTGATAAATGTTAGCCTAGTTAGTCCTGAATGTTTTTTATTAAACCATTTAGTCCTAAAAAACATCACCAACATCACTAAAAAACATCATAAAAAATTAACATCATAAAAACATCAACATCATCAACTACATTGTAAAACATCATCAAAACAACATCCTAAAACATCACAACATCATCAAAAACAACATCGTCCCACTTCAATTTCAAACGATGAATTATATTTCTTGATGAAAATCTACTGATCTACACAAAACAAACTAAACAATAAAAAAATAATAGCAATCACAGCGCCATACTCAGCAACATCATCAACTCGCTCTCTTTTTCTACTGCGATCTCCGAGAAAAGGAAGATTAAACGATGTGGTTTTTTTCCAATGGGTTTTTTTATTCCTTCCAATCAATTACACCTGAGATGAATATCCGACAATCTATGGATGGATGAAACATTTTTATTTATTTTTTATTTTTTGATTGATTGGCAGGTTTTTGGAACTTTGAGTTCTTATAAAACTATCCTTCATCAAATCGGTTTAGTCCTTTTTCTGATGAATAATTCTAATGTTTTGGATCTGAACCCTAGATTGGAAGCCGTGAATGGGAGAAATGGGTAACCAAATCTATGAGTCTCTAATGGGTATTAGATTGATTGTTACTCTCTTTTGGGGGTTATGCTCAAAATTGTCGCGATTTTGGTTTGATCTTCGAGTACGAGATGGATTTGCAGTCGAAAGAGGACTAATGTTCAGGGGTCAAGCCATACCTGGAGAACCCAAGAAGCACAAGAAAAACCGTTTGGTAAGAGAGAAAATTGTCGCGATTTTGGTTTGATCTTCGAGTACGAGATGGATTTGCAGTCGAAAGAGTTCTCTCAACTAGTCGCTCTGGCCTCTCTCTCTCCCTCCCTCCCTTCCTCCCTCCCTCCCTCCCTCCCTCCTTCCTTCCTTCCCTGTGTCTATCTGTCTCTGAAGTCGGGGTTGGATGCGAATGTGTGATTGTAATGTATATGAAGGTGGATAAATTATGATGATGTTAGAACTTCATTTTTTCAGATCTGGGTTTGTGTGTTTAGGGCTGATAAATTATGACGATGTTTGATCAAAAAAAAATTGTTATGAGAATGTTTGTTAAAAAAAATTGTTATGATATGATGTTTGATCAGGAAAAATTATTTAATCGTTTTTTTGATGTTTGATGTTATTTTAATTGTTATTTTGATATTTAATTGTTATTTAAAAAATTATTTAATCTTTATTTTGATGTTGTTTTGATGATGATGTTGTGATGTTTAACGTTATTTTGATGATAATTTTTGATGTTTAATGAATATTGTTTGATGTTTGATGAATAATCCTAATGTTTAATGGTTGTGTTTGGTGTTTGGTGTTTGATATTTGATGAATAATGTTTGATATATGATGAATAATCCTAATGTTTAATGGTTGATGTTTGATGAATAATCCTGACGTTTGATAATGTTTGATGTTGGATGTATAATTCTAACGTTGACAATGTTTTCACCAAAATTATACGAATAATCCTGACGTTGGTAATGTTTGATGTTTGATAAATAATTCTAACATTGCTAATGTTTGATGTTTGATGAATAATGTTTCACATAAAAAGACCTATAGTAAGCTTTTAGAGAAATAGGACCTATTAGTCCAACAAAAAACATTCAGAACTAAATGGTTTAACATTTCTAAATTTATGATTTATTGGTGCTTTCCCCAACAAAAAAGACACTTTATAGGTGTTGAAAAAATGGTTTAAATATAGGCATATTTTTTTAGCTCAAAATTGAGTGGCCCCAAATGTCTTTTGGAGTGGGTCCGAAGAGGTGACGTGTTCTTTACCGTGTGACAAGTCACACGGTGAAGACGGAACGTCAAAACCATTTATGAGTGAATGGGAAGTTGACGTCGTTTTCGGGTCTAAACATTAATTTACTTAGATAAAATTCTTGTGAATTTTTTCAATAAAAATTATTATGGGAATTTAATTTAATTATGAATTTAAATTTTGGATTCCTAAGTGGTTACCTAAAGTTTGTAATTATGAGAATTTAATTTAATTCTAAATTCAAATTTTGGATTCCTAAGTGGTTTTCTAAAGTTTGTACCTCTTCTTTTATTTATTAAACTATTTCAATAGTTTAATAGATATATATATATATATATACATTTAATAGTTATATATTAATATATATTCCATATAGTTTATATAATAAAGGTCCATCAGTTTGAAACTGTTCTCCAATGGTTCTATTTTCAAATTGGTTGAAATTTGTTCTAACATTTTCAAACTTTTTTGAAAAAGAATTCTAGCAACAGTTGTATTCATTATGCACCTTTTCACTATTTTTTGGGACCTGTTCGGGGCAGAGTTGGTTGCCTATATATACAGCCATTAATCCAGCATTCTAGATCCCCGAGAAATTGAGTCTTTGTAATCCAATTTCCTATCCGAAAATATGAGTCTGCAAAATTCCTTGTTGCTGTCCAATTCTTTTATTTAGTGCATTTTCCTACATTCTAGTTTTAGGAAAATAATAAAGAGAGTATAGAACACAGGTTTGGTTCGCCGAACAAATTTGTTTGAAGTGCTTATACAAGTTTGTGAAGATCATTGTATCCTGGGAGATAGACGCCACTCAACCGTAAGTACTGTAGCGGGGCGAATCTGTCTTAAGGACAGAGTGTCACACACTCGACTTGTTCTTTTAATTTTAATTCGGTTCGATAAATAAATTCGGTATGTTATTTATTTATTTTGTTTGAATTTATTTCAAGTTATTTTATTTACACAGAAGATTGTTCCAACAATCTTAAGACAAATTCGAATTATTCTGTTTACAGAATTTTTCGTTTGTTTCCTTTTCTCTTTCTTCTTTTAAGAAAATTATTTTTTGTGAATTTACAAAATAATATTCTGGTTGGAAAAACAAATAGTGATTATATGCTATTTGACAGATAGTAGTAATATACTATCTCTTTTCTTTGACAACTAGCAGTACGATACTTGTGTCATTAACAATTCAAAATATATTTTTGTGGAATTTTGTCAGAAATTAATTTTGAATTTTAGAAATTATTTTCTGAGTTTTCATTACTTAAAATTCTGTTTCAGTATTTTAATTATTGGAGTGTTACAAGAAATTTAAGTTTCTGTGTGAAATTAATTTGGTTAAATAAAATTTTATTTTATTTCCAAATTGATTGAAAAAATAAAAATTATATTCTTATTTCTTTTATTTTACAGAATTTAATTTCTTGTGTGGAATTAATTTGGTTAAATAAAATTTTATTTTATTTCCAAATTAATTGAAAAATAAAAGTTATATTCGTATTTCTTTTATTTTACAGAATTTAATTTTCTGTGTGGAATTATTTTGGTTAAATAAAATTTTATTTTATTTCCAAATTAATTGAAAAATAAAAGTTATAGTTGTTTATTTCTTTTATTTTACAGAATTTAATTTTCTGTGTGGATTTAATTTGTTTAAATAAAATTTTATTTTATTTTCAAATTATTTGGAAAATAAAAGTTACATTCTTGTTTCTTTTATTTTACAGAATTTAATTTTGTGAATTTGGTTTAATTTTCTGTGTAGTGTAAATTCTAATTCTAATTTTGTTTTATATATTAGAATTGATGGCTACTGAAACTAATACCCAAATAAGTACTACTATGGTGGCTGCGATTGCACCAACCCCCTCTCCTGTGATGACAATACCAATAAATCATGGAGAGAAGTTCTCAGGAACTAACTTTAAAAGATGGCAACAGAAAATGTTGTTCTATCTTACAACTCTGAACCTGGCTCGTTTCCTCCGTGAAGATGCTCCTATCTTGAAAGAGGATGAAACCGATCGGCAAGTGGTTGCTGCGGTTGATGCTTGGAAACATGCCCATTTCCTTTGCCAGAATTACATCTTGAACGGATTTGACAACATATTATACAACGTCTACAGTCCAATCAAGACAGCAAAGGAACTTTGGGAATCGTTGGAGAAAAAGTACAAAACAGAAGATGCCAACTCAAAGAAATTTTTGGTTGGCAGATTCTTGGATTTTGTAATGGTTGATTCAAAAACTGTGATCAGTCAAGCTCAAGATTTCCAACTCATTCTGCATGACATTCACGCAGAAGGCATGTCTCTCAGTGAATCCTTCCAAGTTGCAGCCTTAATTGAAAAATTACCAAAAGGCTGAAAGGAATTCAAGAACTACCTCAAACACAAGCGCAAAGAAATTTCTATGGACGAATTAATTGTGCATTTGAGGATTGAGGAGGATAACCGCAATTCTGAAAAGCGGGCTGGTAAGCATCCTATGGAGTCTAAGGCAAATGTGGTGGAACATGCTTCAAAAATCAAGAAACGAAAGTCTTCTGGAGAAAGTTCATCACAAGGCTCTAAAGGGAGGGATAATAAAAAGTACAAGTTTAATGGCAAATGTTACATCTGTGACAAAGAGGGACATCAGGCCAAGGATTGCCGTAGCAAAAGCAAAAGTAAAAGAAGAACAAGCAAGAAGCCTGCTCAAGCCCACATGACTGAAGTGGATAATATTTCCAATGGTATAGATGATATCAATCTTTCTGCAGTTGTTTCCGAGGCAAATCTTGTCAGAAATCCTAAAGAATGGTGGGTGGACACTGGTGCTACTCGCCATATTTGTGCCGAAAAAAAGATGTTCACATCTTATTCTATAGTGGACAATGGTGAACAACTCTTTATGGGCAACTCCTCAACTTCCAAAGTTGAAGGACAAGGAAAGATTGTACTCAAGATGACATTTAGAAAGGAACTCACTCTCAACAATGTGCTGCATGCACCGGACATTCGCAAGAATTTAGTTTCCGAATCTTTGTTGAGTAAGAATAGGTTTAGGCTAGTTTTTGAAAGTGACAAGTTTGTACTTACCAAAAACGGGATGTATGTAGGAAAAGGTTACATGTCTGATGGCCTTTTCAAGTTAAATGTAATGACCGTTGTACCTTCAGTTATTAATAATAATACATCTTCTTCTTACTTGCTTGAGTCTTCAAATTTATGACATGGTAGACTAGGGCATCTTAATTATGGATCTTTGCATAGATTAATTAATATGGAATGTTTACCTAAATTTGACATTGATTCAAATCATAAATGTGAAATTTGTGTTGAGGCAAAATTATCTAAAACTCCTTTTCATTCAATTGAAAGAAGTACGGAACCACTTGAATTAATTCATAGTGACATTTGTGATTTTAAATCAATTCAAACTAGAGGTGGGAAAAAATATTTTATCACTTTTATAGATGACTATACGAGATATAGTTATGTTTATTTAATTCGAACCAAGGATGAAGCTTTGGAAACTTTCATTCAATATAAGAATGAAGTTGAAAATCAACTTGGTAAGAAAATCAAGAAACTTATAAGTGATAGAGGTGGTGAATTTTGTAAAGAACATGGAATAATTCATCAAACCACTGCTCCTTACTCACCTCAGTAAAATGGAATTGCTGAAAGGAAAAATAGGACTTTAAAAGAAATGATGAATGCCATGTTAATTAGTTCTGGATTACCTCAGAACTTGTCGGGGGAAGCAATACTTTCTGCTAATTATATTTTAAATAAAGTTCCCCGAAAGAAAATAAATCAAACACCTTATGAATTGTGACATGGAAGAGTACCATCCTACAAATACTTTAAAGTGTGGGGGTGTTTGGCTAAAGTGGCTATTCCTAGTCCTAAAAAGACTAAGATAGGTCCTAAGACCATTAATTGCATTTTCATTGGTTATGCCAAGAATAGTAGTGCATATCGATTTTTGATTCATAAATCAGAACATTCCGAAATGCATGTAAATATTATTATTGAGTCTCGGAATGCATCATTCTTTGAACATATATTTCCAAATAAGACTGGACAAGAGACTAGTAATAATAAGAGATCTTTTGATGCTATTACTAGTAATGATCAAGAATATGATCAAGAGCAAGAGTTAGATCAAAATGAGGAAGAGGAACCTAGGCGTAGTAAACGTGCTAGAACTATAGCGATCCCGGGTTTTACCCCTTGTTGTACAGTGATCCGGACTTGTGTCCGTGGATGTTAGCAGTTGTTTAAATCTTGTTTACGTCCTTTCATACTTTGTATTTGAGTTATAGGATGTGTTGGGCAGGTTTGTTACAGGTCGGTTGTGTTTGGGAGCAAAAGGTTGCTGCCCAGAATTTTGGTCCTTCGCTCGAGCGAGAAGTTTGTCGCTCGAGCGAGATCTTTGTTTTGGATCCTTCGCTCGAGCCAGGGTTTGGTCGCTCTAGCGAGAGTTGAGTTTTGTGTCTGGTGGATCGAGCGAGAGGTCTTGCGCTCGAGCATGCGTCTGCGTCTCATTTTGACCTGAGAGCTGTGTTTCTTGGCTCGAGCGAGCTTTCCTTCGCTCGAGTGAGCGAGGTGTATGTTTGAGTTTCCTCACTCAAGCGAGCATTCTGTCGCTCGAGCGTGCTTCTGGGTTGCAGACCTGAAGCTTCGAGTTGTTAGCTCGAGCAAGACTTTCTTCGCTCGAGCGAGTATTCTTTGTGTCTGGTTGCTCGAGCGACCAATCCTTCGCTCGAGCGAGCTTGTTATATATCAGTAGGCAGCAGCGGAGAAAACATCACTTTTTCATCTCCTTTCTTTTTGCAAACCCTAGATCCGACTCTCTCTCTCTCTATACTTGTCTTCTCTCTAAGGTTTGATCTATCTAGAGTGAGTTTCTGCCCTTAGTCCTTTGTTAAAAAGATAGAGTGGGTTGAGGGCTTTGATTTAATCTGAAAAACTTGGGATTTGGAGCACGTTGGTCTTTGGTCTTCATCTCCGTTTGAGCTCAAACTTCGAGGTAGGGATATCCTACTCCTTCTCATGAGCTTTGTCTTTGAATTTTAGCATTTTGATAAGTTGGGGATTGTTGGAAAATTTTGAGAAAGTTTGGGCCTTTATGTAATTTTACAAAAGTTAGGGTTTTGATATTATAAACTTATATGCATGTTTAGCATAGAGAAATGAGACCAATATTGGATTATTAGTGAAATTGGAACCTTTGGGTTGTGATGCTAATTGTGGGAAATGCCCTAATTACATTGATAAATTAATTGGTATAATTAATTTGAAGAAAAGAGGAATTGAATTGAGAATGTTGGAATTGGATGTGTATGGGATTAAATGGTGTAGTTAGATTCATTCATCGCTCACCTAGTTGAAATGTCGATTATATATCCATTTGGTGCATTTATTTTCTGTTTAGAAATAACTGCTTTGGGCTATCGGTGGAGGATAGTCTTGATTGTTGTAGACAATGCATGATGATTAGGCAAACTAAAACTAATCGATTGAGTATGCTATCGAATATAGCGACTGGAATAATACATTAACTTTATGTATTGATTGATTGTATATGATCTATGTTTATATACATGTGTTGTGTGGGAGAAGATAGGGGATGTACTCCACGGTTTAGGGGAAAATAGGGGATGGACCTCTAAACCGGATTTTGTGTGACATTGATACAGCACTACAATGTGTATCAAGTGTTGATTATGGAAGTGTTCGAATTGATTTGATATAGCACTAAAATGTATATCGTTATCAATTGTGAAGTATAGAAGTGATTCTATGTTATGTTGATACAGCATTAAAATGTGTATCCATCATGAATTTCGAAAGTGTTTTAAAGATGAGTCTTAATCTCATTAAGTTATTTGGCTAGATGTTGAGCCGGGTTTCAAACTCAAAGTTGAAAAAGAAATGGGAAATGAAGTGTAACATGGACTTAATGTCATGAAACCGGAATGTGATATATGTGGATGTATCTATGTTGACCATCTATCAACTGCTAATCTTTTAGTCATTGTTCATAGCTGGTTTAGTGTATTTCTACGGGGCTGTGGCTCACCCTTTATGGGACATCATTTTCAGGTACAGATAGCATGCCACCTCCAAGGACATAGCTTGGAAGGCTAGAGGCAGACGGATTTTTGTCGTTTTGTTATCTTTTGGATGTATTACATGTAAATTCAAGCCAAGGCTTAATGTGTATTTGAGTTAGCACTCTCCTTTTTATAACCAACTGTTAACTTGGAAAGCTGTAAGCTCGTAGGGTATTTGCTTTTGTTGTTAACATGTAATACTCATTGTAATGAACTACTCTGATGAATAGAAGAATATTTATCTTTTATATCAATGCATGTCTAAATTGATGGGTTTTAATGTTGTTATTTTGAGGGCATTACAAGAACCTCAAAATCTTTTGGTCCAAATTTCCTAACATTTTTGTTAGAAAATGAGCCTTTAACTTTTAAAGAGGCTATGTCCAGTCCTGAAGCTCCTTTATGGAAAGAAGCTGTCAACAGTGAACTTGAATCCATCTTGCAAAATCACACTTGGGAATTAGTGGATTTACCACCAGGTTGTAAACCTCTTGGATACAAGTGGATTTTCAAAAGAAAATTGAAAGCGGATAGATCAATAGACAAATACAAGGCAAGACTTGTAGTCAAAGGTTTTAGACAAAAAGAAGGTTTAGATTACTTTGGCACATACTCACCGGTTACTAGAATAACATCCATTAGAATGCTAATTGCCATTGCATCTCTATACACTCTAGAAATTCATCAAATGGATGTTAAAACCGCTTTCTTAAATGGTGAGTTAAATGAGAAATTTACATGGAACAACCAGAAGGGTTTTCTGTTCCAGGGAAAGAAAAGAAAGTGTGTAAATTGGTTAAATCATTATATGGTTTAAAACAAGCGCCAAAGCAATGGCATGAGAAATTTGACAAGGCAATGATGTCATATGGATTTAAAATTAATGAATGTGACAAATGTGTTTATATTAAAAACACAGACAAAGGTTATGTCATTGTATGCCTTTATGTAGATGATATGCTCATCATAGGTAGTAATAATGATATGATTAAAACTACCAAGAAAATGTTGAATAAACATTTTGACATGAAGGACATGGGCATTGCTGATGTAATTCTTGGTATGAAAATTACCAAAACATCAGAAGGATATGCTTTGTCACAATCTCATTACATTGAGAAAATACTTGACAAATTCAGCAAAGATGATGATCATCTTGCTAGAACACCTGTAGATGTTAATTTGTATCTTTCTAAGAATGTACAGGAAAGTATTTCTCAATTAGAGTATGCCCAAATTATTGAAAGCTTAATGTACTTGATGAACTGCACTCGCCCAGATATAACTTATGCAGTAAGTAAATTAAGTAGATATACGAGTAATCCGGGAGTAGAACACTGGAAAGCAATTATAAGGGTTCTAAAATATCTCCGATTTACTCGTAACATTGGGCTTCATTATACTAGATATCCAGCAGTACTTGAAGGATACTGTGATGCAAATTGGATATCGGATACTAGAGACTCGAAGTCCACCAGTGGGTATATCTTTACTCTTGGTGGGGCGTCTGTATCTTGGAAATCTTCCAAACAGACTTGTATTGCTAGGTCTACTATGGAATCTGAATTCATAGCTTTAGACAAAGCAGAGGAAGAGGCAGAATGGCTTCGCCATTTCCTTGAAGATATTCCAATATGGCCAAAACCGGTGCCTGCTATATGCATACATTGTGATAGTCAATCAGCTATAGGTAGAGCACAGAGTCATATGTATAACGGTAAGTCATGACACATTCGTCGTCGACATAATACCGTGAGACAACTACTCTCTAATGGAATTATTTCCATAGAATATGTTAAGTCTAAAGACAACATAGCGGATCCACTAACCAAATGGTTAGCAAGACAGTTAGTTGAGAATTCATCGAGGGGAATGGGACTTAAGCCTATTAAATAAGAGTTACCACAACGGCAACCCAACCTAGTTGACTGGAGATCCCAAGATCTAGGTTCAAAGGGACAACTGAGTTGTGATTGACTCAGAAGGATCACTGTGGAGTCCAACTCCTACCCATTTCTATGATGAAATAAGTGATGTCTGCAGCGATTTAGGTTGAGTAATACTTTTAATGATTCTTATATCTAGGTAAACTTAGTGGAGTATGGCAGGATACTTTTCATAAGAATCACCTATGTGAGTGTGAACTGGGCCGGTTCTATAAGATTTGTGAAGGGCTACAAGTCTTTAGAGCACTCATGAAAGACCAGGTTGTTCAGGGCCAAAATGAACAGAATAGTGAGAACTAAACTGTGTCTAGGAATATACTGTGTGAGTTCTATTGTCTTGGTTTACACAAACGGCTGAACAGTTCAAGACATCATGTTCACTGGTTAGCTAGTAAATCCGATAGTGTCTCACAAGGGAAGGTTCAAAGCCAAAAGCTACTTATCCTTTGCAGAATATTTTCAATTTCTGTACTCTCTGAAATTAGATCATGTTATTGCATTTTCTCTCCGTCAAATTCCATTCATATGGGGGATTGTTGGAAAAATGGTTTAAATATAGGCATATTTTTTAGCCCAAAATTGAGTGGGCCCCAAACGTCTTTTCGGGTGGGTCCGAAGAGGTGACGTGTTCCTTGCGCGTGGCAAGTCACACGGTGAAGACGGAACGTCAAAACCATTTATGAATGAATGGGAAGTTGACGTCGTTTTCGGGTCTAAACATTAATTTACTTAGATAAAATTCATGTGAATTTTTTCAATAAAAATTATTGTAGGAATTTAATTTAATTCTAAATTCAAATTTTGGGTTCCTAAGTGGTTACCTAAAGTTTGTAATTATGAGAATTTAATTTAATTCTAAATTCAAATTTTGAATTCCTAAGTGGTTTTCTAAAGTTTGTACCTCTTCCTTTATTTATTAAACTATTTCAATAGTTTAATAATATATATATATACATTTAAATAGTTATATATATATATATATATATATTCCATATAGTTTATATAATAAAGGTCCATCAGTTTGAAACTGTTCTCCAACGGTTCTATTTTCAAAGTGGTTGAAATTTGTTCTAACATTTTTCAAACTTTTTTGAAAAAGAATTCTAGCAACAGTTATATTCATTATGCACATTTTCACTATTTTTTGGGACTTGTTCGGGCAAAGTTGGTTGCCTATATATACAGCCATTAATCTAGCATTCTAAACCCCTGGGAAATTGAGTCTTTGTAATCCAATTTCCTATCCGAAAATATGAGTCTGCAAAATTCCTTGTTGCTGTCCAATTCTTTTATTTAGTGCATTTTCCTACATTCTAGTTTTAGGAAAATAATAAAGAGAGTATAGAACACAGGTTTGGTTCGCCGAATAAATTTGTTTGAAGTGCTCTACAAGTTTGAAAGATCTTTATCCTGGGAGATAGAACGCTACTCAACCAAGCACCGTAGCGGGGCGAATCTGTCTTAAGGACAGAGGTCACACACTCGACTTGGTCTTTTAATTTTAATTCGGTTCGAGAAATAAATTCGATATGTTATTGTTGGCTTTTTGGCTTTCGAAGTGTATTTTTGTAAATGCGAGGTGCCAGCAAGGATCAATCAGTCCTTACAGAATTTATAATTGCCAACCAATTATCAGACGATTGTGTTTTAGTTCTTTTCAGCCTCAATGAAGAGGACTTTTACTGGTGGCTTGACTTAGGAGAAATTAAGTAAAATAACAATCAAATGACGAACAATTGAAGTATTTCATTAAAATGAACACTTACAATGATCCAACTCAGCCTCGAAGAGGTTTACAGTAACGATCTACTTGAAACTACTCCTATGAATCGAAGTACAGTGCAGGAATTTAAAGTGCAGGAAATGTAAAACTGGAAAAAAAAATATGAAGTAAATGACTGGTTTGTTGGATCTGAGTCCGGGGCTTTTTTCTGGGACCTTCCCTGCTATTTATACTTCTCAAGGATGACCTTCGAACTGCACTTCAAACCGTCGAACTGCTCCTCCATGATCGCTGATCATGTTGCCTTATAAGTAGTCCACTATGCCATCACTTGCAGTTGAGCTTCCCTCCTGTATTTGAATTTGAATATGAGTAACCGTTGAAGCCACGTCACCTTGCATCTCTTTATTGATCTAGTACTACTCAGATCACGTGAGAACCAATATTAATTGCCACGTGTATGATCAGGATTGAAGACTTGAATAATCTCCCCACAATACCCTTACTCTGCCACGTGTCGAATTGTAACTGGCTTTTACAAAATATGTAGCCAACAGTTATTTATTTATTTTGTTTGAATTTATTTCAATTTATTTTATTTACACAGAAGATTGTTCCAACAATAGGAACTCCCATCTTCCAAATGCTACTCCATGAAAATTTACAACCCATGCTACCCAAAAAGAGAGAATGGAAGAATGTAATTGAGAATTTTTCATTTGTTTCCTTTCCCTTCATCACATCTTCCATTTCTCTAGGATCCATCCCATGCAGGAGCTCGAATCCTTTGCCTCCAATTCCCAAGCCTATACCACTGTAGCCGATCAAAAGGAAAAAAAAAAAAAAAATACTATACCACTCTAATGAATTAAGGCTCACTTACACTAAGATTGTAAACCAAACCCAAAATAAGGATCCAGCCCCACTCTTGAAAAAATAAATCCCTTCTCCTGTTGAATACTTAATGTTTTTTCCTCAACCCCACTGAGACTTCATTTCTATTCCCCACACACAGACAAAAGCACGCTAACCCAAGACCTATGTGGAAACGTTCAGAATTTATTTTTCCAGAGTATTGGCATCAACTTGATAACCTATTCTCAGTAAACATGTATCAATCTTCATGATAATGCATGGTTATGGCTAATAATCAGTCATATGGATGGATTGTTGCATTTGAAGTCCAAAAAAGGAACTGAAAAGACACTGCTTGTGCAGTAATAAATTGAAGCCAAGTAGTTGAGATGTATAAGCCTTTCCTAGTAGAGTTTGGAACTAAAAGTGAGAGTGATGAAGGAAAAAAAAAAAAAACATTGGCAAGAAAATAAGATGTCTTTTCAAGTTTTCAGCAATAGTTCCAGCTCAGATATCACCTCAGAAGAATGTTGAGATATTAACTGGCGAAGAGCCATTTGTTTCACAGTAGCACCATAAAACTGAATAAATTCAAAAGAAAGATGAGAATGTTAGCCTTAAATAAAAATACGCTGATAAATTAGGGACCAAGTCATTCCAAATATGCCTGGAGGACACCAAATGGAAGAGAGAAAAAGCAAACAAACAACCTGATCACCAAGTTGAGCTGCAAGAACAAGGGCTGGCCCCCACAATTGACCTTCTTGTGCACATTGTTAAGCCTCTCTTATTCTACCAGAAACCAGAAGCTTCTGGACCTCAAAGGCAGTAGTAGTAGCCTAGGGAACGAATAAATATTTGCTAAAACGAAGAAATACTTGAACTCTGTGACAAATATTTGGAGAAGCCAAGCAGAAGAGACTTGTCTACCTGAATCTCTCCTTCAGGTGGCAAGTTCTGCAAGCAGCGACTAGAAGCACCATATTCACTAACATTCCTCTTCTCTGGGCAGATGCAAAGAGCTTAGCTACAGCAGATTCTAGACAATCACTTTCCTAGTAAAAATAAGCAACCCAGAAAAAAGCCATTTCTCACTAGTCAAAACTAAAAGAGGGCTGTCAAAAAAGAGGAAATAAAAGGGTAAACCAGTGGGTTCTTTGTTAAGAGTTTATTTTAATTATTGTTATTTCTTTGAATAAGTCTATGTTGTCCTGTTCTTCTGGGAGTCAGTTGTAGTGTCCTAAGTTTTAGGAGTATTCTATTATCTTGGAAGTCTGTTAGTCATGGATCAAGGTTAGTTCCATATTATTTGCTAAGTTTGTTTAGTATATTCTATTTAAAGTTGCTTTCAGTCAATGAATAAATAGAGAAGTTTAGCAACATTCTTCTTTCTATTGCTTTCTGTTTTTCTCACATTCTTGACTTTTTGTGGTACACATCATTTAGATAATAAAGCACCAAAATATCTATGTTTTCATTAAGGATGGCCAGAGAAAGTAAAGAATATACCCATGTGTGTGCACACACACACGGAGCTGCTTGAAATATGCAGCAGTTATATATAGGCAGTTACGAATGATGAAACTTGTTGACTGCATTTGTACTTCTTTTATATCAGATCTGGAATTTTAACACTTATCTTTTATGGTGTTGCCCTCCGCTAACTTACGTGCCCCTCGACTAATTCCTTTCCTGACCCGGTCAAAGCCAGGCCACTCATGTCAGGATTAGAAAATTCACAAGAAATTTCTTTCTTGTGACTTGATTTCAAGAGTTGAACCTTAAACAATTGTGTGAAAAGTATACCCACCAACCGTCCAGCTTACCTTATCCACAACTTTGCTTCCTTGGCCCTTGTTGTAGATTGGGTATTTGGGTTTGATTTTTTTTTTTTAAGTGATTTTTTCTTTAAGTTTAAATAAAATAAAGAAAAAAATTTTAGAAATGACAAAAAAAATTCAAAAACAGTTGGCTTTTTTTGGTTATTTATTTATTTATTTATTTTTAATTTTAACTTTTAAGATTTGTCTAGACTAGACGAGTCAAAAAAAAAAATTTGACACAATTTTTATAAAAAAAAAAAAAACCATTAAAGAGATTTTTTTTTAATTAAAAAAAATGTCACTTTTTCAAAATTTTCAAACCACCCACTCATTACATGCATTTAACCGCACACAAAGGATCAAAACGAATATAAATAATGCTAGGGATCATGAAAAAAATGTTATGAAGATAATCATGAAAGATTCTCCACCTTTGGATTACACATACAATAAAACATCACACACTAATCAAAAGAAGAAAAATCTTCATGATACATTTCATGATATTTTTTTCATAATCCCTAACATTACTCAACGAATATAGACAAGAAGAGGGTAATATATTTAAAACGTACAGATCAATGCCCACATCAAATTCCTTTTTAATTGTTTGTGTTCTTGAAAACAAAATTTGTTTCGTTTTTCCTAGTTCATGGCACGTCAAATTCAAGCAACTGCTCTCATTTTTGTTGGATATGTATATAGGGGGGGTTGTCATTAACATATGCCGTTAAAGAATATGTTAAGCAAACTTAAAATAATTATACATTGTTTGTTATATGCACTTTTATGTAAGGCATACAATACTTTTAAACTTCTTAACATGTGTTTTAAAAGTATATATTAATAAATTTATATATATATATACTATATTATGTGAGCAATTTTTTCTGCACTATGAAAGTAAATCACTACAACAAAAAGCATTTTTGGCGACGTTTTTTAGCAACCAAATTGAATTTAGTCGCTAATTGTATGTTTTTGGCGACAATATACGTGTTCGTCGCCAAAAAATACACCATTAGCAACAAATATCTCAATTCGTCGCCAAAAATGGTTGGCGCCAATTTAATTCTTTGCGCGGGAGCGCTAAAAAAGTTTTGGCGACGAAATTAATATATGGCGACGAAAATGTTTGTCGCCAATTTAGACTTTTTGGCGACGGAATTAAAATTGTCGCTGAAAGGTGAATGATATTTTTGGCAACATAATAATTTTCGTCGCCAATAAAATTCTTATCAAAACGACGTCGTTTTGAATCTGTTTTTTTTTTTTTTTTTTAATGACCGAATATGACCTAAAATAAGCCTTCTTCGTCTTCTCATTCCACACAACCTGAAGCGGCACAACAGAGGAAAGAGGTATGTCTTCATCTACTCTCTCTCTCTTCTCTCTCTCCATCTTTTCTTTGTTTCTTCTCCAGAACGACCATCACTACAACCACAAACCCTAGATTCTCCACCGCCCGCTTCTCTAACCCCGACCCTCTTTCTGGCCAAACCCTCACCTCTGACATCCGGCAAAGATTAGTCCCAATTGGAGTGCTCCGTCTCTATCTCACCCTCTCTCCATCTCTGCCTCACCTTCGCTCTCAATCTCTGCCTCACCATCTCTCTCCATCTCGATCTACCCTTTGAAACCCTCCCAAACCCTAATTAAAACCCTCCCAAACCGAAACCCCAATTCAAACCGTCGATGAGTTTACATATGGCAATCAGATGATGAGTTCTATATATAGCAATCCACTCTTACAACCGATGATGAGTTCTCTGCTTTATCAGCTAAAATTTTAAAACAAATAATGATTGATGAAAAGTTTAAATAGTCTTCTAGAATGCCCTAATTTGTTGGGGTTCAAAATCAATTCCAAGGGCTGGTTGATTTTTGATGGTCACGACAGTAATATGGCATCATTTGTTTCTTGATCAGCTAAGGTTAGTATAGTTGGTCTACATTTTTTGCATCTCATTGGAATTAGATTTCAGATTGTATCAAAATAAAGCTTTTATTGCTTCCTCTAGACATCTATCTTCCTTTTAGTCATGCACGTATAATTATGAATAAATCTGCAACACATATATCAATTTTGTAGAATTTGACACAAAATGTATATGAATGAATAAGATTTTTCATAAATAGAGTCCCATAAGATTTTTCATCCTAAGAGTCGTATGTTCTTTGCTGGAATATGGACTGTCACTTGAGAAGTGAGTTATTTCTATTATGGATTTTAAAGAGGGAAAGCTTCCTATGAGGTATTTGGGGGTTTCTCTTGTTCTACTAAGTTGTGTAAAATAGATTCTGATCAATTGGTTGCTAGGATTACTAAGTGGATTCAATCGTGGGCTATTAAAGTGTTGTCGTATGCTAGTTGAGCCCAATTTGATTAAAAGAATTTGTATTAATAGAATTCTTAATTTTAATATATAATAGAATTTGTATTAATAGAATTTGTATTTGTTCAATTCCACTCTCTTAATAGAATTTGTATTTGTTCAATTCATTTCTTAATGGGTTTGAATTTTGTTTTTTTTTTTTTTTATAAATAAATCTTTGGGTTAGTTTGTTTTTTTCATAACCATGGTTGTTTTGTTGTGGTTATGCCTCTAATTGGGTTGCTTCAAGCCGTTATTGTTTAGTTTGGTTGTCAGGTGGCATGAGAGGTGTACACTCTTCTTGGTTTTCATGAAAATATTGTTGGCTTTAGAATTTCATTCTTAATTATTTTTTTTTTAATACGATTCCAAAAGGATGTAGCCATGGCTAGAACTCTGTTTTTGTGTATATAACTACTCTACTATATAGCATATCACTATGATATTGAATAAATGATGGGCATGACAACCCAATACTACACACACGAGGCAGAAGAAGATCTCATTCCTATGAGGTATTAGTAAGTTTGTTGTCCCTAGTACATGGGACTAACCAAGGATGTCATTTATATACTTTTCCAAACAAGATAGCTAGGATATCCATATGTATAAAACATTTCAATAGTCACTACTAATAATGGTTAAAAGCCACACTTTTCAGATTGAATTTAGATAAGAATCATGCTTTAAAAGTAGCAAATTATGAGTACAAAACTCTAAATTCTGCTCAAAGCATGCTTTAGTCTGAATTTATGTTCAATGTTAAGAAGTAAAGATAAGGAACATGAGGTTGCACCTTCCTTGCTCCATTCTACAGACTTGATGTATATATTTTATAGCTTTCTTTTGTTTTATTTTAAAGCTATTAAATATATTTTATAGTTTTTTTTTTTTGAATTTTTTTTTTTAAATTTGACAATTCTAGTGGCTTCTCTGAGTTGTGTTTGCATTGATGAATATATCTATTGAATTGTGGTTTTAACTTTGCATATCTAAACATCATTTATAATTTTTAGATTAGATATCACTCTCTTGAAGAAGAAATAGCCTTTGGACCTGGTTGTTGGTTATGGGATTATTTAAGAAGTGGGGCTTCTAGTTTTCTACATCCACTTTCTAGTGGTGCTGGGTTCTAAGGCACATAATGGTTATGTTTACAAAATTGGAATTGTACATGGTGTTTTTATATTATTTTTTGTTACTCTTATCAATGACATTTTATTTTACATGTTGGCCAGCTCTTTGGTTTGGTGAACACACTTTTGGAAAATTCCATTCTATTCAAAGATATGCTGTCATTCCATTGTCTCCAAACAGCGGATTAATAGGATGGGTACCAAATTGTGACACCCTACACCATCTCATTCGGAGTATAGAGATACTAGAAAGGTCCACTAAGGTTCATTTGATGCTTTGTGTGTGTGTGTGTGCGCGCGCGCATGTTTTTGGTATATAGATCACCTTAAATCTAGAGCACAAACATATGCTTAATTTTGCTAAAGATTATGACCATTTGCCACTTATAGCTAAAGTGGAGGTGTTTGAGTATGCTTTGCAAAATAGTGAAGGAAATGACTTGGCAAGGGTATGTTTTCTTCAAGAAATATGCTGCATCTTTGCCTCTCCTGGGAATTCTTTGGCTCTGATTTGTGATGGAGGCATTGCAGTGAAGTTGAAATCAAGGCTCAATGATGCCCCCTTTTTTTTTGGTGGCTTGATTATCTGCTGTAGGTTGTATTCCTACTCATTTGCTAACAACCTACCTTGTGCAAAAAAAAGTTTGTATTCCTTTTCCGTCTCCTTTTTGTCTTCTAAATTAGTAGTTTATTTGAAAATCATTTTATGCATTTGATGGCAATCCTTTGTTATCAAGGTCAGCTTGCCAACTCTCTGTTAGATTGCCATGTCAAGGTCAGCTGCTCTCATTATTGTTCACATGGCCACTCCATTTGTTTCAAGGAGAAAGAGCACGTCTCCATCATTTTACACTCTCTGCAGTTCAGTCTCTGTGGAAAATCTTGAACATGTGGATCACAATGGGTTCACAATCTCGACCGAAGATGGAGTAACAAGGAAGATCTCCACCGAAGATGGGTTCACTAAGTAATTTTTTAACTGAGCAGGTGAACTAGAACTTCATGTTTCCCCTTTTATTTTGAAATTTGCATTAGTAGGGGATGCTTTGGAACTTATGTTGCACAATACTGATCTTGGAAATCAATTTTTTCATCTTCTTATTAGCTGGAAGCCATTAAGATCTCAAAATATATTGCTCAGAATATGGTAGGCAAAGGACATGGTATGAATTCAAATTCCTCTGTTCAACCTTTGATCCCCTTTTTACTCTATTTACCCTTGGTATACTTTTGTTGCTTCCTTTATTTGTTTCCCTTTTTGCGGCGTTTTTCCTCTTTAATTATGTTTCGAGTATTGTTTAGTTTAGGTAGAGAATACATATAATTTATTTAAATTATGGTTTGTTGAATTCTGGAATTAGAGCAGTGCCACTTTCATTTCAGATTTGGCTGATGCTGTGATTGAAAATCTTTCATACGTTGGAGCGATGGCAGTCTCAAATCTTGAAGCTCGACAGGTCCGACTTTGGACATTTATATTTAAAACATGGAACTAATGTGGAATGCTATTATAATGTGGAACTAATAAGATCTTGTCTTTACTGATGTGCCATATTTTATTTATTTATTTTGTTCTGACTGGAGGTTGTGGGTATGAGGAAGACCAAGGATCAAGTAGGCATGCAGGTTGATGAAAATGATTATTCATCATAGGAATCTTATTGACAAACACTTTTGTAAGTATATTTTTCATAATTTACTTTTCAAATCATTACAAGCATTTCATTTAATATGTCTGGTTGTGTTGAACAAACGGGACCTCGATTGGATCTCCGGTTAGAAAATTAGAAGGAAATTTGTAAAACACAAGACTTAAAAGGCCCGTTAGGGGGCCAAAATTGTGAAATGACCACCGAAACCACCGAAACTTGGCACGGACAGCTTGTTCAAGCCTAAATAGACTTGTAGGAAAAAATGGGACCTCTATTGGATCTCTGGTTAGAAAATTAGAAGGAAAATTGTAAAACACAAGACGTAAAAGGCCCGTTCGGAGGGCCGAAATTGCGAAATGAGCACCGGAACCACCAAAACTTGGCATGGACTGATTTTTCAAGCCTAAATAGACTTGTAGGAACAAACGGGATCTTGATTCGATTTCCGGTTAAAAAATTAGAAGGAAAAATGTAAAACACAAGACTTAAAAGGCCCGTTCGGGGCTGAAATTTCAAAATGACTACCGAAACCACCGAAACTTGCCATGGACAGCTTGTTCAAGCCTAAGTAGACTTGTAGGAACAAACGGGACCTCAATTGGATCTCTGGTTAGAAAGTTAGAAGAAAAATTGTAAAACACAAGACTTAAAAGGTCCGTTCGGGGGCTGAAATTGCAAAATGACCACCGAAACCACCGAAACTTGGCACGAACAGCTTGTTCAAGCCTAAATAGACTTGTAGGAACAAACGGGACATCGATTGGATTTCCGGTTAACAAATTAGAAGGAAAAATGTAAAACACAAGACTTAAAAGGCCCGTTCGGGGGCCGAAATTTCAAAATGACCACCAAAACCACCAAAACTTGGCACGGATAGCCTTTTCAAGCCTAAATAGACTTGTAGGAACAAACGGGACCTCTATTGGATCTTCGGTTAGAAAATTAGAAGGAAAATTGTAATACACAAAACTTAAAAGGCTCGTTCAGGAGCTGAAATTGCGAAATGACAACCGAAACCACCAAAACTTGGCACGGACAGCTTGTTCAAACCTAAATAGACTTGTAGGAACAAACGGGACCTCGATTGGATTTCCGGTTAGAAAATTAGAAGAAAAAATATAAAACACAAGACTTAAAAGGCCCGTTCGGGGGCCAAAATTGCAAAATGACCACTGAAACCACCGAAACTTGGCACGGGTAGCTTGTTCAAGCCTAAATAGAGTTGTATGAGCAAACAGCACCCGATTGGACTTCCTGTTACAAAATTAAAATCAAAATTGTGAAGTTCATATCGAGTTTTTTTTTTTGTCAATCTAATATTGTTTTTTATTTTTTCATGTGACAGATTGGCAATGGTGGAAAATAGTTTGGGCTGCATCAGAAGATTTGATTTTGTGTTTTGGAAATATTTTGACATTGGATTTTGGTAAATGATTTATGGATTAAATGTTTAGCATCAAAATATTTGGTGTTGTGTTTTTGCAAATATTTTGACATAGGATTTTAGTAAATGACTTGTTGGTTAGATGTTTAACATCAAAATATTTGGTTGTAATTTTGAAAATATTTTGACATAGGATTTGATAATGTATTTATGGGTTTGATATTAGTAGTTTGTAAGTACTTTGGTATGCATGTTTTAGATTGTCAGAGAATTGTAATTATGTTTATTGAGATTTTTCATAGCTATTAATTTTGAATTAGTATGAATGTCTTGCACAGGTGTATTATTATTTATATTACATTTGTGTATATATGCACAGGAAAATAGGTGTTTTGGATTATTTTGAATAGAAAATTATTAAAATCAAAATTTGTGTAGTGAATTTTTAGTAACAGGTGGTGTTTTTGTCGCTGTTAATATATTTGGCGACAACATATTGTTTTTATCGCTAAAAGTTAGTGGTTATTCTAGGAACTTTTAGCAACCAAAACTTACTCGTCGCTAAAAACGTGATTTTTAGCGACCAAATTAATTTTGTCGTTAAATAGTACTTTTGGCGACGTATTTATTTGTCGCTAAAAGCACATAGCCTATCCAAATTTTAACCTTTTAGCAACAAATTGTAATTTTATAGCGACAAAATATATGATTTTTGGCGACTAATTTTGCTTGTCGCTAAATGTCTACATACGGTGACAATTTCTGATTTCGTCGCCAATACTTTTAGTGACAGGGCTTTGGCAACAAGTTATATATTTTGTCGCCGATTCTTTTGGCGACGAAATTTGTACTTTTGGCGACGAAATTTGTGAGTCGCCAAATGTGTTTTTTGTTGTAGTGAATGCTATAAGGTGCCCTTCTCTTTTTTGATTGTCTTTGACAATTGGTCAATTAGTGGTGCTACACGCACCAATAGGTATATCAATATATATTATCTATGAAAAAAAATAATTTGATCCTATAATCGTAACATTTTCGTTTTATCGCTATTGTCTCTAAAAAATAGACAACAGATACATTTTTGACCATTCATTTTTTCGAGATAGACACAATAAAATCAAAATGTTACGATTATTGAATCAACATAATTTTTTTTATGAATGATATACATTAATGGCCCTACAAATGAACAGTTCGAATAATCGAAGCAAAACTCGTGATAGCTCTCATGAACCCTTTAAGTTCTCTCATATTGAAATGTGAACCTAAGAGAAGCCCAACTCTAAAATTTTACCTCTCTTTCTTTTTTTTTTTTTTTTAAAATAGAGTTTCATTGTCAAAATAGATTTTGTTTAATAGATCTTAATGTAAGATTCTTTAAATATTAATTCGAGAATGCTAGAGACACCAAACTTTTTACCAACAAATGTACCAAATCACTTACATCCAAACCCATGTGAGTGATTTGCTAGATTTGTTGATATCTGTCACGCCCCAAGCTCCGTGACAACGCCGCACACTCATATAATCACATAACCTACAATGTAAAATACTCAAATTAAATCCTTAATTGTCATAATGCCAAAATCCATAAAAATAAATAGTTCTTATATGAAAATGTCTACCAAGTCCACTAATTTAATCCACTAACAAAACAATAACCCAAGTACTTAAATCATGGTCCTACTCTCGGCACTCCCACATGTAAAAAAAATCCCGCGTAGCTCTATTCTTCAAAATCTGAAAAAAAAAAATAAGGGTAAGCTAGATAGCCCAGTAAATAACCAACTATCACTGCCAGCTGGATCAAGTATTAAAAAAAATAGTAAATAAATCGATAACCAATAAATATAAATTTTTCTACAGTTCAATAAATGAACAATTATTTGTAAGATGGTTTCATAACTAAAAATAAATAATGTACAATACATTTTAAATGAAAAGCCAACAAGATAATTCAAAGTAATTCATTGTTCAAATCGATGGTTCGATATTTAGATGGTTCAATGATTTGATTCACAAAACTCAAGTCTTAATGACTACGGTCACTTAGCCCATGACAAGGCCCAGAACCACACATAGGCCGGTGGTAAAGCCCCAAAAGAAACTAGTTTCTGTGCCACTAAATAACCCCCATTGGCTAGGGTCCAAATCATAGTAAGACTAGAGTAATGTTCAAAATTCAAACAATACACAAATTTTAAATAAAATATTCGATATTTTCAGAATAAACGTTTAGTACAATTTTCAGAATAATTTCACAAAATATTCAAATAACTTTCATTATAATATTCGATGTTGTTTTATACTTGACCCATATTTTATTTTAAGAGAACAGGAAAGCTATGAATAAATATTTATGATTTTAAACGGTTCGATAGGAATAAAAATAAACCAACAGTGATAAAGGGTTACTTACCTCAAACGCTTAAAATAATATTCCAACACCAACTCCAAACACCCAGCTCCACCACTTCAATCACACAAACCTAATAAATAAAACCTCAAATAAATTAATATTTTTTACATGTTACATGCACCCACAAAAGCCCCACTATATTAGATTAATGTATTGCTTTAATATCCAAGAGATCAAACCATTCAACCCAACTTTAAAGCCAAACACACCCTTTCCCATGATACAAAACTCCATTGTTTCTATTACCCACCCAAAGCAAAGTTACACTTACACATTGCACCCAATTCTCAAAACCTAAGTAGGCACCTATAGATCTTCCAAATCCCCTTAATGCATTGATTGTTAAATTCCTCAACATAAACTTAATAATTAACAGTAAAGACAGATTTTACCTTAACAAATGGGTGTCCCAAAATCACCAATGTGATGTCTCTAATCCCTATTGCAGCCTCCCTTGAACCTCTTTTCTCTTTTTCTTTTCTTTTTTTCTTTTACCTTCTCAAACCCTAGCCGCCTATGGAGCAATTCCCAGCCTTTGTTTTGTTTGTTTTCCAAGATTTAAAGCCACAACATGTGGGCTTATTAACCTAATTTCTCAAAGTTACAAAATTACCCATCTAAGTAATAGGAAATATAATGTCATCTCATAACTAATTCTTTGATATTAATAAATGACCCATATAAATTAATTTAATTACTAATTTATCCAATAAAATAATCCTACACACAACTTGGGTTTTACAATATCCCTAACATTTTTCTTATTAATTTTATTAAAAATCAATAAATACATAAAAAATTATGAAAATTTAAAATTAGACAAATTACACTAGTAGTCTTTATATTTTATTACTTGTGTCATTTTGGTACTTACATTTATGTGCGCATTTGTCATAAAAAAATATTAACAATTGGAATCAATTAGACCAATTTGAAATAAAGTAAAACATTTCAAGCCAAAATTGGTTAATTGAAATTATAAGAAACAAAATAATTCAAGGATCAAAATACAGGCACTAGCAGTATAATTTGCCTTCTAAAATTTAAAAAAGTTAAAAGAATATTTTTATGTTATCAGTTGTGTGCTTCTATCCTTAGCGTGCCAAACATCAAAATGATGTCTTATGTCTATGAAATGTTGTTAATGAAGGGCATTTGGTTAAAACCTCATTTTCAAAAATCATTCTAAGATCTTATAATAAACAGGTAAATCTAAAGTTATATTCATATAATTTGTTCAACTTCCTATTCATGAATTTGACTTGCCAACCCACCAAGTGTTAGGGTATTTAATTCACACCTTAAGTGCTAGATTGTAATTTGAGAGAGGAATTTGTGCTAGACAAATGGGCCGAGCAAAACCTGTGTGCCTTGACCTGGCAACTGTGCCACAAAGTCCTTGGCAGATGAGATCGAGCCAAGCAGTGGATTCAAATCTTGGACTGAGGTAGGTGAGACGAATGTTGATTCTAGCCGAGCTACAAATCTCGGCCAGGCTACATCAGCATCCCCCGAAATGGGGCCAAGAAATGGTCAAGATGATGTGACCCTCAGCCAAGCTGCAAGTTGTAAAGGGTTGCATAAGGCTAACCAAGATGCAAGCCAAGGAAACTTGGCCTATGGAGTTGCTCACGGTGGTCTGGCAAAGACAGTCTAGTCTGTAAGGTGTTAAGGAAGACCGAGCTATAATCAACTCGGTGGATATATGCTACGTGGACCAATTGGATTGCAAATAGGAGAACCCACCTGTCGTACACATCAATACCGTTTGGAAGTTTAGCTAATGTTGTTTGGCAGTATTGACGCGTACATGTGTAAGGCAAAGAAATGATAGTATGTCCACGAGTCCAAGAAAGAATAAGCAAGGTAGTGTGTGCACAAACTATATAAGCTCTTCGGCGCCTCCATGCAAAAGGTCTATAACTTTCCTTATTGAGAGCTACTTTTGCTTTTGTCTTTCTTCTCTCTAAAAGGGTTCTAACTTGATCATCGGAGGGATTTTTCGGCTACACACCGGCCGAGTAGCTCATCTTTGTTGTGCTTTCAAGCTAAGCAATGTCATTTGGAGTAACTTGGAGCTTGGACACAAGGAGTACGGAAGCAAAGAATATTTACTCCCTGTACAATTGGCACCGTCTGTGCAAATCCGATATACGAAACCTTGTTATCCAAGCTTTTCTGATCACCTTACATGGCAAACAACAATGACATTCTGATGTCCACCGTCAATGGGATCACGACAGAGTTTGTTCGGAGGTGCGACAACTTGCCTGCCGTTCAGACTATGGCTAGACTGGAGACCTCTGAATGAGGGTTACACACAAATGTACGAGACAAACGCACAAGGAGTTCAAGGCATTCACAGAGCCCTAAGGGAGACGGCAATGGTGCGGGTCTCACACTCAGCACCTGGAAAGCAAGATGAGAGACCAACCTCATCTGCAAGATGGCGACGTAAATGGAGGCCATGAAATGCCAACAGAAGGGAAGGGGCACTGCTGGGGTAGGAAACCACAATAAGCGCGCCCAATCCCACTACTCTAGTAGTTGGAGTCGACGACCAACTCCTTCACTCTCTATCTCGAGGAGTTTTAGAGCCACCGACTTCATCACACCAGCAGAAATGTCTCGCACTTGAGATAACAATTATCGTCTCTCGTGTTTGTCGACGACGTCAACATACTCGTACTCCCCTCATTTGGAGGATCTAAGAGACGTTTTGGAGAAGCAAGCTTGTCGGCGGAAAGTGTCAGCGCTACAGCGGTTGGTCCCTGGAGGATGTCCAAGTGAGGAGGTCATAATGCCGCCACCACCCTTGGTGGCACACATGCCACTAGACAGAGACTTGGCAAGGTTGTGTGCCACTTATTTTTCCCTTGAGATCGAGAATATGCCGCTCCCCACTAGCTTTCACCAGCTAAAATTCACGCTCTATGATGGAAAACCTGATTCGTATATGCACTGAGCCACTTCTGGCAAGTCATGGTTGGCCATCGGCGGAACGATGCCTTAATGTGCCTTATTTTCCCATCAAGTTTAGGTGAATTGGGTCTGAAATGGTTCAAGAGGTTGCTAGAGGAAAGTATCGAAATGTGGCAACAACTGGCGGAGGAGTTCGTCACTAAATTCAAAACAAACACCAAAACGCTCAAGGAAGTCGACCATTTTTTAGGGGTCAAGATGGAACTAGGTGACTTTTTGAAGGCGTACAACGCCAAGTATTGGGAAACTTTCAACGAGATCCTTGACTGCCTGACCAACCTAGCAATCACGTAATATAAGCGTGGTCTTCTAGTTGGACATCGACTCTGAGACTCACTTACAATAAATCAACCGTTGACCATGGAGTTGCTTATGCAATGCATCAATGAGCACATCTGAGTTGAAGACGATGTAGCTACAACTATTGTGAAGGCAAATCTGATAGTGGCAGACAAGAAAGTAGCGGACAAGGTTCACGCGGTTGACGAAGGAAAAACAGTCCGAACAACCACAAAAGAGAGCAAAACCGTGGAAATGACCGCAATAACAAGAATCGCAACTTTGATTGGGAAAACTAACCCCATGATGCTGCAGATGACGCCAAAAGAAAGCTGAACGCCCGAATTGGCATCACCACGGTCTTCAAAATCCCAATTTACCATATCCTTAGCGAGATTCGTGAGGAGGCATATGTTTTGTGGTTGGCTAATTTGGGCGATGTCACGCCCCAAGTTTTATTACTCGAAATTATAACCAAAACCTTTAATACAAGTCCATTTTATTAACTACAATTATTACAAACACCCATTACATGGGGTAACAACAACAACATTGTTCTCTCTCAAATAATACAACAATAATACATGTACAAAATTCACATTGAAATACACCTGAATCTCTCATTTACAACAAGCATCTCTCATTTACACTATGACCAAATAATAGAAAATAAACTCTTCAATCTGGCGTTCCAAACTTTGTTCCTGAAAAATGGTTAAAATAATTGGGATGAACACGAAGTCCAGTAGGAATCTTCCCTGATTCTAAACAATATAGTCCTTAGATACATGAGATCATGAAGTGCTAAAGAGTGATATAAACATAAATTCTTTGTTCTCTTTTTATACTCACATTACAATACATATAGGTAACACCATTCTCATAAAGAAAATTCATGAAAAACTTTTCAAAGAAAAACCCTTTCATTTGTTTCTGTATCAGTCAACTATATGTTTCGAAAAAAAAAAAGAGTCTTTTCAAGAATTTCTTGCTAACTTTATCTAGAATTATAAACATAGCAACGAGTCATTCTCCTACATGTCACAACACATTATAACCCATTATAATCCACATAAAATGAACCCATACAATTCCATATATTCGACTTAACCCAATCAAAATTACTCACTTTCCATTATCTCAAAAACCCATATACAAATCTAATTATAATCATTCCACACAATCCAAATTGGACATCGACTCCATTACTAAGCCTTAACATCATACCACACGCTTTACTGGTCACAAGCCGGAAGGAATGCGGAACCTCACACTTTACCGGTCACAAGCCGAAAGGAATGCGGAACCTTTACACATTTCATCAACCCACACGCTTTACCGAGCGCTACGTACTCTGGAAAGAAGACGGAACCTTTATTAAGCGCCATGCTTTGCCGGCTCAAATACGGCGGGAAACGGACCCCAACGCAACATTACAATCCATCAATTTCTTAAGTCATTGCTCATTATGAATTGTGGGCAAAGCTAACATATTCATTCATCATTTCCATTACTTATTAGCTCAAGAATACGTACTCATTATTTTCCACCATTCTCTAGTATTCATCAAGTCATTCGTTGTTACAATCCCGACAAAACCAATAATAATATTCATTATTTTTATCACAACATTCATCCAATAACACATCCACTAAGAGCTTTTGGCGCATTTTTAGAAGCATTCTCAATTCTTATATTTCAATGGTCTTTTAACTTTTCCACAAAATTATCAAATCTTCATACTCAATTTCATAACACAATAATCATCATAAATTATCCCCAATTAATTAATTTAATTACTCATCTTAATTTCTTCAAAATAACCTTTTTATACAATCGTTATTTTCTAACCATTATTCATCGTTATTTATTCTCATCTTCTACAAAACATGAACTCAATTCCATAAATCAAATGTCAATTGAAGCTGTCTTTACTCCCAACATAGATTCCATAACTAGGGTTAAACATAAATTAGGGCTTTTTGCTATTTAACACAAAACCACATTCTCATGATCCAAACATCATATATTCTACTTAAATCATCAATTCAAATTCCATAAATCAAAAACCCTAGCTCCCTTCACATGCCATTTCTAAAAATCTCCTCAAAATGAGGGTTTTATGCAATAAAAAGTATCACCCATCTATCCATAAGACAATATTGAAGAGAAGCAAGGAAAATCCCTACCTTAAGCAAGGAGAGAGAGAAACCTGAATTTTTGACTTCAACGAAAACACGATCCGCTTGGATGGATTGAAAGCCCTTGGCGCGCTCTACAACCTAGGTGAGAAGATGCTTCTAGATGAGTAGATCTAGCAATCTAAGTGGGAAAAAGTTGGGTTTAGAGAGAGATAAGAGAGGCTCACCGTTTGAGAGAGAGAAAGAAGGAGAAAAGTGAAATGAAACCATGCTTGGAGCCTATTTATAGTAGTAGAGAAGTAGCCCTAAGGTCAATAAAATAATAGGCCCATAACCCCCAAAGGTGGGCCCATTTGAACCCCAAAATTTGAAAAAAAAAAAACACGTAGGGGTCGACCCTTCGGGCAAGGGGGTCGACCCTTTAGGTAGAAAAGACAATCTGGCACAAGCAAGGGGGGGTCGACCCTTAGACAAGAGGGGATCAACCCTATTTTCCAACAACCAACACAAATTCTGCAACATAAGAGGTCGACCCTTCCTAGACTGGTATCGACCCTATAGAAAACCAACAGAGGCACTAAGAATTCAAACAGGTATAACTCTCTCGTTCGGACTCCGTTTTAGGTCGTTCTTGTGTCCAAATCGAAGCCCCGGAAACAAGATTTCCAATGGCTCTAGCCTCACATTCAAATTCAAAGTGTGGAAGGAGAAAAGAGCTAAAGAGTGAAGGTTAGTCAAAAACGAAAACTCAAATTTGGGGCTTTTCATCTAATCTTGCCTAAATACCTTGTTAAGGCTTCAATCAAGGTTCCAAACATCACCCAAGGGTCCTCAATTATAATATTTAATGTTCATTTTCCAACCGATCAAAACCAAGAGTCCGACAACCACACAAGTTTTAAGGTGACGAGCACCAATTTACACCAATCCGATACGTTTTAAAATCCGAGCAACTACAGGCGACGCCCAAAGAGTTTTAATGATTGGTACCGTTACCACATTACCATGACGAGCGAGGGCATTGCATAGAAGATTGCATCCCTCTGAAATAACACCTAGAAGAGCTGGTGGCAGCCAAGCATTTAGACCGTTACATCAACGAAGGTGTCAAAATCGCACCCCAAGGTCAAGCTGAGCCTAACAACTTAGTCGCCTTAGACGCTCCTCCCTAAGGTATCATCAATGTAATCCATGGGATCATTGTGCCAGCACGGGTATGCGAGCTCAAAGGGATGATCAAGAAGCTGAACATATAAGGGAATTTCCATCCGTTTAGCCCACCATGAAGAAGAGGAAGACCGAGGTGAAAGATGTCCTCACTTTCTCAAATAAAAAACGTAGAGAAAATCCAAACCCCACACAATGACGCACTGGTCGTCACGATATGTGTCAAGAACTTCGATATCATACGCATTCTGATTGACCAAGGCAGCTCGGTCGAGATGATATATTATGACGCTTTCAAGTAGCTCAAATTGGAAGACAAAGACTTAGTCTCAACGACCTCGCCTCTGGTTGGCTTCAACTCACAACCAAAATGGCCAGTTGGGAAAATCATCCTACCAGTCAAAGCGGGGTTTGTCGTCAAGCAAGTGGAGTTTTGGGTATTGAGGGTACCCTCAACTTGCAACATGATCTTAGGCAGAGGATCACTTCACGCTATGCAAGTGGTGGCATCAACTTACCACTAAGTAATGAGGTTCCCCTCTACAACCGGGACAATAGAAGAAGTATGGGGTGACCAAGTGATGGCCAAGAAATGTTTTGTGGCCATAAATGGAAGCAGAATGGCTAAAAGCTTTATGCAAATGATCGAAGGACCAAAAGATAAGAAAGTCCTAGACGATGTCAGTAAGAAAGTTGAAGACAAGGCCGTTGAAAACTTGGTAAAAGTAAGAATCGACGAAAATGATCCGAGAAAGTTCCTTTTGCTTGGGTCATCTTTGTCTTCCCAAGAGCAATTAGAGATTGTGAATTTTTTGGTGGCTAACATTGAAGTGTTTGTGTGGACACCTTACGGTATGTTTGCCGTCAATCCAAGCTTCATTTGCTACCAACTCAATGTCTTTCTAGATGCCCGGCCAGTCATACAAAGAACACGGTGATCATCATTTCATCATGCCGAAGTGGTGGTGGAAGAAGTTAAAAATTTACTTGAAGTGGGGGCAATCCAAGAGGTGCATTACACTTAATAGATTTCCAACACAGTGGTGGTACCTAAGAAGAATGGGAAATGACGAGTCTGCATCGACTATAAGACCGTTAACAGGGCTTGTCCCAAAGATAGCTTCCCATTACTGTGAATCGATCAATTGATGGACCTTATGGCTGGGCACAAGAGACTTAGCGTCTTAGACGCTTACCACGGCTATCACCAGATTACCATGTATCAGGCGGACCAAGAGATTACTTATTTCACAACCCCAATGGGGTTATTCTGCTATAAGGTAATGCCCTTTGGGCTAAAGAATGTTAGGGCCACATTCCAGAGAATGGTCACCAAGATGTTCACTCCTTTACTTGGCCGAACTATGGAGGCGTATGTCGATGACATGGTGGTCAAGAGCAAATGTGAGGCCAATCACTTGACTGACCTAGCTGAGATGTTCAACATTCTTAGGTGGCATAAGTTACGCCTCAATGCATCTACATGCTCCTTCGGCGTGGGATCTGGAAAGTTTTTGGGCTTCTTGGTGACCAACCGAGGAATTGAGGCAGACCTCTCCCAAATCAAGGCCATACAAGAGCTGGAAAGGCCAAACTCAGCAAAGGAATTGCAACATCTCACTGGAATGTCAGCCGCACTTAATAGATTCATAAGTTGGTCATCAGATCGTTGCCGCCCTTTCTTTCAAGCCCTGAAGTCAAAGTTCTCATAGGACAAAGAGTGCGACCAAGCATTGGCAGATCTGAAGACATACTTGTCATCCACTCCACTTCTCATAACGCCAAAACCGGGTGAAAAACTCTTTTTTATTTGGTTGTCTCCCAGTATGCCATCAGTGCGGTGCTCATTGGAGCCGAAGGCATACAGTACCTCTTAATCTTCTATGTGAGCAAAACATTGCTCCTAGTGGAGCCAAGATATTTGCCGCTGGAGAAGCTTGCTCTGGCACTCATGATGGCTTATAGGAAGTTAGCGCACTATTTTCATGTCGACACAATCATTGTGCTAACGAAATTCCCATTGAAGGCCTTATTCGAAAGGGCAGACTTCTCTAGTCGGATTCTAACGTAGGCAGTCGAACTGGGGCAGTTTGACATCAAGTTCTAACCTAGAACCGTCATCAAAGCCCAAGTGTTGGCCGACTTTGTTGCAGAGTTCTCACCTAGGACTCACCCGGTTTGCCTGGTGGATCTTACCAACGTAATCGAATAAAGGGGAGTGGGCACCACGGAAATTACAAAGCCTACTGTCCCTCCAACCAATCCCACAAAGTCAGCCAAACAAAGTGGAGAAGGCACTGTGGAAATTGCAAGGCCTATGACCTCACTAATCGATCCCAACCTACCAGACGAACAAAGTTGGAGAGGCATTACGGAAGTTGCATGCCCAATCATAGAAAGACCGCAACCAAAACCCAATAATGCGTTGATGAGTTTGGAAATGTCAAGACAACTTGTTGGACCCAACGAGGCATCGCCAAAGGAGAAAGAGGCCATACAACTTGTAGTCTATGACGGTGTGCTCGAAATGGAAATAATTGAGGCGCCAAGTCAGCTACGCCGAATAATACAAGCAAAGAAAACTTGGATCTTCAAAAATCTCAAGATCCCTCAAAATGCTGGAAGCTATTTGTCAAGGAAATGTGAAAACTTTTTGTCGATGGCGCTTCGAACAGACATGGTGTCGGACTGGGTAGCGTTTTAATCTCGCCAGATGGCTTGACCATAGAACATGCAATCACACTTGGGTTCCCAACATTGAACAACTAGGCCAAGTATGAAGCTCTGCTAGCTGGGCTAAAAAGTGTGCTTCGACTAAGAGCAATCGAGTTAATGGTCTATAGTGATTCAAAGCTTGTTGTCAACCAGGTGTCCAGAGAATACGAGGCCAAGGAAGACAAAATGGCCAAATACTAGACCCTGGTAAGGAAAGAACTCAAGAAGTTTCAAGCAATCAGAGTCGAACAAATTGGTCACGAAAGAAACAGCTGAGCAGACGAGCTGGCCGGTCTGGCTTCCATGTCTAACAAATCAATGCCGGCCCTCTATTGATTGAATTCCTTCCAAGGCCTAGCATTGAAGAACCGAAAGTAGTAGCAGTACTTTGTGTCGAGTTAGGGTCCTCTTAGATGGACCCTAGTATAATCTTTTTGAAGGATAGAGTTTTGCCCACCAACAAAAAAGAAGCAAACAAAATTTGGGCTAAGTCTGAGCGGTTATGGCTCTTTCCGTTTGACGTTTTGTATAAGAAATCTATCATTGGGATATACCTGAAATGCGTCCATCCACGCAAAGTCGAAGCCTTTTTCTTTGAAATCCATGAAGGCATGTGTGGAAGCCACATTGGGAGAAAATCTCTATCTTACCGCACTATTTCACAAGGGTATTGGTGGTTGTGCGTGTAGGCCGACGCGCAGAAATATGTGAGAAAATGTGAAAAGTGCTAGACGTTTGCATACCAGATTCATCAACTGGCCATAGAACTCATTCTCCTAACGAGTCCTTGTCCATTCATGATGTGGGGGCTAAATATATTGGGACCACTCTTAACCGCACCAGGCAACCGCAAGTTCTTCATTGCTATGATAGATTACTTCACCAAGTGGGTGGAAACCGAACCTTTGGTGGCCATCAAAGAAAAATATGTGAAGAAGTTTGTCTGGAAAAATGTGATCACTCGGTTCGGGGTTCCAAAGGCTTTAATCTCAGGTAAATGCACTCAGTTTGACGAAAAACTCTTTAGGGGATTCTACGAAGAATTGAAGATCGAATTTTACAATTCCATGCTAGCATACCCCCAGTCGAATGGCCAGGCTGAAAGGTCGAACGAGACCAATTGTGATGGCTTAAAGAAAATGCTGGAGAAAGCAAGGGGAAAATGGACCGAGGAACTTCCTAATATCCTCTAGGCTTACCGAACAATGCCAAGACGTTCGACCGGGGAGACGCCTTTTGCCTTGGCTTATGGCATGGAGGCAGTCATCCTACTTGAGATCGGCATGCCTACCATTCGGAGTGAAAATTTTGAACTAGACCTGAATGCGGAAGTTATTACTCTAGAGTTAGACCTCGCAAAGAGCAAAGAGAAAAGGCGTTGATCCACATCGCGGCATATCAACAGGAGTTATCCGAGAATTATAACAAGACGGTTCATCCCAAACAATTCAAGATTGGGGATTGGGGATTGGGTCTTGCGCAAGGTGATAGGTAACACCCTCGTACAGAGCAAAGGAAAATTGGGGGTAAACTGCGAAGGACCTTACAAGATCACCGGTTTGGTAGGTAAATGAGCATACTACTTAGAAGATTTGAATGGCCAAGCAATACCCCGACCATGGAACACAGCCAACCTGAATTTATTTTACTTCTAGTTCAAATCTTAATGTAATTTCTCATTTTTTGATATAACTTCGACTTTCGACAATTGTTCGAAATAGTAGTTCGCTTCGTGTGCAAATTGTTGTATTTTGGCATCCTTTCATCTAATAAAATACTGCGGTTGAGGGACAATAAGTTGCCAGACCACTTCTTCCTGAGCTGATTTTGCTCAACTCCAAGCTTCTTGCTGAGCTGATTTTGCTTAGCAAGTTGAGTTGATATTTTGTTCAACTTAAAGCATTATGCCGAGCTGATTTTTGCTCGGTAAGTCAAGTTGATGTTTTGTTCAACTCAAAGCATAGCTCGGCAAGTTGAGTTGATATTTTATTCAACTTAAAGCATTTTGCTGAGTTGATTTTGCTCAGCAAGTTGAACTGATGTTTTGTTCAACTCAAAGCATTTTGTCGAGCTGATTTTGCTTGACAAGTTGAGTTGATGTTTTGTTCAACTTAAAGCTTCTTGCCGAGCTAATTTTGCTCGGCAAGTTGAGTTGATGTTTTGTTCAACTCCAAGTTTCTTGTCGTGTTTATTTTGCTTGGCAAGTTGAGTTGATGCTTTGTTCAACTTCAAGCTTCTTGTCGAGCTGATTTTGCTCAGCAAGTTGAGTTGATGTTTTGTTCAACTCAAAGCATTGTACCGAGCTGATTTTGCTCGGCAAGTTGAGTTGATGTTTTGTTCAACTCCAAACTTCTTGTTGAACTGATTTTTCTAGGCAAGTTTAGTTGATGTTTTGTTCAACTCAAAGTATTTTGCCAAGCTAATTTTTTCTCGACAAGCTGAGTTGGTGTTTTGTTCAACTCAAAACTCTTGGCTGAGCTGATTTTTCCTAGCAAGATGAGTTGGAGTTTTGTTCCTCAAACCCCTTTGTTGAACTGATTTGCTCAGCGAGAACTAAAGTTGTTTTGTTCAAAGTTCCCTGTCGAGGTGTCGCTGTTCGGCTCAAAGTAAAAGCATGCATTAATTTGGAATCATTGATAGCAAAAGTTTACGAAATTTCTATTAATAAAAAAGTTAAGTACAAAAGTAGGGGCATTGAGCCCAGTTGCATCCATTACCAAAAACAAAAGAAAATGAAAAAAATGTGAAAAAAAAAGAAGTCAAACTAAGGGAGAAAGATCATTAGCAAAATCATCTCCAACTACAGCATTCTCCTGTTTGGCCACAGAGGCCTCATTGCCCTCACCGAGCTCCTTTTACGTGGCATCATCCTTTTCTACGGTTTCCTCATCTTACAGTGCCTTGAAAACATCCTCGGTATAAGAGGTCATGTAGTTCGGTAGGAAGTGAGGGGGAAGAGTGGTAAACACCTCAGTCGTGGGCCCATGTCCAAGTTTCTCATAAGCTGCCTTCTAGTCGGACTTGAAGAAGATGTCCTTGGTGGCATCGACCTGCTTGATATGGCTCTCCTCGATCTCCTCGAAGCTCTTGTCTTCGGTTTTCTTTCTCGGTATAAGACTTCTCTTTCCTCAGCTTCTCCAGCTCTGCCTTTGCCGCATCTCTATCTTGTTCGGTGCTAACAAGTTGGCTGAGGAGCTTGGCATTGTTAGCGTTAGCCATCTCCAGTGAGGCCTTGGATCGTCCTAGCTCAGTCTCTAAATACTTTCCTTGTGCGGTCCTATCAGCCACCTTCTGCTGAAGATTGACAACTCGCTCCATCACTAGATGAGTCTTCTGAATTGCCTGCAAGACAAAAGTGTTAAAAGGCAAAACCAAGCAAAAATTAGATAATTTTCGCAAAGCACTTATGTTGGCCATGGATTTCACTACGGATTTGACCATCCAGGTGTCTGGAACGTAGTCGCTCTCATATCAACTGGAAGCAGCAATGCCTTTGACAGGTCAAAGGCAATTAGATGCTCTTTGTCCCCTAATGGAAGCATTCGCAAGGATAGCCTTGCCCCGGTGCTTCAGCTCGGGCTGCCAAGGGGGTGTAGGTTCAACTTCCTTAGCCGCCTATTTAGTACTTAGCTCGCCCACTAGTTTGACTGAGGAATTAGTTGTGGGGGCCCTCTTGCCAGCTCTATGCAACTCTAAAATGCTGGATTGGACGGCGATGGAAGCCAAGGCCAACACGGTTCCTGAACTTTGACCAGTAGCTGGTGCGGGCGGCGATGAATTGGTGGGTGGGTAGGGGAGGTAGCAGTAATGAGGTTCTTGATCTTATTTCTTTTTGCCATTTCCTCTTTTTCGGTTAAACATATTAGTGGCACGTCATGGAGAGTTGGATCTGGTGGAGAAGAAGGTTCAGCAAGGAAATCAATCACTTTACTTTTGCACTTTGCTGAATACTGATAGGTCAGGATGTAACCAAGAAGATCGTGGTTGTTACGTTTCTTGTACCTTAGCGCGACCCTCACCACATCTTCGTTCGGATAAGGATACAAGGCTTGTAGGTCAACAATACCTGCGAAAGAAGATGAGTTAGCTCGGAATAACAAATACTAGTTGAAACCATCATTTGTGTGGCCGAGCGTATATTGGCATAATATCTTGGCCAAACCTAGATTCAAGTCTAACCGGTGGTTTAGCTCAGCAACTCCGTTTATTATTCGAAAAGTGTTGGTGGATACTTGTGTGGGGCACAAACTGGTCTGTCTTAAGAACTCATAGATCAAGGGTTGTACTAGGAAGCGGAATCGTTCTTCTACTATGGATAGAATGGTAAAGGGGAAAGCATTCTCTCTATCCCAAGGAAGTATCCCTTCCTTGTTGAGCTTAAGATGTACGTCGGTTGAAACATCGTAGTCCTTGCAAAACTCAGCTAGTTTGTCCGGCATGTTTACCAAGAAGCGATAGCGCTCCATGGAGCCCGGTGTAATCTGGTCGGCAGAATATGTTGGACTAGTTATGAATAGCAATTACTCGGCCTTTGAGAGTGCTTGTGTTGGTGTTCCTAGTCTCCTAGGACTCTGTATGGTGGAAAACCAAAGTTAAGTGCAAGTGGTAGCGCGGTCGCGCGAGTGATCTTGGTTTTAGCTCGGTCGCGCAGATAAGCTGGGTATTAGCTCGGTCATTGTAGACCACCCCGAACTCCGCTCCGCGCGCAAGGGCGCGAATTGTAGTTCTTAGCTATTACAGTTCGAACTCGTGTCACGGTTCTGAATCTAATCTCACAAAGTGCAATGTAAGACTGATAAATCACCAAAGAGTCCAAATCCAGCAAATCGTTTTGGAAAATTGATTTTAATCAAAAAGCACCAAACATGGTCTGCTTTGCCAGATTTCAGAGTCGCCACCTAAATGTTTTGTTTTTGGGAAATTTAGGAAACCCTGACTCGTGCCTAAGGCCACGTGTCCGCCATCACCAAAGTTGCCTCGGCTCGGGAACTTTGGTACGAGAGGGGAAGGTCCTAAAATGAGCACTCCCGCTCGCCCGATCAAAGATCGGCCTCTACTAACATGATATGTTGTTTTCGAAAACACATGTGTTCTTATTCTGGTTTATTAGCTAGCTTACTATGTGATGCACACAGCATACAAGTATAGACTAAATCGCTCGATTTGGAACAAAACATCTCATGTTTATTTTTGAAAATGGTTTGAAGTTGCTACTTGCAAGTAGGCTAAGTCTCGGATTTGCCATCCTCAAGTGGGTTTAAAAACATGATGATTTGCCACTTCAAGTGGGCTTAAAACTCGCATTTTGATGAATTGTTCCAATTCAAGCAATGAAGCCTTCATCCACAGGCATTCATGCAGTTAAATCATCTAAGCAAATAGCCTCATGGCAAGCATGCTATCATGGCAACATACACATCTCATGCAGTATGCTAAAGCGTAAAAGCTTACCTAGTACTCCGAGCCAAAACAGAAGTTAGTTAGAAAACAATGCATGCTCCTAACTATGTTAAGAATGCCTAATGCAACACATGCAAAATGCAACTAAGATAGGCTCGGCTATTCTAAGATGTCATGTGAATGCAACTTGATAACATGTATTCAAATTGGTATTGAAATACAATGCAGTTTGCATGATGCGCCGAGCCCGGTGCATGCAAGGTAGATGAATGAATGCAAACATGCAAAGCATAAGTATGCTAATTGAAAAATGCCCTAAACTATCCAATGAAAAGCTGATAAGTAAAAGGGAGAAAGAAATGGGGGTTGGAAGACATGCATCACACATACGCACGCTTATTACAATAGTGTGCCCTCTCGACAGAGGGTCCGAATAATAAGCTAACTAGCTAATCTAAGCTAATTAAACTAATTATTACAAAACGAAACTAATTAACTAACAAGTTAACTAATTAGTCACTACAACACAAATTGATAGCTAAGTGCATTAACTACATAAGTATAGAACCAAATAGCTAACTAAGCAAAGAAACTAAGTAAAGCAGTAAAAAGAGGTCCTCAGGGCGAGAAGTGCATGCATGCTCGGTCGCCTCATCAAATCCATTACGATGCCCCAACTTGCCTCTGTTTGCATTTTATTTCAGAACATGCACAAGCTTCCAGATAGCTTCTACTCCAACATGGAGACCTCCAGGAAGGCTGCCGACCACCTAGGGGTGGTGTAGACCACTTGTAGACCACCTAAGTTTGCTGTAAATCAGAAAAAGTGGTCGGCCAGCCACTTTTACTGGTCTACCGACCAGAAAATTCTGCACAACTCCATTTTGCTACAACAGAGAACAAGAAGGGGCACAGCAGTGTATTTGCAAGGAATGTGTGCACAACCATCCTCCCTATCATTTCTTAAGCTCAAAGGAGTGCGGTACTTGACTTTCGGGCCACCAACCGAGCTTTGCAATGCACGATGGCCGAGAAGCCAAGTTTGCACAATTCAATGTCAACGAATGCACAAATAACACATAAGGGCCTTAACCTCTATCATGCATGATCAAGAGGGTCGGCGACCGAGAAATGAGGCATGTTTCATCACTTCAAGTATGAAACGTCCCTCATTTCTCGTGTTTGGATTAACACCCTATCCAAACACAATGCAATGCAACATGATCAACTTATCAATGCTAATGGCATGCAAACAAAATGCAATGCAACATAAGCATGCAAACACAATGCAATGCAACATGATCAACCTAGCAATGCTAATGGCATGCAAACATAATGCAATGCAACATAAGCATGCAAACAACAATGCTACTCTACCCATGCTAGGATGGCATACACTAGATTCTATCATGCAAACAATGCATGCATGGCATATTTGTAGACTAAAACATCAAAGCAAGTAAAGAGCACCATACAAGGGGCATGCAATGCAATGCTCAATGGACTTAAAACCGAATCTAGACAGACCTAAATCATGCCAAAACAGTGTCCAAAATACTCCGAAATGATGACATGAAATGCAAAATAATGCATGCTCATGCATTGGCCCTTCAACTAGGCCAAAGAGCACAACTCTCAAACATGATGAAGAGGTGACAAATATGGAAGTGTGACAACACTATATGCACTGAAATATCGTGTGAAATGATGTCATGGCAAGCAAACATCTCAAGTATGTCATACCATGGTGCTCAAAACTCAAGGCTACCAAGGCCAATTGCACTGCAGCTATGCAATACATGAACCATATGGCCAATACAACCCAAAACAGTCCTAGAGCATGTCAAATCAAGGTTGAAACATGCACGGAGTGTAGCCAAAACAAGCTAGCATGAAGGGCATGAAGCATGGAGTATGCAAGGCCAATAAGGAGGATCACACTATACCTACCAAAACCAAGCATGAGATGACTTCACCAACAAAAATCAGAGTTGTATCATGGCAAAACAAGACCAAAAACACGCTGATATGGCAGCCCAAAAGCTTAGGCAAGATGGACACAATGGCTCATTTTTAAAGCATAAAGAACCAACCCTCCAAAGCATTGAATGAGTAACACATGTGAGGGCATGACCACACTACATGCACTGAAATCACATATCAAATGATGCCAAATCATACAAATAGCCCAAGCAATGCATGCTAGTGACTTGGAAACTCAAAGCTAGTGAGCTAGAATGCACTATGGCTATGCAAAGCAAGTCATGCATGACCAAAACAACTTAAAAAAGAGCTTAAGCATGGTAAAACATGAGTAAAAGTTTGCTGGAGTTGAGCCAAAATCATGCTAGAATGATGGTCCAAAGTATGATGCATGTTAGGCTAGTGAGTGGAATTGCACTACAAGTGCAAGGAGCATGCAAGAGGTAATCAAACCAACCCAAAACAGAGTTAAGGCATGCTAAAATAACACCAAAAACTTGCTGAGACAGGACCAAAACATGCTAGAAAGATGAGCTATCAACATAAGCATGTAAGGCTAGTATGCAAAATTTACACTACAAGTGTATAAAGCATGCAAGGGGTGACTCAACCAAGCTAAAATAGAGGTATGCCATGTCAAAATAACACCAAAAACAAGTTGAGAACAAGCCAACACATGCTAGAAAACCATGCTCAAACATGAGGCCAACAAGGCAAGCAACCAAGATACAAGAAGAGGGGATGACCCCCTTCTATTTGGGACCTCAAAACACACTTTCTACCACTAAAATTCCTCTGAGTTTCTGTGGTGAGAAGGCCAAAAAGAGGTGGTCCCAATAGCTTAAAAGGATAGCACAAAACAAAGCCAAACAAGGCACAAGAGGGGGTAGACCACCCCCAACACCAAAGAAGCCTTAAACAAACATTTCAAACACTTGAAAATGAAACTTTTTGTAGTAGAAAGTTAAGCCTAAAATATCATGAAAATAGGGCCAAAGACTTAACCAAAAACAAAGCTTTAAGGGACTAAAGTCTCACCCTTGAAGAAACACTTCAAAATAGCAACTCCAGCAGCCTTTTTGGACCAAAAGTGATCCAAAAACACCAAAACTAGCTTCAAGGTGCCTCAGCTTCAAAGCAAAGGTGTTTGAGTGGGTGTTTGTGTGCAAAAATGTGAAGAAACTACTCTTTTAAGCACAAATATGAAGAGAAATGAAGAAGTATAGAGATAGATGATATGTATATGCCCTATGCAAATTTCTCAACCTGAGACAAGAGGGAGGAGGTTCCCTTTTATAGAAAAACATGCATCAAGCTTGTTCAACAAGCTTGAAGCTTGAATGAATCCCTCCATACACATGTATGGAGGATGCTTTCTGTACCCAACAGCTGGCACAGCTGGCATGGAAAATATCTGTAGAAAGTGCAGGAAAGCTGCCGACCAGTTGAAGTGGTCTGCTAGCTACTTGCACTGGTCGGCCGACCACCAAAAGTGGTCTGCAAGAATGAAAAGTGGTCGGCAAGGGGGAGGAGTGGTCTGCAGGAAAGAAGCAAGGTGGTGGAAAGGCTGCCGACCACTTTTGGTGGTCCAAAGACCACCAAGACCGGCTGGCCGACCAAAAAACTGGCTGGCATGGAAGAAAAGTGGTCTTCAGGGGGGGAAACTGGTCTACACGCCTTATTCCACCCTCCAAGCAAGGAAAACAAGGTTTGTGCCAAAAACAAACCAAAAAGGATGAAAGACAAAAGTCCGCGAGCCAAGGTACGCAGCCGGAAGCCCCTAAAAACTAGTCTACGGGCACAAAAAGTGGTCTACGAGGGAAAGGTGGTCTACGGCCACAAAAAGTGGTCTACAGACCTTTGTTTCCCTCTAGGCAGAGGCAACAAGGCATGGTTCAAAAACCAAGCCAAGAGGAGAACGTTAAGAGGTCCCGAGACAAGGCGCACGGCTGAAGGCTTCGGAAATCGGAAACTAGCCTACAACAGGAAAAAGTAGTCTACGACCACAAAAAGTGGTCTACGGACCTCTCTCTCCCTCCAGGCAAGGTTAACAAGGCATGGTCCACAAACCAAGCCAAAACACAAAGAGTTCAGAGGCCCGGAGGCAAGGCACTCAGCTGAAAACTCCGGAAACTCGAAACAGGCACAAACATGCGCGATCATCGAGCGCTCAATCGATGACGTCTGAGTCTTAAGGTCAGTCAAAAATGGGGTGTTTACAGTCATGTGTAATAGCTAGATGTTACCTCAGTTGTACAGAAGGTTGTAATCTAGCCCGGTCACCCAGCTAAGCTGGATTTTAGCTCGGTCGCGCAACTAAGTTGGGTTTTAGCTCGGTTCTATACGGTATCGTTGCAAACTCTTGGTTTGTTTGGTCCTAGTCGATTTTTAGATCAAAAAATGAAATTTTGCTAGTTTGGCCCAGATCCTCCCATGTTCATCTCAAAAGATGAACAATATGTTCATGAATGAAGAATCAGAGGCACTTTAACTCTAAAGATGGTGTGAAACCCTAGTTTACCCAAATTTTTTAATGGTTTAAGATGCTATTACTTTGTTTCGGATGCGAATAACATAGTAGGGGCTCAAGAACATGAAGAACTTCATGAAGAACAATAAAGAATACTAATGGATATGAAAAACTTACGGGTTAGAGCTCCAATCGACGCTCCAATCGGTGAAAGATGCTCTAAAGGCGACAGCGATGCAGAATTCACAAAAGGAATGCTTCAATTTGGGCATAAGATGCAAGAAATCGGGGATAGGAGCTTTGGGTCACTGAGTTTTTCGTCGGAGAAGATGATAAACAGTGAAGACGAAAAGGTATAAGTAGTGGTTATATATGTATAAGGTAAAAAGATGCCGTGAGTTGAATTTTGGGGAAGAGTACACGACGGCTGGATTGTCTGTACAGGGCCATCGAGGAGTTGCCACGTGTCTGCAAAGAGACGTGATGTTAGACATTGGAGAAAATGCCGTTGAATACAGAGGGCTAGCGAACCGAGCAAGATTGACAGTCGAGCATGAAGTAGCTCAGCTGGGAGATGTAATTCTAGTCACGCAAATGCAGACGAAATTAAGGGGCAATTAAGAAGAGAACTTATGCTAGACAAATGGGCCGAGAAAAACTTGTGTGCCTTGACTTGGCAATCGGGACACAAAGTCCTCGACAGATGAGATCGAGCCAAGCAGTGGATTCGAATCTTGGACCGAGGTAGGTGAGGCGAGTGTTGATTCTAGCCAAGCTACAGATCTCGTCCGGGCTACATCAACGTCTCCCAAATAGGTCCGAGAAGTGGTCGAGATAATGTGACCCTTGGCCGAGCTACAAGTTGTGAAGGTTGTATAAGGCTAACCAAGATGCGACCCTCGGCCAAGCTACAAGTTGTGAAGGGTTACATAAGGCTAACCAAGATACAGGCTGAGGAAACCTTGTCTATGGAGTTGCTCACGGCGGTCTGGCAAAGCCAATCCAGTCGCAAGGTGTTAAGGCAGACCGAGTTATAATAAGCTCGGTGAATGTATGCTACATAGACCAATTGGATCGCAAGGGGAAGAATCCACCTGGCGTTCGCGTTAATACCATTTGCAAGTTTAGCTAATGTTGTTTGGCAGTATTGATGCGTACACGTGTAAGGCAAAGAGAGGATAGTATGTCCACGCGTCCAAGAAAGGGCAAGCAAGGTAGTGCACACAAACTATATAAGCTCTGCAGCACCTCCATGCAAAAGGTCTGCTACTTTCCTTACTGAGAGCTACCTTTGCTTTTGTCTTTCTTCTCTCTAAAAGGGTGCTAACTTGATCGGAGCGGTTTTCCGGCTACACACCTGCCGGGTAGCTCACCATCATTGTGCTTTCAGGCTGAGTGACGTCAGTCGGAGTAACTTAGAGCTTAGACGCAAGGAGTGCAGTAAGTAAAGAATATTTACTCCTCGTACATAATTTATAGAGAAAATAAATTTAAGATAAATTCTCTTTTAAAAATATAGTAGAGGAAATAAAATTAAAGGAAAGTTGAACTAAGAATTGAATATTTGAGAGATTTAAGATAAAGATTCAAAAAATGTATGAGAGATAATTAATGACAATCTATCGATCTATGGAACGCAATTTACATTTTCATAACATGATACATAGGATACGATTGTTTTTTCTGTATTTGGAAAATTTATTTAGAAGTCACATCCTAAAAAAATATGTACCAAAAAATTTCATGAATTTTCTTGTAGTCTATTTAGTCCCATTGAATTTGAAAAAGGTACACCGTAAGGTTGTTTTACAATATTTCTTAGAGATTTCAAATGTGAGTATATTTCATTCCTACATTATTGTCTTATTAAGTTTTTATCTAAAGTTGTATTCACATAATTTGTTCAACTTCGTAATCATGAATTTGAGTTGCCAACCCGCCAAGTGTTGGGGCATTTAATTACACCGTAACTGCTAGATTGTAATTTATAGAGATAACATATTTAAGATAAATTCTCTTTAAAAAAATATATTAAGAGGAAATAAAATTAAAGGAAAGTTGACTAAGAATTGAATATTGGAGAGATTTAACATAAAGATTTCAAAAAATGTATGAGAGATAATTAATGACAATCTATCTGTCTATGGAAATGCAATTTACATTTTCATAACATGATATATAAGATTACGTGTTTTTTTTTTTTGGGAAATTTACCTGAAACTCCCATCCTAAAAAAAAATAAGTATCACAAATCTCATGAATTTTCTTGTAGTCTTTTTTTTTTTTTTTTTTGATGATCAGATTTCTTGTAGTTTACATGTGCTAAAATGGCACATACTATTTAACAAATTATCTTATTTGGATCACATCAGCTCTCTACCAGATCACTTCAAATCCAACCCAAATTTCATATTTTTTTCATAAAAAGTCAAAAATTATACTAATCTAGCACTTCCCCAATAACCCCTTATTCCCATTGAATTTGAAAAAGGTATACCATAAGGTTCTTTTACTATATTTTTCAGATATTTCAAATGTGGTATACTTCATTTGTGCATTAATTATTATCTTATTAAGCTTTTGTCAAATGTATCATTCTTAAAATGTGACAATGTAACATTATTTTAATATGTGTACTATTGTCTTATTAAACTTTTACCAAATGTGTCATTGTTCTTAAAATGTTACAATGAGACATTTGTGCACTATTGTCTTATTAAATTTTTGTTAAATATATCATTCTTAAAATGTGACAATGTGACATTATTCTAATGTGTGCACTATTGTTTTATTAAGTTTTTATCAAATATGTCATTCTTCTTAAAATGTGACAATAAGATATTTGTGCACTATTGTCTTATTAAACTTTTGTCAAATGTGACAATGTGATATCATTATATTTTAATGTACATACTATTATCTTATTACGTTTACAAATGTGGGTATGTTGTATTTGAGAGATTTTAATGTGAGATAGGACTTATGGTTTTATAAGAATATTTATGGGATTATGGTCTATAAGTCATGAATATATGATTTATTAGTAAATACCCCAATAATTTTATATGTACATAAATAATTTAGTTAAATTATTAATTTCATATATACATAAATTATTTTTTATTAAATAATTACAAATATATATTTTTTTAAATTATTTTTCCCGTCGTCAACCCTTAGCCCATGTGCCTCATCACCTCATAACAATCATTAGCGCAACTCCACTACTGCCGACCCACTACTTTTACGACCCCTCCACCCTTGCGATGCACAACTTCCATTGCCCCACCTCTGCGATGTACTCTCCGAGATTTTTCCCACTTTACAATGTACAACCCCCACAAACCCCGCTTTAGATACAGAGAGAGAAATTGAAATTTATGTAAAATAGGAAGGTATTAGCGGTCGAAGGGCAAAAGACGGCGAGGCCAAGAGGGGATGACATGGTTACCGACGGTAATGACAACGACGACCACAGATAGTGGCTAGGGTTAAAGTTAAATGTTTAAAATTGATGAAGCTAAAGAATATTATTTAAAAATTATTATTACGAATTGAGAAAAAATAAAAATAAAAATTCAATTTGTATTTTGTGTGAACTTAGTAGTAGTTAGTGTGTAGTAAGGCCTCGTTTGGCAAGTGATGATTTTAGTTAAAAAGTTAAAAAGTCACTAAACAAATTAAAAAGTCAACAATCTATACCAAAAAATTGAAAATTTCTTTTTCTCTCTGTTTTTACATATTTTTTTATAAAAAATTAAAAAAAATTTCAAACATACTAATTTTTTTATAATATATTTGAGCTAAAACATAAAAAAATTACTAAAAAAAAGTTTGTTTCCAAACAAGGCGTAAGGCCTAAGGCCTAAGATATTCTAACTGTTATATAAATCAAAGTTGCCCACATAATCTGCTAAATCAAATTTTATTGACAAATCTATCTCATAACTTTATTGTTCTTTCATTTTGTCATATCGGTGGAAAAAAAAACCCCAGGCTTTGAAAAATTGGGTTAGGATTCAAGAGGAACAAGAAAATTTGTTTTCTATTTTCGAGTAAGTATTTAGTTTTTTCTATCATTTTATAGATTGAGATCCTTTACCTCTTGCGTTGAGTCTGTGAATACACATCTGTGTATTTTTTATTTTTTGTTTTTAAATTGATCTGGTTATTTTATTTATCAAATATATATATATTTTTTGATCTTGTTATTTTCCATTTTTTTATTCATTCGAATTGTTAACATCCGTGTATTTTTTAAAAAATTGATCTGGTTATTTTCCAATGGTTTTTGGAACTGTTATAAACCCATTCTTCATCCCATTGGTTTCATCGTTTAAGGGGTTGGGACTGAAAAGGAGTGAGAGACATGCCTCCTCAGCCTTCAGGTAATTTTTCTAAGATCCAGATTTCACTATTTTGGATTTGCTATTGTTTTATTTTCTAAATAGGGCAAATTACGATCTCTCTACTTTGATCATTATAATTTCAATTGACTTAATTTTTATCATTATTTTATGACTTTATCTCAATTTTATCCAATTGATTACAATTCTTGGCGGGTGTTATATTTTTAATGACAAAATTATAAATTTATTCAACTGAGTGAGTTAACATCAACCAATTCAGTATTATTTTTTTGTAAAATTGAACCAAATTGATAAAAAAAAAATTTTAAAATCTAAAATTATGGGTAAAAAGCGAGTCAATTAAAAGTGTAAGGATCAAAATGATGACAAAATGTAGAGACATAATTTTCCCTTCTTAATGTTTTCTAATGCTTGGAAACAAGAGTAAATGCTTTTATAGCATCTTCCTTTCTTTTTTTTCTTTTTTTTTCTTTTTTTTTTGGGTAATAAAATAGGTTTACTTCAAACTTTGGAAATTTTGATGGCATGAGTGGAGTTGAAAAAAATAAATAAATTAAGGTATGATTTACTTGTCAATATTCTGTGTGAATTTTACTTATTCAATTAGATTTAATTTTTTATGTTTCATATTTTATATTTACGTTGTATTTCGATTATCTCGATAGAAATTTGGATAGGGAAAGAAAAAGGGAAATGGCGAAAAAATTTAACTCATATTGTATTTACAAAAATTTCCAAAAAAATTTAGGACTTGACACAAAGGTCATGATAACAAATACAAAAATATATTTTATAAGAATGCATGAAAATAACAACTGTTTCTTTTTTTTTTAAGATTGGGAATACTTCACATTTTATCATATAAAAATGATAAGTAATTTTCCCCATTTTACATATTGGGAAAGAAGTGTGAACCAAAAAAAAACATAATATCTATTTTAGAAAGTTATCTGAAGTCACAAATTTTAAACATGATGGGATAAGCTAGTCATATGTTGTCCCCTTCTCTCTGAATCAAATGTGACCCTACTCTATCACTAGGCTACTTCTCATCTTTGATTTCGAAATGTAAATCAAAGTATATAACGCAGCGGATAAAATATTTCGGATCATACCATTTAGCAGAACTTGAAGTGAAGGATCTCGTGGGTAAATCACATGCTTCCAGAATCTGAACCACGAACCCAGCAGTGGAGTGATATTACAAAATGAATATCACCCACACAAATCACAGTGCAAAATGGCTTGATCGTTGTTTTTAGCAGAGCGTCAGTATATGGGAAAAAACATAAAACATACGTTGTTTTTCTTATTACCCATATCCCATATCATATCAAATATATAGGATAATATCTCATCTATCCATATCAGTTGATATGATAGATATAGATATCCTGAGTGGTTATCCAAATAAGTTTTGAATTCAAATTCAAACTTAAATGGATAAGGTTCAAAAGACTCAAAGGGTCATGCCACGTGGACGCCCAATTTCTAACACGAAAAATTACCTTAACTCAAAAATTGTCATCTCACGATAATTGATGTCATAACACCATGGAGTGAGTAGTATAACATTGACTAAATTTTAAGGACATTTAGGTTTTGCAATATATTAATCGTGGCCTTAAGTTGTTTCTTTTAAAGGTACTAAAGCACTAATTTGAATCACATTCTATCCTTAAATGCTTTCTCTGACGGTGATAGGGCACCATGTGAATTAGACCAATTCTGGTCTTACTTGGATATGGTACGAACTTGCTCATTATACATTGGGTCAGATTCAAATGTAGGATGTAGTTCTTGTTTTGCTTTTCTTTTTCTCACCTTAATTGATTCAAATTTGTTCAAGTATTATGTTATTGAATTGTTCTATATGGAACTCATGTGTTTAAGTCGGTCTATATATATGTACACACACATTGTATTGTTTTATGAGTTTTGAACAGTCTAATTTGTGCAATGGAATCCATGTATTTCATACATAGAGGTCAGGGTTAGTAAAGATTAGCACGTGAAGGTATGCGTTTACGGATCTGGTCGAGATCTGGTTGGAGTTTGGTTTGAATCTACTCTCTCTCTCTCTTTGGGTTTTGTTTGAGATGGAGGTGGCCGATTGTATTTTGAGTAGTGATGATGATGATGATGGTAGTTGGGAATTATGGTTGTGGAGTTGGTTTGGTGGTGTTAGAGGGAAGTAGAGGTAGGGGATTGGGACTGGAGTTATTGAGGTACCTCAAGGGTACGGCAAAAATGTGTTTGTGCTTTAGAGATGCTAAACCAGTCTTAGAAGGCTATACGGATTCAGATATGGCAGGAGATCTTGATGGTAAAAGATCTACATTAGGATTTCTGTTCACTTTTGCAGGGGGCCTACGTCTTGGAAGTCCAAGCAGCAAAAGTGTGTTGGCACCATGCCCCTAGTTCAGAAGGTCATTTCCAAGTGATTTCGACAATTACCCTAGCTGAGACTAAGATTCATCATTCCAACGACCAGTGCTGGCATCACTGCTTCATCAAGCTTGAACTCATCAAGATCGAGTAAACTTTCCATCCCTTCAAAGATTTTGTTCCTTTTGCTCAGATCGGAATTAGAAGATTCATGAATGAACACAATAGGTTTGGGCTCATTGGCAGGTACAATGTGTTGGCTAGGGTAATGGCTGGTTGTTGGCAAGCTGTGGGTGAGTTTTATGTTATGGAATGGCAATCTATTACTGCCAGGGAGAGGGTTATTGACAGCTTTGGGATTTTAAGGTGAGGTGATGACTTTGTTGTCAATAATATCTTGAATTTCATGGCGAAGGCCAAAGCAACAGTCAGTATGGTGACCGTATTGTTGATGGAATGCGCAATATTAGGTAGGGTCGTGTGTAGGTGGGAGAGGATTAGGGAGAGGTCGAGGATTGAGCGGTTTGAGATACCCTTTCTCCATCAGTACGTTCAATGCACAGGTTAGGCTCATATGGAGTTAGGCGAAGGTTCATTTTTGGGAGGAGGAAGCATTCGATTTAGAAATATTGGCAAATGGAGTGGCGGGTGTTGGTCGGGTATTCATAGGCTTGGGACTGGAATTAGGATGGGTGTTTCGGGTAAAGCATCCCTTTTCATTGTTTGCCCTCTAATTCAAAATGCTCTCATCTTGAGCGACAAAAGTGTAGTCTATAGTTTTTGCAACAACTGCAAGCACTTGTTGTTTGTTCAACCCTTTGACCTTCAAAGTCTTAATAGCCCACCGGAGTTACGCACAAGGATCAATACTTGTCCTGGCTTTGTTCTTGCCACTTGCTTCTGCTTGGCCAAGGGATTGGGTGGCTATATCGAAGCGAGGCCCATTTGTTGTTAATCTGTCATCACCTAGACTTGAGTTTGTTTCGGGTTGGCCCTTTTCAACTGCAGCTCGCCCCAAGATTGGGAAGCTTTTTGATGGGATCGAAACCCCAAATGTTAAATCTGTCACCGTTCCTTGAAGGTTTTCAATCATTCCCAATATCTCAGTAGTAGTGGGTTCACCCATTTGGCGCCCTTGGCATACCTGAACTGGATTAGGTGCATCCATCATGCACAAATCAATACTTTCTGGAATAAACACCTCAAGCTTGGGTAAATAGGTCGGGGTGATGTCTATGCTGGGGTTGAAGGTAGATGGGAGTATATGGATGAGGTTAAGGTGGCAGGAGATATTCGGTCATGGATGGGAAGTGGGTTGGTGGTGACATTGGGGTCTTGAGGTGGAGCTATTATCTGGCTATCAATGAGATTCTGAATCTCATGACGAAGGCGGTGGCAACGATTAGTTCCATGACCGTGTCGCTGATGATACTCACAGTATTTGGTGGGGTTATGTTTGGCCAGGAGTGGGTTATGAAGAGGTTGGGGATCAAGGGCTTTGAGATACCCTTTTTCGATCAGGACTTTTAGTGTGTTGGTTAGGCTCATATAGAGGGGGGTGAAAGTTCTGCCTTGAGCTCGGGTTAGGCCAGCTGTTTGTGGGTTGACATTGGCAAATGGGTCGGCAGTTTTGGAAGTGGCGACGGTGTTGATTTCAGTGGGTTTGGGAATAGCATTGGTACTCCCAGAAAACACCCTCCTTGTTGGTTCACTTGTTTAGGGAATAATCTCTCTGTTAAATGCACTCTCAATCTGAACCCCTAATTCATGCAAAGTTTTGAAAGTGAATAGTGGAGCAACTATTAACTTTTTTAGCATATCAGGCTCAAGATTCTGCACCACTATCCGCGCTTAGTCCCTCTCAGAAGGTCGATCTGTCATTTGTGCGGCTTTGCTCTCCACCGTGCAACAAATTCCACAAAAGGTTCTCTAGGATTCTGGTGGGTTGCTTCAAGCTCTTGAACGGTCATTTCAAGTTGGGTATTGTAAGAGTAGTGATTGACAAACGCCTTAGCCAACTCTTCCCATTTCTGCTTCACTTTATCCTCCAACTTGGCATACCAAGTGGCTGCTATGCCTGACAGGATTTTCCATACAGAGAGAGTTTCTGAAGCTTAGTCAGACCCATTGGTTTCAGTATGTCCAAGAAAAGCCAGATATGTAACCATAGGATCTCCAGACCCGTCGAAACGGTTAATGTGGCATTTTGAATTTGTTTGGAAGTCTTACGGCAGCCTCAGTGTACCCATTCTCAATGTCAGGAATGGAGGTAATTCCTTGTGCCTTTTTGAATTGCTTCTCAAGGTTAGCAATTTTTAACAAGGTCGGATCGAGATCATTAGTATCAATGGGATAAAACCCCTCATTAGGCTGCACCAGGGGTTTGAAAACTCGAGCTTGAGCCAACCCTTCTCGAGGATCCGGGCCTTGCAAATCTTCAGTTGGCAGAGGTGGATCAAAGTTCAGCTGGGGGCCCGGGACTAAAAGTGTAGTAGATGCCCCAGATGGGCGTTGCATTTTAGCATTGGTCTTATCCTGCATGGCAATTCCCTGGTTTAACGTTGTTATCATGGCCACAACTTCTTTTAGACTATGTGTCATCACGAGTCTGCTGAGTTGGCAATCGGGGAAATAGATGGGTGTAAGCTAAGAGCTGACTAACAAGGATTTCGACCCGGTTATACTTGATGGGATCGGATCTTTTCTGAGATGGCTTTTAGGGATTAGATAGACTGGACCTTTTGCTGAGTGAGTTTTTTTTCTAGAATTAGATGGACTGTGATGGGTGAAGGCTGGTACTGCTCCTTCCCTGGTTTAGACAAACCTAGCATTAAAAACAAATGCTCCATCAGATCGGGATACCGGATATGCTGGTTAAAGCAAAGCAAGATACAATTTTGGACCATGCTTCTGGTTTTGTTGAAAATTCACCCATATCAAACACAAACCCCTAGATTTTGACCCAAATCTGATTCTGATATGATCCTCAAGTTTGAAAGGAATCGACTCAATATTAAGACTCTCCGAGGATTGCATCATACATTTCCAAAGATTTCACATTTTGCACAAAAGCATTCAAAACACCCCTATGAGAGGTTTAGGGTTTCACTGTCCTAGTTTCGTCAGAGCTAAGGTTCACTATTCAAACAATGAGGTTTCAAGCAATCCTGTGTTCGGGTGAGCATCCTGTCCTAGTTTGGAACAGTCTCTACCTTTTTGGTATGCAACTAGGCCAAATGGTCAAAAGGGTACCTCAGCAAGACTACCTAATATACCTCTTGCACCTAACACCCAGAAGTGAAAGGAGGATCAAATGGTACAATGGTAGTCTAGATCCAAGGGTTATGTTCCCATTGTGGTAAAGCTCGCGACCGGTCAGCTTTTTAGGCAAGCCTCTAACAAACCGTCCAAGAATAGTAGATAGCAAACACAGTGACTTAGGCGCACCAATGCAAATGCAATGCAATGAAACATGTAAGTGTAGATAAAATTTCACATCATGAAGTTCGAGTCAAGTTCTCTAAATCCCTAGCAGAGTCGTTAGAAACTGTAGCTCGACTTTTTCACGCCCACTTTTAGAAGTTCGAAATAAGCCCTACAGTTCGGACTCCCGCAGCTCTGAATCTGATCTCACAAGCGCAATGTGAAATAGATAATCACCAAAGAGTCTAAATCCGGAAAATCTTTTGGAAAATCAATTTTGAATAAAAAATGCCAAAAATGGACTGCTTTGCCAGATACAGAGTCGCTACCTAAATATTTTTGAAAAATTTAGGAAACCTATGACTTATGCCACAGGCCACGTGTCCGTCATCACCAAGATTGTCTTGGCTCGGGAACTTGGGTACGAGAGGGGAAAGTCATGAATGAATTTGAGTACCCCCGCTCGCCCGATCAAAGATTGACCTCTACTAATCATGATATGAATGTTATCAACATTATATGCTCTTGTTCCGGTTTATTAGGTTAGTATTTCTATGTGATGTGCACAAACAAGTATAGACTAACTTTGCAAGAATTGGAATATTTCGAGTCATATTTGTTTGTAAAATTGTTTCGAATATGTACACTACAAGAATTTTCACTAAATTTAATCGCCAAAAGTTAATTTTTAGTCACCGAAGGGCTTTAGCGACTAAATTTTTTCGTCGCAAAATTAGTAACCGAAGAGTAGTTGGGAAAGCTAATTGGCGACTAAAATTATTTTAGTCGCCAAATGTATTCATTTGCCGACTAAATATTTAGTCGCCAAAAGGTTGGACATTACATTAAATTAGACTCTTTTCGGCAACCAAACTTTTAGTCGCCTAAAGTCCCACCTTTTTAGCTACTAAAATTTTAGTCGGCAAAGAGTTCTTTTTTGGCTACTAAAAATTTAGTCGCCGAAAGTCCACATCTTTGGCTACTAAATGTTTAGTCGGCAAACAGTTCCTCTTTTGGCTACTAAATATTTGGTAGCCTAAAGTTCTACATTTTTGGCTACTAAAATTTTAGTCGCCAAAAGTGTGTTTATAATTTAGTTTTTTGTTTTTAACTACGAAATATTTTAGTCGCCAAATGTTTTATTTTCTTTTGGCTACTAAAGTTTTAGTCGCCAAATGTCTTTTTTTTTTTTTTTTGGGTTAGTAAACTTTTTGTCGCTAAATGTCTTCTCTTTTTTTTTTGGCTACAAAACTTTTAGTCGCCAAATGTCTTTTTTTTTTTTGCTACAAAACTTTTAGTTGCCAAATGTCTTTTCCCAATTTCTTTTTAGCTACTAATTGTATAGTCGCCAAAAACATGATATTATGTTTTATCGCGAAATTATAATTTCTCCACAACCTGTCTATATACAATGCAACCTGTAATACGTATAAAAACAAAATGATACATATTATCAATCATTCCACAATCTGCATCCATATACCAAAAATAAATAACATTAAATATCAAAGTCCATACAAATCAACTATTGTCCAAACTAAAATAATAATTCCATACAAAATATATCATACAAAAATCAAAGCCCTCCGTATATAAAAAAATACATTTACTACCAAGCGAAATTACCATTTGGCATGGTACATATTACCCTCGTAATCTGTACCACAACAAAAGGTGATATATGTACCACGGCAAAAGTTTTCTATGGACCATGACAAAACGTCCTATATGTACGCTGACAAATGGTATATACGTACCACGACAGAAGGTGATCTATGTACCACGACAGTCATTATCTGTTGATTGCCAAAAGTTTTCTGTATCAGTAATAATGAACTACACAAAAACTGAGGACGACAAAAGTATTATATTAGTTCTACACAAAAGTGAAAATTCTTCTTCATACACCAATATGGATTATCCACAAGTCCACGCAACAAAGCCATCTACAAAGAAAAACAAAAAACGAAACATTAGAATTGGTTACAAAATATCAATTCAGTCAGCCATATGGAACATGTTCTAACATGCATTTAAGGTAGAACAATTGAGAAATGTCTTCTTGGAAATAAAAGAAAGTATATATATATATGTATCATGCAATATTTATTCCAACCAACTGCACAAACAATGTAATACGTAATTTCTTCGTCCTATAAATATATAAAGGCAATTATTAGAATATGTAGATATTATTTTAATAAAGTTGTTGCTTTTTTAACCAAGTGTTGCAAGTTTTTCGACTAAGTGTAAGGCGTATTCGGGGGCGGTTTTGAATTTTCGCCCCTGAAACGCTCTTTTTTGACTAAGTGTAGGGCGTATTCGGCTCTAACTCCCAACCTACTGGTCCGGATTACGTTCTGTCAGTTCTCAAAAGTCCTATTTTTCATGGGGGAACTATTCGTGTGAGCCACACGGTGGTTCGGGGGTTGTTTTGAATTTTCGCCCCCGAAACGCCTTTTTTCGACTAAGTTTAGGGCATTTTCGGCTCTAACTCCCAACCTACGAGTCCGAATTACATTCCGTAAGTTCTCACTAGTCCTATTTGTCATTGTGGAACTGTCTGTGTGAGCCACACGGTGGTTCGGGGGATGTTTTGAATTTTCACCCCCGAAACGCCCTTTTTTGACTAAGTTTAGGGCGTTTTCGGCTCTAACTCCCAACCTACTGGTCCGGAATACGTTCCGTCAGTTCTCACAAATCCTATTTGTCATGGAGAAACTGTCCGTGTGAGCCACATGGTGGTTCGGTGGCTGTTTTGAATTTTCGCCCCCGAAACGCCCTTTTTCGACTAAGTTTAGGGCATTGTTGGCTCTAACTCCCAACCTACGGGCCCGAATTACGTTATGTCAGTTCTCACAAGTCCTATTTGTCATTGTGGAACTGTTTGTGTGAGCCACACGGTGGTTCGGGGGCTGTTTTGAATTTTTACCTCCCGAAACGCCCTTTTTTAAGTATAAGTTTAGGGTGTTTTCAGTTCTAACTCCCAACCTATTGGTCTGGATTACGTTCCGTTAGTTCTCATAAGTTCTATTTGTCATGGGGGAACTATCTGTGTGAGACAACGGTGGTTCGCGGGCTATTTTGAATTTTCGCCCCCGAAACGCCCTTTTTCGACTAAGTGTAGGGCGTATTCGGCTCTAACTCCCAACCTACTGGTCCGGATTACGTTCCGTCAGTTCTCACAAGTCCTATTTGTCATGGGAGAACTGTCCGTGTGAGTCACACGGTAGTTCGGGGGTGTTTTGAATTTTCGTCCCCGAAACGCCCTTTTTCGACTAAGTTTAGGGCATTTTCAGCTCTAAGGGTCCGAATTACGTTCCGTCAGTTCTCACAAGTCCTATTTGTCATTGTGGAACTATCCGTGTGAGCCACATGGTGGTTCGGGGGCTGTTTTGAATTTTCGCCTCCGAAACGCCCTTTTTGACTAAGTTTAGGGCGTTTTCGGCTCTAACTCCCAACCTACGGGTCCGAATTACGTTCCGTCAGTTCTCACAAGTCCTATTTGTCATGGTAAAGCTATCCATGTGAGCCACATGGTTGTTTGGGGATGTTTTTAATTTTCACCCCCGGAAATCCCTTTTTCGACTAAGTTTGGGGCTTATTCGACTCTAACTCCCAACCTACAGGTCCGAATTACATTCCGTCAGTTGTCACAAGTCCTATTTGTCATGGGGAAGCTGTCCGTGAGAGCCGCACAGTGGTTCGGGGGCTGTTTTGAATTTTCTCTCCCGAAAGCCCTATTTTAACTAAGTTTAGGCCGTATTCAAGCTATAACTATGGTAAAGCCATAAACATTCCTTGTGGGCTGATTGAGTGCCAAATGAGAAGTTAATTCATGTTAAATCTGATTTAGAATTTCTAAAAGAAAATTTTCATTCTCCAAGTTAAGGGAGCTCCTATTTGGTAGTGAAAGCTATAGAGGAAGAGCACCACATAAACAGACAGCAAAATGATTTCGTATCAGAAAACACACATGTTTTCATAAGTAAAAAGGTAAAGTAACTTTTACCTACTTGTAAAGGAATAATTCCAACTGAAACTGGTCCTGTGATCAAGAGTGCTGAGGCATTAGAAACATATCACTATCTAATGAAGAGAAAAAAATCTAATTGGCAATAATCATACCAAGAAAACTTGTTGAGCAATTGGCAAAGCTGCTTTCTTGCACATATGGATCAGATCCATCTTGTACAAAATCTGAAATTTTAAAATCAGTTAAACATGCATGTTTTGAAAAAAAATCCTGTAGTTTAGATTTAGTATGTTTTGAGTTGTCCTAATCACTAATCAAGGACCTTATAAATCCTAAACTAATGTAAATGACTTTAAGTTTAGATTATGTTTTGAGTTGTCCTATTCACTAATCAAGGAGCTTAAAGAACTTAGACTAATGTTCTTGACAATTTGATGTTAAGTCAGAAATGTTAATTAAGATTAGTGATAACTAAGTAGGATTAATTAGTCCTAATGAAGATTAATTAAACTAATTGGAGTGATTAAGATCTAACCTTGATTAATTAACACTAAGCTTGATTAGCTAAGCTAAGGAAAGAGGATTAGAGATTTGGTGAAGCATGCAAGAAGGGGAACCATCCACAAAGGAGAAGCATACACAGACCACACGCCTAGGTTCCTTACACCTCCTACTCAGAAGATTAGGTTAGGTTGCACCCTTGAGAGACAAGTGTCTCTCTTCAATTATATATTAAAAAATTCAGCTTAAAGGAAAGAGAAATTCCTGGTTTGAAAGCAAGAAGAGAGGTGACAGGAAGAAAAAAAGAGAAAGAAAAGGAAGAACAAGAATTTGAGCTTGAAGATCTTGAACCTTAGCACCCGAACCTTTGAGTTGAAGTAAGTTCTTCACTATATCCTTTGTTTTGATCATCACGACTAGTAAAAGTTGGGGAAAGTTATGGTGAAGTTAAAAGAGATTAGGATGGTGAGAATTCTTGATGAAAAACTTTGTTTTGATCTTGTCACTTTGAAATAAATAATGTTTCCATGTTTTTCTACAAGTTTTGGATGTTTTACAATAAGTTTTCATAGTCCCAAGCCTTAGAAATGAGAAGAGAAGACCTTGCACAAGCTAGGAAATTCGAAGTAGAACACAAGATTCAGCATTGCATGAATCTGCACGTGCCCCAATAATCACCGCAAGTGCGGCAACGGTCCCCTCACAAAGAACCCAATAAACTGTTAAATGTGAAACTATTGAATTGTCCCAAACTATCACCTAGAACGACGACATGCGAAAATTAACATAATAGCAAATATTAGACTTACTAAATGTAAAACTATTGAAACCTGCTTTCTGCGCTTTAAGCCTAAAGTAAGTCTGCTCTGGCAAGTCATCCTTGCAACAATCTCTTACTGTGTCAAAAGCACGAAAAATTTCTATAGTAGTCTTCAATGTTGGTTGTAGCATCCAATCTCTGGCTCTTGTAGCCAAAAAATTCGCAGCCTGATTTCCCTCTCTAGGGATGTAATCAAACATGTATCTCTTGAACTCTTTAAGAGGCAATGTTCTGTAGGTACAAAAAATGCATTAGTGCAATGAAAAAAATATCATTTGAACAAATTCTAAATAAAAATAAATAAAGCAATAATTCCATACCTGTAGAGATCGTAATATTTCACTGGTAATTCGCCGCATTTAATAGCTTTAACAATGAATGAGTTATCCAACCGTATTAATATCTTTGTGAACCCATATTGTCGAGCTAGAATAAGGCTACATTCGACAGCTTTTAACTTAGCTTCGTAGCTGTCGCGTACACCTCTGAGTGGTATAGCATGCATAGCTTTGATCGTACTCAAATGATCTTGGAAAACCACCCCCGCTGCCGCATAAACAATCCCACCTATCTTGATGAATGACGCATCTGAATTGATTTTAATCCAATCCACGGGAGGAGGAATCCAAACAACCCTACCAATTGGTTATTCCAATAGTGGAGTATTAATCATAGTCGACACCCTAATTGTCTTATCTTTAATAAATTTCTCAAAAGGACAGTACTCATGCGGACCCAATTTCAAAAATATGTCCATATACTCCTTTACGAAAAGATGTGTAAATAAAAATGAAAATGGAAGTTGAATAAAAATAAAAATGGAAGTTGATTCAAGAAACCACTAATACCTTAACGCTCTATTTGGAAGTTGAGTTTTTATTCCGACTATTTTTCATTGTTTTGGGGCTGTCAAAACTCTGTATGTTTGGGTTGAAGCTTGGGTTCTAAGGCCATTAAAGGTTGATGGGTGTTCCACCCTTCTTTGTACTTTGTTTTGGAGGTCTTTCCCCTTGTGTTTCCCACCATTTTACTATCTTTTTTCAAGCTTTTAAACACTGATTTTTAGAGTTATTTCAGTGGCCAAAATCATGTTGTAAAGTCCAAATTTGGAGGGGTTAGCCTCCCTTCCTTGTATCTTGCTTACTAGCCTAGTTTGTGCCATGTTTTAGCATATTAATCTAACTATTGTTAGCTCAATTCTAGCATGTTTTAGGACTCTATTAGACCTGTTTTAGCACTATTTTGGGCTAGTAGTTGCATTTGAGCTTTGTTTTGCATGCTTATAATGTAATAGTCCTCATGAGCTTGGTGTTCTAGGCCTTAAACACCTTCTCTTTTGAGTTGATAGCATTTATTTATGCTTTTCTCACTCATTTTCAGCACTTAATCATCTCTGCAACCTCCTTCCTTTCTTGGCTTTTGTTTTGCTTTGAAAGTGGTTCAAACAACTATTTGTTTAAAGCATGAGATTGAGGTGTCATGCTTAATGGTTTAATCCCTTAGGGGTTCATTACCAACGGTATGATGTCTTTTTCATACCTAAAATAACTTTTGGTTTGAGCCTTCTTTCCATTAGAGGACTTAAACTCACCCTTTGGACTCAATTGATTAAAGGATAAAAAGGTAACTAAAATAGAGTAACTAAAACTTGGAATTAAAAGTGAGCAAAATAATAATTTGGTTGTGTTCAATCAGACGTTAATTGAACACATGGAAGCTTGAACCATTCAAACTCATTAGTGATGAAATGATTCAAGGTTTCAAGGTCACCACTTTCCTTGATCATTCATGAAAGGGAGGAGGTTGGTGTCTTGTTTTGCATTTATTGAACTTGCATACTTGGTTTCATAAGCCATCATGCAATGAAATTGCATCCATTGATGGTTTGTGAACCAAACTTGCTACTCCTTTGATTTGCTCATGAAAATGATGGGTGAGTTGTACAAACAAACCCTTGAAAATACCTTGTATATGCTCTGTTTGTCCTCTGTTGCAGCAAGGAGAACTAGGCAGTAGTGGCCAGTAGGCCACTTTCCATGGCCGGCAAGTGGCCGACAGGCCATCACTGGAGGCCGACAACCTTCATCACTGGCCGGCCGCCCACTGATGCAAAATTCAGCAGTGTGTTTCTGAAGCAGAGCAGAGTTATTCTGGAAGTGGGCAGCAGTGTATGCGTTCTATTATGCAACAGAGGCTCTCCGGAAGCAAAACAGTGGTTCTTTCGAGTGGAAACTGAGCATGTGCATGAACATTTCTCATTTCCCATGGCGGATTAGTTTCCACCCGAAAGTGATCGCATATAAACACTACTCAAATCATTCCAATTCAAGCAACAAGCCTTAGGCATTCAAGCAGTTATAGCACTTAAGCAATTAGCCTCATGGCAAGCATGCCTGACATATGGCAACAATCACACGCATGCAATATGCTAAAGTGCATAAAGAATTACCTAGTACTCCAAGCCAAAAAAGAAATGAGTCAGAAAAATGCATGATTCCTAACTATGCAATATGGCTAATGCAATACATGCGATATGTAATTACTAGGCTCGGCTACTAATATGGCATATTAAACAATTAAATAGCATGCGGTCTAAGCACCTATTCAAAGAAGTATTTGAAATGACAATGCAGTTAGAATGATGAGGCGAGCCTCGGTGCATGCAATACGAATGGATGCAGACATGAAATATGCTAAACAAAACATGATGTCCCTAAACTAACCATCATAAGCTAGTAAATAAAAGAGAAAGACGTGGGGTTGTTAGACATACACATTATTACATTGCGCTCTCACGAAGGAGAGTCCGAATGAATAAACTAGCTAAGCTACTTAACTAATTAAAGCTAAGCTAATTAAGTTAATTATTACAAACTGAATTAATTAACTATTATAGCTAAATAATTACAACATCACAACTAGTTAACTACTTTAACTAATTAAATAATTACAATACAAGTGCAATTAAAAGAATTAAGTAAACTTAAGCAATAAGCTAACTAATCCGCCTCGGGAAACGAGAGATGTTCATGCACATGCTCAGTTTCCACTCGAAAGAACCACCGTTTTGCTTCCGAGAGCCTCTGTTGTGTAATAGAATGCATACACTGCTGCCCACTTCCAGAATAACTCTGTTCTGCTTCAGAAACACACTACTGAATTTTGCATCAGTGGCCAGCCGGCCAGTGATGAACGTTGCCGGCTTCCAATGATGGCCTGCCGGCCACCTGCAGGCCACTACTACCTAGTTCTCCTTGCTGCAACAGAGGACACACAGAGCATATACAGGGTATTTTCAAGGGCTTGTTGGTATAACTCACTCATCCTTTCATGAGCAAATTAAAGGAGTAGCAAGTTTGGTTCACAAACCATCAATGGATGCAATTTCATTGCATGATGGCTTATGAAACCAAGTGTGCAAGTTCAATAAATGCAAAACAAGACACCAACCTCCTCCCTTTCGTGAATGATCAAGGGAAGTGGTGACCTTGAAACCTTGAATCATTTCATCACTAATGAGTTTGAAATGGTTCAAGCTTCCATGTGTTCAATTAACGTCTGATTGAACACAACCAAATTATTATTTTGCTCACTTTTAATTCCAAGTTTTATTACTCCATTTTAGTTACCTTTTTATCCTTTAATCAATTGAGTCCAAAGGGTGAGTTTAAGTCCTCTAATGGAAAGAAGGCTCAAACCAAAAGTTGTTTTAGGCATGAAAAAGACATCATACCGTTGGTAATGAACCCCCTAAGGGATTAAACCATTAAGCATGACACCTCAATCTCATGCTTTAAACAAATAGTTGTTTGAACCACTTTAAAGCAAAACAAAAGCCAAGAAAGGAAGAAGGTTGCAGAGATGATTAAGTGCTGAAAATGAGTGAGAAAAGCATAAATAAATGCTATCAACTCAAAAGAGAAGGTGTCTAAGGCCTAGAACACCAAGCTCATGAGGACTATTACATTATAAGCATGCAAAACAAAGCTCAAATGCAACTACCAGCCCAAAACAGTGCTAAAATAGGTCTAATAAAGTCCTAAAACATGCTGGAATTAAGCTAACAATAGTTAGATTAATATGCTAAAATATGGCACAAACTAGCTAGTAAGCAAGATACAAGGGAGGCTAACCCCTCCAACTTTGGACTTCACAACATGATTTTGGCCACTGAAATAACTCTGAAAATCAATGTTTAAAAGCTTGGAAAAAGATAGTAAAATGGTGGGAAGCACAAGGGGAAAGACCTCCAAAACAAAGTACAAAGAAGGGTGGAACACCCCTCAACCTTTAATGGCCTTAGAACCAAGCTTCAACCCAAAATACAAAGTTTTGACTGCCCCAAAACAATGGAAAATAGTCGAATAAAAACTCAACTTCTAAATAGAGCGTTAAGGTATCAGTGGTTTCTTGAATCAACTTGCGTTTTTATTCAACTTCCATTTTCATTTTTATTTACACGTCTTTTCGTAAAGGAGTATGTGGACATATTTTTGAAATTGGGTCCGCATGAGTACTGTCATTTTGAGAAATTTATTAAAGATAAGACAATTAGGGTGTCGAGTATGATTAATACTCCACTATTGGAACAACCAATTGGTAGGATTGTTTGGATTCCTCCTCTTGTGGATTGGATTAAAATCAATTTAGATGCGTCATTCATCAAGATAGGTGGGATTGTTTATGCAGCAGCGGGGGTGGTTTTCCGAGATCATTTGGGTACGATCAAAACTATGCATGCTATACCACTCAGAGGTGTACGCGACAGCTACGAAGCTAAGTTAAAAGCTGTCGAATGTAGCCTTATTCTAGCTCAACAATATGGGTTCACAAAGATATTAATACAGTTGGATAACTCATTCATTGTTAAAACTATTAAATGCGGCAAATTACCAGTGAAATATTACGATCTCTACAAGTATGGAATTATTACTTTATTTATTTTTATTTAGAAATTGTTCAAATGATATTTTTTTCATTGCACTAATGCATTTTTTGTACCTATAGAACATTGCCTCTTAAAGAGTTGAAGAGATACATGTTTGATTACATCCCTAGAGAGGGAAATCAGCTGCGAATTTTTTGGCTACAAGAGCCAGAGATTGGATGTTACAACCAACATCAAAGACTACTATAGAAATTTGCCGTGCTTTTGACACAGTAAGAGATTGTTGCAAGGATGACTTGCCAGAGCAGACTTACTTTAGGCTTAAAGCGCAGAAAGCAGGTTTCAATAGTTTTACATTTAATAAGTCTAATATTTGCTATTATGTTAATTTTCGCATGTCGTTGTTCTAGGTGATAGTTTGGGACAATTCAATAGTTTCACATTTAACAATTTATTGGGTTCTTTGTGCGGGGACCCTTGCCGCACTTGCGGTGATTATTGGGGCACGTGCAGATTCATGCAATGTTGAATCTTGTGTTCTACTTCGAATTTCCTAGCTTGTGCAAGGTCTTCTCTTCTCATTTCTAAGGCTTGGGACTATGAAAACTTATTGTAAAACATCCAAAACTTGTAGAAAAACATGAAAACATTATTTATTCAAAGTGACAAGATCAAAACAAAGTTTTTCATCAAGAATTCTCACCACCCTAATCTCTTTTAACTTCCCCATAACTTAATCTTTCCCCAACTTTTACTAGTGTGATGATCAAATCAAAGGATATAGTGAAGAACTTACTTAAACTCAAAGGTTCGGGTGCTAAGGTTCAAGATCTTCAAGCTCAAATTCTTGTTCTTCCTTTTCTTTCTCTTTTTTTCTTCCTGTCACCTCTCTTCTTGCTTTCAAACTTCCAGCAATTTCTCTCTCCTTTAAGCTGAATTTTTTTAATATATAATTGAAGAGAGACACTTGTCTCTCAAGGGTGCAACCTAACCTAATCTTCTGAGTAGGAGGCGTAAGGAACCTAGGTGTGGTGTGTGTATGCTTCTCCTTTGTGGATGGTTCCCCTTCTTGCATGCTTCACCAAATCTCTAATCCTCTCTCCTTAGCTTAGCTAATCAAGCTTAGTGTTAATTAATCAAGGTTAGATCTTAATCACTCCAATTAGTTTAATTAATCTTGATTAGGACTAATTAATCCTACTTAGTTATCACTAATCTTAATTAACATTTCTGACTTAACATCAAATTGTCAAGAACATTAAGTTCTTTAAGTTCCTTGATTAGTGAATAGGACAACTCAAAACATAATCTAAACTTGAAGTCATTTACATTAGTTTAGGATCTTTAAGCTCCTTGATTAGTGATTAGGACAACTCAAAACATACTAAATCTAAACTCCGGGATTTTTTTTCAAAACATGCATGTTTAACTGATTTTAAAATTTTAGATTTTGTACAAGATGGATCTGATCCATATGTGCAAGAAAGCAGCTTTGCTAATAGCTCAACAAGTTTTCCTGGTACGATTAGTGCCAATTAGATTTTTTTCTATTCATTAGGTAGTGATATGTTTCTGATGCCTCACCACTCTTGATCACAGGACCAGTTTCAGTTGGAATTATTCCTTTACAAGAAGGTAAAAGTTACTTTACCTTTTTATTTTTATGAAAACATGTGTGCTTATTTGATGTCAACCTTTTAGATTTTGAAAACGGGGAAACTAGTTCATGTGTGGAAGAATACAAAATTGACATTACCCGCATAATGCGAGGGGAAGACAACCGCACAACAGTTATGATCCACAACATTCCCAGAAGGTATGTAAAATTTAACTAAATATATATACTAATTTTTGTGCACATATGTTGCATGTGGCATGTTTTATGAAAGCTTCTTGTGATTATATACGTATTAATGAAAAAGAGTACATTAGACCTATTAACATAGTGTACTTAACTAAAGAGCATGGTGAAAATAAGAAGTCCGCTACAATATAAGACTAATTAGCAATTTACCAATAAACCAACCAGCATCGTCCATGCTTCCTTTTGTTTGTGTTTTGGAGAATGTTGTGGCACTTGTTCTTAGTAGGTTATTCCTTGAAACCATGTCTTTATTTTTGCTTGCTTGGCCTTCTTTGCTGGAGTCCTTAGATGCTATACATTTAATTGCTACTTTTTTGATTTGTTCTTACTACTCTTTTGATTGTTGTTATCTTGGAGAAACAATGTAGCATGAGGCATGGCATACATTTTAGAGGAGATTGTCAATATCCAATATGACCCCAAGACAAAAGTCTAGCTGGAACTTGAGTGATTAGATAACCTAAAATGATCCCAAAATATAGAACAATGTCCCACAGCACTAAACTATGTTAAAAAGACACCATTTATGCTCTACTTCCATACATTGTCCTTTTGTGACAAATTTCTCTCTCTCTAAAGTGCATACTTATTGTTGATAATTGGTTTGAACATAGAAATGCATAACCTCACAATTGCACACTTCTACTAAACAAACAATAAAAGAAGAAAATAATTTTATTATCTCTCTGTTTGTAATTCGTAATAGAGAAGAGACCATTTGATGTCTAGTGAAAAAAGATAGGCAACTTAAAATCTACTACGCTTATGAAAAAGAAAATGAATATAGCATCTAGACGAGAAGAAATGCGCCAAATGTAAACCTCAAAGCACTGTTAGAGTGCAACCCAAATATCTAATGACCTTATTATTCTTATTCTTGTTTACTTAAATTTATTTTTTTACAAGAAAATCTGGGTCATATACATATGACGATGATCATCACTGGATAATTGAAAATATAGCACAAAAACAGCCTATGCAAAGGTAAGCATTGTTACACTTCAGCTTGTAATGGTCACATTTGTTGCACTCGGGCAGGGAGGTGAAATGTGCTCAAAATATATCACATTGATTGATTGACTGATTGTGAGAGAGAGAGAGAGAGAGAGAGAGAGAGAGGAAAAACATAATTAAACTGCTTAAAGATGTATAGTTTTGTAACCCGTATCATCAATGTTGTTGGTCATATTTGTGCTTTTGATATTGATTGAAATTGTAGTTAGGCCTCGAATAGCAATTTACAATAACCTAGCATGAGCGTAAATTTTCACGCTCGAGTGAGACTTTCTACCCACCAATGGGGAACGTGATCTGGGTTTAGACCGTCATGAGACAGGTTAGTTTTACCCTAATGATGACAGTGTCGTAATAGTAATTCAACCTAGTACAAGAGGAACCGTTGATTCGCACAATTGGTCATCGCGCTTGGTTGAAAAGCCAGTGGCATGAAGCTACCGTGCACTGGATTATGACTGAATGCCTCTAAGTCAAAATCCGGGCTGGAAGCGACACACGTGCTCGCCGCCCGCTTGCCAACCCGCAGTAGGGGGCATCTAGCCCCCAAAGGTACATGTCGTTAGTGAAGCCCGCGTGGTGGATGAGTCGTGCGGGCCACCTTGAAGTACAATTCCTATCTAGAGTGGCGGGTAGAATCCTTTGCAGATGACTTAAATACGCGACGGGATATTGTAAGTGGTAGAGTGGCCTTGCTGCCACAATCCACTGAGATTTAGCACTGCGTCGCTCCGATTCCTCCCTCCCCGCCCCTTTCGTGACCAATTGCCCCCGAGGCTGGGAAACAAGTAATATAGACCAAGTGTGCGCCTTGACACACAAAAACGATTTACGTGCTTACCGAAACAAAATTCCTAAGGCCTAAGCGCAATGCTAACACTTTACGATAAGTTGTGCGTCGACAGCACGTGTTGAACGAAGTCTTTCATCTACGCGATGGCCTAGGCTATGACACTTGGCAAGGTCGTGGCCTAGGTATTAAGCGCGCGGCCTACACCGTGGCCAAGGCTACGGCAATTGTCAGTGCCGCAGCCCGGGCTACCACGCACGCGGCACACAACAAGGCTGCGTCCTTGTTTGCATGTGCGCAACAAGGCTATGGCACTTGGCAAGGTTACGGCCTCACTTGCAAACGCGTGGCCTGGGCAGTGGCACTTGCCAAGGCCGTGTCCTCACTTGCATGCGCTCAGCTTGGACTGCGGCACTGCCAAGGCCGCAACCTGGCTTACATGCACAAGGCTAGGGCTCCAACCAAGGTTGCATCACTTGCCAACGCCGCGGCCTAACTTGCATGCACACGGCCAACGTTGGGGTACCTGGCAAGGGCACAGCATAGGCTGTGGCACAAGCCGCAGCCAAGGTAGCAGCATAGGCCAAAGCCCAGGCTGTAGCATAGGCCTTAACCAAGGCAGCAGCACTGGTCATAGCCAAGGCAGCCAAAGCAGTAGCATAGGCCAAGGTAGTAACACAGGCCACAGCCAAGGCAGCAGCACTGGCCAAAGCTAAGGCAGTAGCACTGCCCGCAGCCAAGGTAAAACCCAGGCCGCAGCCAAAGCAGCAGCACAAGCCGCAGCCAAGGCAGCTAAAGCAGTGCCACTGACCGCAGCGAAGGCTACTTTATCCACAACCGAAGCAGAGTATATTGCCGCAACGGAAGGTGGGAAAGAGATGCTGTGGTTAAAGTGATTTTTCCAAGAGTTGGGATTAAAGCAAGAAAAGTTCACGATACATTGTGATAGCCAGAGTGCCATAGACTTGAGCAAGAATTCACTGTACCATTCTCGCACAAAGCACATTGATGTTTGGTATCATTGGATATGCGAAGTGATGGAAAAGTAGTTATTGAAACTGATCAAGATCCATACAAATAAGAATCTAGCTAACATGCTTACAAAGGTGGTCTCGAGAGACAAACTCGAAATTTGCAGAAACATTGCCGGGATGGACTTCAAGTGAGAAGTCAGTTATGTATGTGTGTATGGAGGGGGAGAATTGTTAGCTCCCACCCTCATGAAAGCAAGCAGAGAGTCATGCAAAGATGGCGTACGGGGACTTCCACCTCAAGTGAAGGAGGTCTGAGCTGGGCATCTGCAAGACCAACTCTCCATTCTCTTCACATTGTTGCCTTTGTTGACTCTCACCATTAAGAAGGTAGAAATTTTGGTGGGTTTTTCTCTTCTCTCTCTCTCTCTCTCTCTCTCTCTCTCTCTCTCTCTTTGTGTATAAATAGAGATGGGAGGGAGAGGGTGAATGGATCATCAGAAATTTGAGAGGTAGAGAGCTGTGAGTTGAGTGAGAGTCTTTCTCCACCTTGTTTTTGTATTTGCTCTGTTTAGTGAAAAATTTCATTTTTGCTCCGTGGATGTAGGCATTGCGCCGAACCACGTAAATATTAGTCTCTAATTTGTATGTGTGATTGCTTGTTGCTATTTTTTGGGTGTCCATGATCCTAACAGTTATTGGGCGAACAAGTGGGAGAGTTTGATGGCAGTTGATGGTAATGGTGAGTGGGTTAGGAAGGGGTTTATTTGAGGGTCAACGGTGGTGATGGTGACAATGGAGATGGCAGGAGAGGATGGGGGAGAGTTAGGGATGGTGGATAGGGTATAATGTGGTAGCCGGTGGTGAGTGGCAAGCCATTGGAGTTGTAGAGAAAAAAGAAAGGATGAAAGGGAAGGGATGAGGAAAAATGTCATTTTTGTCTTTTTGACTAAAGATTTCATATCTTTGTAATTAGTTTTGAACATTTCATCAATATTGGAATTATTGGAAACATCCCAGTAATTTACCATTATTATTTGTCCTTTCCCTTTTTTTCCATTTTGCCCTTTGTTATATTAAATTTTCATTTTCCCCCCAATATCTTATGAATTTGATGCTTGGATTTTTTTATGAATGTATATTTGTCTCTTTGACCAATTTTTAAGTTTGTCAGAGATAAATTTTCAGGTCATTGGTTATATAATAATTATATGGTATTGTTCTTTATTCTTATAATATATTTATATGTAATATGAAGAAAAAAAATTATATTTTTTAATCCATGTTATTGTATCTTTCGATACACAATACAATACGATACACAATAATCACGATTCTACAACAATGCTTCCAAATCAAAAGCTTTTTTTGGTGTAACTTCTTTGAGATGTCAAAACATGCTTATTAGTACAAGCTACATTTTTTTAGGGTAAATTATAAATACACCTCATTAGACTTACTTAAAATACAAATTATCCCTTGTGGTTCAAGTTTCTGATCGTATAACAAATGAACCTTTATATGAATAAATCATCAAGTCAATTAACAATTTTTAATGCTGTCAAAAATATATTTCAATCAATAATTAAGATAATTCTATTGTTATATAGGAGGGTAGTTAAGAATTTCATTTTTCTATTAATTATGCTAAATAAAAAATTCTGACAATAAGGTATTTGTAATTTCCAAAACCATAGGGCGCAATCTATATTCTATGCAAACCTCAGGGGTGTATTTATAATTTAACCTTTTTTATATTTATCTTCTTTTAGAAAAGATTTTACTCACAGTCAGCTAGTCGTGTTAGTAATATGCTTTATTTTTCATGTTAAAAGGCTCAATAAATGTTAGTGTACTTCTAATCATCTATATCAATTCATGTTTCAATATCCACTTGATTTTCTATATATATCACTATAAGAAAAATCATTTTTCACAACGTATAAAATTGTTGCTAAAAGTCAAAATTTCATCGCTAAATGTCTTTTGCGACAATTATAAAATCGCCGCCAAGTTGTGGCCAAAGGGTTGTCACGGAAAGTTTTGGCTACAAATTCTTAAATTTATTGTCAAAAGTCATACAGACAGTGACATATACATTTGTTGCCAAAAGTTAAAATTTTGTTTTAATTGTAGACCTTTAGCAACACAATAATTTGTTGGCAATTGTCACTTTTAGCGACACCATAACATTTGTTGCAATCAAATAAAACTTGTCATTCACCTATGCAAAATTTAAACACATTCATTCAACCTTTAAATTTAATTAACACCTAAGAATCCATCAACTAATCCAAAATATAAATTAAATATATTCAACAAAAACTAGTTTCTAATCCATTCAACAAAGCATATCTAAATGTCCAAAAATATTCAACACAATCCAACCCAAATATTCAAACAAAATATAAATATCAAAATACAAGTGTTTGATTACTCATGACCATTCGATGAGTCTATATCAAAATATATCCTGCTCCATGAGTCCATCTCCATCATATATTTCTAAAAAGTAAATAAAAAAATAAAAGAATCAATCATAAAATGTGTATCAACAAATCCTGATACCAATATGATCTGATCTCACACTGCTACACTAAAACCACAACTGCGATTGCCCTTGAAAACCATGCCTATAAAAGCCAGGTAAAACTTACAAACAAGCCAAAAATTTGAATTGAGACAACAGACTTATTTCAAAAAGATAACTATGACAATCAAGGCAAAAATTAAATCAAATATAAAAGAAACAAACTTGCATGCAAACATTACAAACAAAAGTCTTCAACCTAGCTTGAGCCAATCTGTCATAATTTGTGGTTACTGTTGCAAATATGAAATGAAATTTCAGTATCAGGGCCGAATAGTTTTCTCTCTCCACTGTGAATGCCCTCACATTCATTGGGGCAAACCACCAGCCTGTCAAAGGGCAAGTTTTTTTTTTCTTTTTTTTTTTCCCTCTCCATATGGATGTTGACATAGTTGAGGCTATAACCATAGAACTCTTTCACTTGGGTTCTTTATTTGGGTTTAACTGCCAAGAGGCTACTAAAAAGTGAAAGGAACTCCTACTTATTACTCTATCTTCAAAAGGAAATCAGGAAATTCAGTATTTCATTTTTCCTCTATCTGCATGGGGTTCATATAATTAAGTTTTTGTATAAGAAGATTTCAATATAACTACATTCACCTAAATAATTGAAGATTTCAAGTTTTTGTATATATCAATGTTAATGTAAAAGTTTTGAAAAACTAACCATGAACCAAGTTTAGCCTCTACAAATGGTAGAACAGAAAAACTACTACTATTTTCTATCCTACAAGTTAGAAGCATAAATACTACCGGCGATCCAAGACATCTATACCATGATGATATATATGCACGCTCTTTCGATTTAATAGTCCGAACCAATTAGGCCAAAATGGTTTAGTTTTCTTTTAGCTATTGTTAAAACCTATTAATACACTTCTTTTGACCTAGATACTTATATTGAATTATCAGTGTTCGTATGAAAACATAACACTTGTTTATGAGTTCAATAATATCGTTGATTATGAGATTGAATGCAACTGATATTTCTCGAGAAGGTTATTGTGGAAAACAAGACAACGACAAGAAGTTTCCCATGATAACAAATCTACTATCAGAACTTTTTCCTAATAAAATTACTATCGACATGCTGGAGGTGCCTAGTATATTTTTAGGTTGTTACCTGTTCACCATATATTTTTTCAAAGTATCTAACGATAGGCTTGCAAAATGATACAGGATGAGACGCATATGGCTGTCCTAAAGCGTCAATTCCCTAAAGACTCTGAATTCCTAAGACTAGAGGAAAATTTTATTTGCCTTCGCGATGTAAGAAACTACAAGACGTTATAGGTTGTAATATTTCGTCTTTATGATACTGGCATTCGTGTAACATGTCTCACAAATAAAATGTGGCCTTTTGGTCCACTTTTTCTTGAATTTATATCTTGTTTTCTGCTTCAGTACTAACTAAATTTCATTTTTGTCAATTTTATTGATGATCAGTTGTAGTCATATGACAAGAGTTATTACTTGTCTTTTATGAAATTGTTTCTTTGGTTCATGATTTGCAACTAAAGATAATTCTTTAATACTTGTTTGGATATGAGTATGCTTTGATTTTTTATGAATAATTTGTCTCTTTGGCCGATTTGTAATTTTGTTAGAGATAAATTTTTATGTCATTGGCTCTATATTTATATATAATATGAAAAAAATATATTTAAAAATCCATATTCATATATGTTAATGGTACGATACACTACACAATACATGAAAGTAATACAATCATACACAATACATCGACAACAATGCTTTCGAATTAGAAGCTTGTTTTAGTGCAACTTTTGAAGACATGTTTGCATTGTTGAGATGACAAAACATGCTTATTAATATTTTATTTTTGTTTTCTTTTAAAAAGAATGTTTATTACACTTTTCACCCTTATAATTTAACTAAAATTTCACTTTGGTCTTTATTGTTTCAATTTAAATAATTTGGTCCTACATTTTATGTTCAATTTCAAAAATCATAAATTGACAGGTATCCCAAAATCATAAATTTTAGCCTCCAATTCGAATGAAAGACCAAATTCAAGCTGAAATTAAAGTGTAAGGACTAAATTGTTCAATTTGAAATAATAGGGACCAAAATGAATTTTGATTTAAATTGTATGGGTGAAAAGTGTAATCAACGCTAAAAGACTTTCTCACAAACAACTAGTTAAAATCAAATTCTGATGTTAGTAATTTGCTTTATTCTTCTGTCAAAAGCCTCAATAAATGTTAGTGCACTTCTAATCATCTATATCAATTCATATTTCAATAACTACTTGATTTTCTATTTAAAATTTCATTAATAAGAACATAAATTATAGGAGGCTTTTATTGGCCAAGTTGGTTTTGTTGCCTTAAATTTTCTTTGCTTACGTTTGTCACTAAGGGCATTAACTAGTAAATTTATTAGCTGTTTCGTATCAAGACCACTCCAACCCAAAGTTGTTAATCTTTTCCACTTTAGTTAGGAACATACCAATGTGATCAAAAAATTATATCTTATTATCTTTTTTCCATCTTGTGTTTCATTGTTTGGGGTTTCTTATTGTTTGAGGTTGTATTATTTGCTCAAGGTGTATATTTTCATGCTTAGAAAAAATTTTGTTTTTGTTTTGTAATATAAATCAAGAGTAAGGTTATTAAGGACCAATCATGCAAAAAAGGTTATTTTGGGCAAAAGAAATAATTGGTAATGTTAGAATAGACATCGTTTATATATAGTGTCTTTTGTTGTTATTAGTAAGGGTATTATTGTTGTTATGTTATTTTATCAATATAAATATGGACTGAGGTGGAGGGTATGAAGCACAACCCTAATGCCTATTCGTATAATTTTTGTTTACTCTCCGTCTTCTCTATTCTTTTTCTCTCTATCCCTAACCTTAAATCTCACATGTTGTATAATTCAACTGCTAAGACAATCAAACCCATCCTATCTTTTGTACGATCTCACTTTCCATTTTTTCATTTGCTTCTCCCCCAATTCTCGAGCCTCAGTCCTAGTGAAGATCTAGGGATTCAAGTTCAATTTGATTACAAGTGAAACAAGGAAGGAGGTTTTTGGTTGGGTAGCAAAGCACTGACATTTGAAGTTTGATATAACTAAGCCCTAGATCTAGAAGAAGATAAGAGTGATTCAAGTTGTTCCTTCTTACGAACATTTAATTTCTTTTATTCCAACACAAAAACACACAAGCACTTAGTACTTTTGATTCTGATTTTGATTATTCCTGTCATTCATTTTTTCCCCTTTTGCTAATTTTCTTGTTGAATGACGTGCTTGAATTTTATTACTTTCAGAAGGTGAAATTTTTTATTAGTTTGTAGTTTTATATTGTTTCTTTTATTTCGTTTTTGTTGCAATTTGATGCAATTAAATTGTCAAATTAGAGCTCTAGAAAATAAACTAATGATTCCATAGATATATGAACAATGTATTTCTTCCTTTTGTGTTTCATTTTGTGCCAAAGGAATTTTCATATGTCCAAACCTACAGCTTTTGATTCCATAGATATATGAACAATGTTGTTGTTTGTCTTATTTTTGCTCATCTGTCGAATTCTTACATGTTCTCTACATTATTGTAGGATTATTTCTTCCTCTCAAATGAAGGAATAGAAGAATGACATTTCATTTGTTCTTGAGGACAATTTTTTTCACATTCTTATTTGCCATCTTGCTGAGTTTCTGCGCTATTGTGGGAGGTATGTGTGCAAGGCTTGGGCTAAAATTATATCCGACCCTTCTTTTATCAAGGCACGCCTCATTCAATCAAAGGGTGGCTTGTTCTTCCAGAAGTTTTGTAGACCATTTCATTCATGATTCCTTGAGTTTAATGATGGAGAATGCAAAATGACATACACATATTGTCCTGGACAAATGATCTCTAGTTCTAGGGGTTTATCGCTGTTTTTCAACTTATTTGTGGATAGATTTCTTTTTGTTGGGAGCCATGTGACAATGCAATACAAGTACTTACCTCTTCCTATTGTGAATGGTGAGTGTTTGTTCTCTTCTCATATTGCTTTCATTTCTCGCACTCAGGAGTACAAGCTGGTATGCCATTGTAAAATCTTCAGTGGAGAACATAGATGGTTTGTATTGTTTGTGGGTAATAACATGTCATGTAGAAGAATGGAACTAAAAGGAAATGATCTTTACTATGGGGATAGAACTTCAGTGTCTGTTGGAGGGGCTATTTATTACTCTCAAAGGAGCAGCCATATTTTTGCTATTGATGTTTCTGACGAAACTTCTCACTTCATCCAAGTTCCAAATGAATTTGTTAGGAATTTTTATAGGTTTCTTGAGCTAAGGATTTGCATTGTGAAACATCAACCAAAGGTTCATGTATGCATACTGAAAGACTTGTATCGTGGTGAATGGGCTAAACTTTACAAGATTAAAGAAGCAATAGATGGATACAAAAATTTATGTCCGACTTTCATTCCTATTGGTTGGCTAGATGATGGCCAAATCTTGGTCTAGTCTTCACAGTGGAAAGTTGGTTGGGGCTTACAATATGAAAATGGGAGAGATAAGACCCTTTCATGATTTCAGCGTTGATTTAATACTGAAACACACCAACAACCTCGTTTCATGGTAAGTATATGCTCAAAATTATTAAGTATCTCTTTTGATTATTGGCTATGAAATCATTTTTGCTTGTACTCGCTAATTTTATGAGTCGAGAACTCAATAGGATTTGTTGCCTAATAGAAACACATAGGTGGAGCCACCATGGTCTCAATTTTAATTTTTTGATAATCGAGAACAAATCCTAGCTAAGGGCCTTTGGCCCAACCAACACAAATTCAAGATACATGCAACCAACCCCTAGCCTCACATATTGACCACTCGCTAGTCTTGCGTAATGATTGGTGTCAACACTCAATTTTGCTTCTTCTTTTTTAAAAATTAAATGTAGAAATTTATCCAAAATGATTTGATTTTTACGAATTGAACCCAATGGAGTTAGAGAAAAAGAGATAGTTGTTATTCTGATTCCTACTTTATCATAAATACAATCTAGATTGTCTTTAGTGTTTAAAAATTGTGTATGACACAATACTCATCGCATATTAGAATGTAAATTTTGGAGTGTATTTATAAATAAAAAAATGCAATGAAAAATAATTGCAAAATATTCTCATTGATTCTACGAGTGAAGTGTAGATCTTTGCTTATTTTTGTTGAACTAAGAGAGTGAAAACTTGTTTTCTAAACAAAAAAGAAAACACTTCCCTTTTCTTTTCTTTTTCTTGAAAATTTTAGAATTGATTTTACTTTTATGAAAACAAAAATAATATGTTAAACTATTTTTCATTTTAAGTTTCCCAAAAACTGAGAACGAAAGCAACAATGAAAGCATTGGCAAACGACTTGTCCCCAACTCTTGTTTTCATATGTAATTTGAAAAGTTCGAACTATTTTTGTCGATGTGATTAAAAATATATAAAATTATAATTTATGTATAGATGACATAGTTATTTTTGTTAATATGTAGTTAATATTGTTTCCTCTCTCGCACACACAAACAAAAATATTCTCACGATTTACAGTATTTTTACTTTTATTTGGATTCTTAAATCTGTGTATGCTCTATTTGTGTAGGCAGAGAGCATTTGGAAGGTAAGGACAAGAAACAAGGGGTAGCCTCATCAACATAAAAGGTTAGTAGATGCTGAGCAACATCATTTGGAGTTTATACCAGCTTGGGGGTTAACTTGCTTTCAACAATTATCAACGTCTAAATTGTTCGTATAATTTTCTTGCAATGTGTTTTTTCTTTTTTTTTTCTTTTGTTTCTTTTTTTTTTTTTCAACAGTTTGTTTTCAGTAAGGTTTGGATGAGGTTGAGCACGGTATTGGCCCTAACTATTAAAGACTTGTTGCTAACTTTGGTTTGTTTTTGCTTTTGTATGTGATGGTTTGCTTTTGTTTATGTTGTGATAGTTCATAAAACAAGTCAGTAGATTTGTGAAGTTACCGTTTGCGGTTTGTGCGTGCTTTCTTATGAATGTGTTTTAGATTTGTATGGTATGCTTAGCTTTCTCTAGTTAAACATTTTCAAATTGAAAATAGTTTTGACTATCCAGGAGACAACATGTTGTTTTATCTCTTTTTGTTTGGATGGCGCCATTAGTTATAATAACAGTTTGCAATTGTATGGGAGTTTCCATGAATGTTTTTGTTTGTTCCTAGGGTTTCTTAAGGTGTCGGTATAACTTAAGTGAGGAATAAAAAATCTATTTTGTTTTTGGAGAGGCTGTTTTCGAGTTAGAAATTGGGATAAGATTGTTTGCATTTTGCTTTCCTAGACATTGTTTTAGAGGGGAGTTTGGTTGCTCGATTTAACAACATGACTATTTGGCAAAAAAATAATTGTGGAACTTGAGAAGCAATTTATGGGGTCATATAGGCAGCAGATAGGTTTATAGACAATATAGGACTGTGAAGGAGTTGGATAATGCTTCATCCTCCATTCAATTGCCAAGGTGTACTATGAGTATGCACTCCAACTCAACCAGGGCTCCAATATTACAATTCTTTGTCTTGTCTTCTTGGCCATCAAAGACATTATTGAATATCTAGTTGGGTCTCTAGACCTGTTGGCTCTCGAGGATGATCCGAATCTTTCATTATAGGGCTCTCCCGCAAATCATCCATGCAAAACAAAAAATTTCATTTTTACATAAAATTTATACGAAAAACTTGACAAGATTGATGTGGCAATGCCATTGTTGTAAATAAATCTATTTTCAATTGTTTTGTTTTGAAGTGAAAGGTCCACAATGAGTCACATTATTATATATGAAAATATGTATAAATTTTTGGGGAAATTGCCAATCAGTGGAGGCTTCTCAAAATAATTTCAAATTCATGAATAAGTTTATGACTTTAATTATTAAAGTTGATAAAGTATTCCACTAATTTGCAATTATTTTGAGAAGACCACTTATTTGTAATTTTTCCTAAATTTTGTGTGTATATCGTGTTTTATGTAAATTGTTTATTTTTAAAATCATATTTGCTTTCATTTTTTGGAGAGAAATATGATTTGACCATGTGCTATAGTCATCTAATCAATTTTACTTTTTTCACGCATGATTTATTTGGAAAGTCTTACAATATGAACAATTTGAATTATTGAGATGAATCTCGTGGTGGGCTACTAATTTGAAACACCTAATTGAGAAACACCCAGCTATGCGAGGCTATAAATTAAGTATGATTAATTCTATAAAAAATAAAAATAAAAATAAAAAATTCATACATAATTTTCATAAATAATGATATGGACCTTTCACTTTAAAATAAAAACACATTGAAGATTAATTTATTTATAATAATGATATCGTCACATCATTCTTATCAATTTTTTTGTATAAATAGAATTTTTCATTAAGTATATCATTATTACTAACCTTGAACCTAAATAGCCCACAAAAATTATTCAGAAAATTCTTATGAAATATTAACCAGAAAAAAGGAAGGAGTGCCTTGCAAGCACATCAGAGTTGAGGATTCTCTATTTTTAACTTGTAATTTCCTTACCGTCATTGAACTACGTAAAATTTTAACATGAAAACCTCAAAACACAATCTAATAGTCGTAAAAATTTTAACATACGAAAATTTCAAAACATAATCTAATAGATGTCAATGTTTTAAGCCAACAAATTACTTAGTTCAGTCTTGACTCGAGCTTTACTCAGCACCAGCATCTAATGACTCCACAACTGAGTTATCAACATCAAGGCATCACAAAAAGGGCAGGCAAACACACACACACACAGAATTCTAGAACAAAAACATTTCATCCTTTCATTTCTGATATTAATATCTAATTGAACTTGGGGGAAAAAAATGTGAAATTGAACAAAATTTGTTTATATCAGAGCAGAGAACACTGTTCTGAAAATGTGAACTAGTGATTTTTCTCTTCAGAAGGTATAGCTCTCTTTCAGATTTTCTTCAATCGTAAAGCAATCTGTCTTCAATATCAACATTGCCTGTACAAACAATTTAACAATGCCAACAATTGTCTTCTTTCAGACGACAACCGGCTTGCCAAATATGAAATCTTGGTTGGATGGTATGTATCTCTCTAACTACTCAAGCTCTTCGCCAAATATCAAAAACCCCAAGGGCCACTCGCATCATCGCTCATTCTTGATTTCAGGCAAATGGTCAAAAATGTTAATTGGTGTGGCAATATGCCGATGTGAGAGTGAATATCCACAATTTCTTGTCCATTCAAAGATTTGACATTTTCGAACTCTATTTGTAACTCGCTAGAGCCTTGGGAACAAAGAGAAGATATGTACAAACGAGATATCCAAAGACACCTCATAGTTCAACTTCATGGAGTTCATCACCGGGCATAAACAAAGATGGGGGCATACCTAGAACCTCGGCAAGAGGTTTTAGTTCGGTCATTTTAGGAGGATTAAATGTATCAGAAAAGCTCCCACTCCAAGATGCTGTACGCCTAGAATGAGGAGGAAGGGAGCTTCTACTGTTTGTGATCGCTCCGCTTCTCTTGCTTACAATGTTATCCATGCTAGGAATCCGTTGCATTGTTGGCATTGACGATGTCGATGTCGATGCTGATGTTAGTGGAGATGGGAATGAATTGTTCTCAGCAGATGAAGAGGGACTTTCATTGGTAAAAAAGCTTCTTGCAAGTTTTCTCCTGTTGTTTGTACCGTCTCGTCTCCCAAGGCCACCGGAGTAGGGATGAAAAACTTGGCATTGGGGCCCACCGGACCAGCCCCAGATTTTGCAGCTAGAAGAGAAGGTGACTGAAATAAGTTCGCTGGAGTCCCACCACCCTTGTTGAAAGTGTCTACATACCTGAATATTTTCAATAAAAGAGACTATTTTTACATGTGGTCTCAACCAAGAAGGATTACAAAGCATTCCCTAGACTTTTTGGGCTATCTTTCAAGTGTGCGACTAAACCCTTCAATGGTATAGAGTCAAATGCTAGAAAATTCATTTCTAATAGGTAATGCTATTAAGAAGTGTGATACCATAGTTCCAATTATTCCTATGATTGGATCATCGTCTTAAGTGAAATTTTGTGATGTGTTATGACATCCCATTAGTAAGCCAGTTTGGGCCGATTGAGTGAAGAAAAATAAAACTAAATAGGAACCCATCCCACCAAACATGAAATCAACCAAAATAGGGGGGGGGGGAACCCGGAGAAGCTATATGCTGTGCATACCTTGCACGAACACCCATACGTCCATGGGCAGAGAAGTGGTTTGAACTGGGTGGAATGGGTGGCATCCCTGAATTCCACTCAGAACTAGGGCTTTTATATTCCAGTTCACTGTTAGAATGTAAATTATTAATTTTAGGGCCGGTGTAGTCTGCTGTTCTGTTCTGCAAAGATGCACTTGTTGGTGGAGGTGGCAAGGCTGGTTCATCACCAGGAGGTTCAGCCCCTTCTTCTAACCATCTCTTAAGATTTTCATCATAATAAAATTTGTTTTTCTCACCCAGCTTAGCCTTCATAGAAAAACAGCATAGTATTTAAATGACCAGGGTGGCCACCAAAGGAAAAAATAAAATAAAATAAAAATAAAAAAATAAAAAAATAAAGAAAGAAAGAAAAGATAATCCATGCATATGAATTCAAAAGAAGGTTAGACCTGGGTGGGAACTAAAAATTACCTGTCGATCTGAGCGGGATCTTAATACCAACCCAACTGTCTTTTGGAATATCTGTGAGCCAATACGACCTAAACGAGAAGACCCACCTGCACCTGATGCTTTTTCTTGCATATCAGGAGAACTTCCCTCCTTGGATGAATCAAACAGAGAAAAAGAAAAGTTAGAATACCCCAAAGTTTGGATATAGATCAAATGTTATGTAAGCTTCTCTCTCTCTCTCTCTCTCATGGCTACATCTAGATGATCCATACATCCCATACATTAAAGAATTCGAAGATATGCCAAAAAGGGCAGGCTAACACATTGTGCAATTATCTTCAAAGTGTTTTTTTTCCCCCTCTCTGCCTTAAGTAGCATCAAAGGTAAAATCATTTACAGCCGCAACATCCAAATATGAGTTGCTAGAGCCTAGAGAGGAAATTGCTACATTCCGGGGATCCAATTCCCCTATCTGGTTTTGTTGTGCTTGAGGGCTTCTAATTTTGATAACTGTTTCCCTCTTTGTAATTTAGGCTCTTCATGACAAGTTTTTACTTTCATATTTGGGTTATTGTTCCCACAACCGATTTGGGTGGGGATGTAGCTAGGTCTACACATTCACAGTTCTTAATTTAAGATGATGATGTGACAAAGTTTGACGGGTGATAAAAAGTTTATGAATTTAGTAATACTTAATTAGTATAAAATATATTTGATTCATTTTACACCAAAGTTATGGGACAGGGTCAAGATTAGTAATACTCTTTTTTTTTTTTTGTCCATCTTACTAACAAACCATTAATGGTAGAGAAGTTTCTACTAAGATAAGAAAGGGGTGTCCATGTAATTTCATAAACCACAAGGGAGGTCCATGTAATTATTAGACCCTTCCAAGGGTGTTAATCGAATTTACCCTTCAATTTTCAAAAAAAATTGAAAACGCGGATACTTTTAACCTATATGACTATACCACTATGCTTAAGCTCAACCTCACAAATGGAAGAAAAGCTTCGCCTCAACCCATGCAACTATAATGCTTGTAACAAACTCTATTCTACAATTGTATATGTTGCTTCAATGCTAGGCTTAAGTAATCATATTCACATAAGCAAAAGGTGGTTTACGAGAAGCAGAAAACAACAACAATAATTGCAATTCTATTCATCTGAAAACACACAAGTAGTTTATTTAGGTAAGCAAGAGAAATTCTGTTGGCAAAAACAAGAAAAAGAATATTTACCTTTCTTGGTGTTCTACCAAAATCTGGCTCTGAAATGCTTCTATTGTGCATTGACCGGTTGTTCCCACCTTTCCATTCACTTTCTGTTGATGCTGAAGGCATCAAAGAAGACATGGCCATCGTTGATTGACTGTTAGACACCCTTGGGCCCACTTTTTGGCGATCATGTTCATTGCACTGAGCACTACTATGGGATGTTGATGGCACAGATGGTGGAAGCCCACCCACAACACGATGAGCAGTACTATCAAACAAGTTGAGCAATTTACCCACCAGTTTTGCAGGAGCCATATTAGTGGAGTATCCACCCTGTAAATGGTTTCTTAGTAAGATACCAAAATAAAGCTGGATTGGAAACAAACCAATATCAGACTTACCTGCTGGTGAATTTTAATTCGCTCCTCAAGAGAATTTAGTAAATTTTTCCACGTGTCCACTTCTGGTACCCGACTAGTTTTTAAACACTTCAAAATAGCTTGACAGTATCTGAGACAGCACATACACATTATATGATGGAGGGAAAATAGGCACAGCCATTTCTGGAACAAAAGTCACATAATACCTACTTTAAAGAATCTGAAAGCTTTCCCACCTCAGCCAGCATGTGCGCATAGATAAGCTTATATGGTTGAAAGGGTAGTAAACTGAATTGAGGATTTCCAAGGACCTTTGAATATTCATACAACTCTGTCCTCTATCCAGATTTCACAGAAGGTTATTTTAGTTACATTATTCAGGAAATAAAAAATGAAGAATTTCAAAATTCACAAAGCAGATGAAGACCATAGATTTATCTACCACGTGGTGCATAAAGTGATCAAAATAGTGCCATTCATAAAATATAACAAAAATGTAAAAATATTCCCCATGAGCATTAAAACAAAATCACTAGAAGCATGTATTAGAGCATTTGCCCACTCTACTGTTATATGCAAACAATAAAAGGAAGTGCAGCACCTGAATAGCCTCAGGACTAGCATATGTTCTAGGGAATTTCAAATGATCTGCACCAATGAGACAGATTCGTGCAGTGTCTGAATATGACTCGCAGTTTGCTTCAGCTACTAAATAACAAATGTGGGCAGCAGTAACCTGAAGAAAATTGGTCTTATTAACTAAACACAGAAGATAATCATCTTTCATGTGCTATTTATTGCTAAGGTGTTGCATAAAAAGAAATTTAATAATTAAATATTAAATTTTCATTGTTTGGAGCCTGTTAAAGAAAAAATTCTCCGTTCAATTGAGCTTAACAACTAATTGGTTTACTTGGCCGTGAAGTAAATCATTACACCTACAGTCCAACCAATTGGAAGAGAATCAATAGATTCGTTTTTGAATTGAGAAATTCTTTGGAAACAAAACCAACATAAATTATACTCTTTGTTTTTCTTTTTTTCTATTATATTTCCTCAATTTTCCCTGCAGTGACAAGTAAAATTTTAAGTGAGAGGAAAAAAAACCTAGACCTCAAAAGAATCCAAACACAGCATACCTCGCCCCTCTCCTTCCATAAGCAATCTCCAAGATGAATAACCACAAGCTCATCATCTTTTGTTCTGTTTGCGGTTATGATGGCTAAATTCTCCTCCCATTCATCAAGCATACAGGTAGCTCCAATCTGTAGTTCATGCAAATCTAAATAAATAAATAACTGAATGAACAAAAAAATAAACAGCTATGCAGGTGAGATTGTGCCTAGGAAATCTAATGCTATGACTGCAGCATGGCTTGACAGTAGGATATCATATGCTTAATGATGACTTATTACTATTAGGTCCCTTTTTCTAAAGTTCTTATACAGAGTTTACAAAAATATAAGAGAAATCTTGAATTTGAGTTGTTACACCTATACAACCAATTGTGCGGTAAACATACTCCAAAAGAGTGTGTTTCAAACGCTTTTGGGATTGGGAAAAAGAATCCATTGCATCATTAGCTTCAGTGGAAATATAGTTTGAGTGAAAAAGAATTTTAATAATGTACTATTAGAACTGCATGGTATCCAAGTTAGTGTTTGGTTTGTGGTTTTTTATATTTTATGTTTGATTATGTGGTTTTTTATATTTTATTCTTGACTAAAATTTGTTGATCCATTATAGAGGTTCAGAAGATTTATTTCCTCAAATTTCTTCATCTAGAAGTTTCTAGTTTTATAGATCTGTTACATAAGGTAGAGTTCCCATATCAAAAAAATTCAAATTTGAGTTGGGTTAGAAGCCTATTCTTGGGTTGTAATCATGTCTATTAGTAACTTCCAACCTTTTTCTTATGATGGAATTTAAGACTAATTTGGATGAAAATTGAGTGAATCAATCTATATTCTGCAGAAGGTCAATTTGGTCTTCAAAAATTTCAAGAATTTATCATGAAGTCCCTTGATTTAAGATGCAGTTACAAGTTAAAGAAGGGTTTACTTAGGTTAACGAATAAATGATAAACTGTTCTATCGTTTTTAGTATGGATCTCAAACAAGTCATGTGTTAAGTAATGCACTTATCTCTTGATTTCTCTCTCTCTCTCTCTCTCTCTCTCTTTTTTTGATAAATAAAACAAGCTTTATTGAGAAAGCATCAAGGTGATGCAAAAAATACAAAAGTTCAGAACCAAAAGACACAGCACATATAACGCAAAACAGAAAACTCAAAGACTAGCTAATCAAGGCATCCACAAAATCCACAAAAGCCAACAAATCTGGCTCAACTGAAAGCGTGACCCAACTATGAAGCACCAAGAATAACCGGCTTTCCAACCATGTAACCGAACGAGTTACACCCTGAAAAATGAGCCTATTATGCTCCAACCAAATCAGCCAAAATAAACAATGGGCAGCAAGTAACCACACATTCCGACGCCATTTCCCAACCTTCCCCCCACCCCAACTCTGCAACAACTCCATTCATGGAACCATTTTGTTTAAATAAATCGATACAAAAAGCTTAAAACCCATAGGCATATACACCATCAAGTGTTGCAGCTAAGCTCACTAGTATGGTCGCAAATTTGCTTTAACAAATTTGCTTGAACTGTTTTAACAAATTTGCTTCTCCAATGTGAGGTAAGTAGAGGCCCTTTACTTTTTCAAGGCAATATCTACCATAGACCTATGGAAATCGAGTTCCAACCCTCAAGATTCTCTTACTCAAGTTCCAACCCTAAAATTCAAAATGCTACTTCCTTTGGCCTCCTTTTGCTCTTTTTTACATAGGTAAAATATATCCACTGAAGGTGCCAACCAAAAAAATAAAAAATAAAAAATCCACAGAATTGACTTCACCTATAAAATCTACAAAAGCAAAGGAAGATAAGCCAAGAATGAAAACTATGAAATCTTTAGCCCAGTATGCTGATTCCTCGCCCTCCACACACTACATCAAGCACATAAGTGCCAGCGTCCATACTTTCCCCATCCTCTGGAAGTGACACTCACCTACGCAACACTCATATAACTAGAGGATTAATCTAAGCCAGACCTACTATATATTAGAAGTAGAAAAAACATTCCCCAGATCCCTAACCAACTCATTCTGAAGTAAATGATCCACACTAATTCATCGGCTTTCTTGCACCAGCTGCACCAATTAAGGAGCAAAAAACCCCCTCTTCCCCAAATTGTCAACAAGGATAGTAAACAAAAAACGACACTTTATAGGAACCCCCATCTTCCAAATGCTACTCCATGGAAATTTACTGTTGGGATTTATACCATATCCCACCAACTCAAACAGAAGCACACCCACCCACACACCAAAGAGAAAAACAATCACACAGATTACGTGGTTCGGCCCAAATTGCCTACATCTATAGGAGAGAAAGCTTCCACTATGAATAAAATAGAGAATACATGCGAGATGGCCAAAATACTCAAAACTTACACCACTACCCAAACTCTATGCTCAAGGGTAGCTGAACCCTTTCTCACCCCAATACCCATGGTGTTTTTTCTCTCACCCCTTACATCTCTATTTTTTCCTTCAACTCAATCTCTCTCAGAGAAACCCTATATTCCACATGACTATTTATGATAGTCTACCCATAAGAATTGTAATTCTACATAATTAGGTAACCAAATCCTACATTTACTAGGTTTCCTTGTAGATTCCGAATTCTACTATCCTAACCCAAATACATGTATAAATCAACCTAATAACCATATGGGACCGACCTTTATCACATGGATGGACTAATCCTAACAATCACCCCCTTCCACCCATGTGGGGTAATGTTATAGGCATCCTCCAACCTGGATGTCCGGGTTTGCATGATACACTTGACCTTCACCTAGAAGATGTTGCACCCCCTTGAACCAAATGCCCACGTTATTTGCACCTCACGCAGTAGTGCTCAAGCATGTCCTTCGTAGCTTCCTTTGTCCTCATACGCGAGCCCGTTCCCATACTCGAGCCCATGAGAATTGCCGCACCTCCCTAAGGTGTCTCCACTGCCACAAACCAAAACCTTCATAGAAAAGAGACCCGCATCCTCCCTTAGTGTACACCATCTTGTCGCGAAACCGTCTCAAATTCTATGCCCGAAGCTTCCTTCTATGAACATCTAGCAACCCATTGTCTTCCTCTTGGTGGCCACCAAATATCCTTGCAACTGTTGCTCACCACTGTTCACCCATAACTCGTATTACTCATCTAATGCTTGACAGTAGCTTCCCTCTTGTCGCAACATACTCCACGAGTCTATACAAGTGGCCAGTCATGATGTCCAATCAAACAAACACCGTCAGATTAACCCCACAATGACTAGACTTCCTTGTTGATTGAATTAGATTACTCCTGGATCACCTAGATCACATGCAGTTACCTTTGATCGCCCTTGAATCTGTCCAATCCCTTTACACCTGTTTAGAATCTAAAAAATCTAACCGTGCTGATGAATCCGCAACCCTTGAAAACCTTGAGATCCACTTTTGTTGTGAATTTTTCTACCATGTGTCTTCTTGCGGAAGCCTTCACTAAATTTGTTCTTTTTTTTTTTCTTTTTTTTTCCCTGTACCACCGGGATTTCTTTATCTTCTGTGCAAATCCTCCGTGTTCAATAAACGCACCCTCTGCTAACCACACATAAAATCAACAACCTTTAGCTCTGATACCACTTATTGGGAGTTATACCATATTCCACCAACGCAAATAGAAGCACACCCACCCACACACCCCAAAGAGAAAAACCATCACACAAATTTACGTGGTTCGGCCCAAATTGCCTACATACACGGGAGAGAAAGCTTCCACTATGAATAAAATAGAGAATACATGTAAGATGGTCAAAATACTCAAAACCTATACCACTACCCGAATCCCATGCTCAAGGATAGTTGAGCCCTTGCTCACCCCGGTGCCCACGGTATTTTTTCACCCCTTACATCTCTATTTTTTCCTTCAGCTCAATCTCTCAATCTCTCTCAGAGAAACCCTATATTCCTCATGACTATTTATAATAGTCTACCCATGATAATCCTAATTCCACACAATTAGGTAACCAAATCCTACATATAATAGGTTTTCTAATAGATTCCGAACTCTACTATCCTAACCTGTGATGCAGGACAAGGACAAGGACAAGGACACGGACCCGTGGACAAGCAAATTTTCAAAAAATGCAAGACACGACATGCTGGGGACGTGTTCAATATATATAATTATATTTATTTATTATATGTCTAAAATAAAAGTAAAAAATCATTAGAAAGTAATTAAAAATACAAATAATATAAAAACCAAAGGCATATTTAATAATCAAATATTGGTTCCTATAAAATTATAATAATAATAAAATTAATAAACACATATCTAAAAGATTTTTTTATTGTTGTATAGTATTTTAATATTAAAATATTATGTATATATACATATATAATATTATAATAGAAGATGTATGAAGGTGAATGCATTATTGAGGTGAGTGGGATGGTGGCTTCGTGGAATGGTGACACAAATCTTAGTGGGTCCCACAAACCTATTTTATATATATTAAAATAAATCAACATTGTTTCCATTGACTGATTTAGTAAGGAAAAGAAAACAAAGAAGAGAGAGAGAGAGAGAGGGAGAGAAAACGAAGACATAGACCGCAGAAGAAATACGAAGGCAGCAGAGGAAGAGAAACGAAGAAGACAGAGGGAGAATGAAGAACAGAAGAAACAAATCGAAGAAAAGAAAAAGAACAGAACAAAGAACAAGTTAGGCTCCAACGGGTTAGGGCTTCGATCTCTTTCTCTCTCTTTCGTCTCCAACTCCAACAAATTAGGGCTTCGATCTCTTTCTCTCTCTCTCGTCTCCAACTCCAACAGGTTAGGGCTTCGATCCACCTCTCTATTTTTCAAGCTTTATCTTTTTACAGAGTGTCCGAACGTGTCTTTGCATGTCGGAAACGTGTCTGGCTGGAAAAATAAATAAATAAATGGACGCATCTAGTACAACGTCCGATACATGTCCACCACGTGTCCGTGTTTGTGTCTGACACGTGTTGGACACCTGTACGCTGCTTCCAGCAAGGTGTCCATGCTTCCTAGATCCTAACCTAAATATATGTATAAACCAACCTAATAACCATATGGGACTTGTTGAATGTATAGATGAGAAGAAGAAGAAGGAAAAGAAACAGAACGAGAGAAAGAGTGAAGTTGCTGTATTGTTTATTTGATTCAAAAGAATAGGGTTTCCCCCTTACACCTATTTATAATAATAAGCATAAATCATAAAGACCAAATTACCCTAACACTTAACACTCTCCCTCAAATTGGTGCAAAGATGTCTCTCATGCCCAACTTGCAACAAATGAGGTGAAAGACCTTACTACTAAGACCCTTCGTAAAAACATTCGCCAGTTGATCTTCAGACTTAACAAAAGGCATACATATCACACCCTTATTCAACTTCTCCTTAATGAAATGTCTATCAATCTCAATATGCTTAGTCCGGTCATCTTAAACAAGATTGTAAGCAATACTAATGGCAGCCTTGTTGTCGCCATACAAAGTCATGGGATCACGGCAATCAAACCCTATATCACTCAACAAAGAGTGAAGCCACATCAGTTCATGTCACGACCCAACCCCAGGGGCTTAGGGTTAGAATCGCAACTTACTAACTTATTCTAATCATAGCAAATTAAACGGTGTAGGCAGAGGCAAACGGAAATAAAAATAATTAAACAGAAAGTTACTTCATTCTACTATTTAAAAAAAAAAAAAAAAGAGTACATCCATAGGCTTTTAGTATTTTATTATGCAGCGACCGGCCATCAGGAAAAAAACGACGGAAGAAAAGAACAGAAAAACAAATTAACGAATCTGTATCAATTTCTTGCACAAGTTCCACTACATGAGGTTATGGGTCTTCCTTACATCTCATCACCTGAAAGGGTAACAGCCATAAGCACACAGCAAAGTGAGAAATATTATGCCAAGAGTATAAGGAATACAAAATAACCATGGATAGTTAGTTAAGCTAAAACATTTACATAACTTAATTTGGTAAATAAATCATTTAAATGGTAGAAACTGAAATACAGAAATTATGTAAATAAATAACCATAACCACGATACAGAACAGAACAGAGGTCACTGAAGTGACAGTCAGAACAGAGGTCAATGGATCCATAACAAACAGAGGACCACAAAGTGGCCAAACAAAGGCCAATGGTTATTTAAGTCCCCCAAGGCATGGGACTTCCGTGGTGGTACTTACAAAACATAATAGTTTATAAGGTCAAAGTCAAATATTCTTTAAAATTTAAACAAACATATCCATGGGTTTCATTTTAACAAATAGAATTTAGAAATTAATCCACGAAATTGAAATATTAATATAATTTATAAAACATAACTTGTATAAAATAAATTATGGTAAGTCAAAACATACGTAAAATATATTATGGTGACTCAAGGTATAAAATAATTCACCTTAGTATTGACCCTTAACCTTACTTTCCACTATCACAACCTTCTTACTATAAATTTCCTATTTCCAGTAACTCACGTGCCTCTCTCTCGTTTTCCCTTTCCTTTTCTTCCCACATATTGTGATCAACTCCTCCCTATTTATAGGGAGGTAAAAGCATCATCAGGCCAACACGTGGCCAGCTCGAATCCTCCCTGGATTTGCTCATAGCTCACCATAGATCCATACTTATCTTGATGAATATGTATGATAATTACCTTTTGGCCCAGTTTTCTAATATAACTATATAAACAAATTAATCCCTAATTAAATTATACTTTATCGCATACCATCATAAAATTAATTATTTTATTTTACTATCACACCCACTATTATTATTATTATTTTTATTATTGCTATTATTATTATTATTATTATTATTGTTATCAATATTATTATTTATTTACTCTTACGTTTATATTTATTTATTTACTATCTTTAACTCTAATTTGGCCCAACTAGTATTATAATTCTATATTTCTGTTAATTTGGTCCCAAATAATAATCCCTAATTAATCTCATATTTGATAACCCAATGCCAAATTAGATTCTGTATTTATTATTATTTATTTAATAATATATTATCACATACACTCACAATTATATATAACTATAAATATTTATGTGATATCTAATTAAACGTTCAGGGTGTCAAAGTTCACATGTTCCATGTGCCATAGCTCTGTATTCAGCTTTAGCACTGGATCTGGATACTACCGCCTACTTCTTACTCCGCCATGTGACTAGATTTCCCCAAACAAAAGCACAGTAACCGGAGGTAGAGCGTCTGTCATCTATAGAGCCTGCCCAATGTACATCTGTGAATGCTTCCAACCTCAAGTGACCATGATTAGAAAACAAAATTCATTTTCCAAGGGTAGATTTAAGGTACCTTAAAATGCGATAGACTGCATCCAAATGAGTTGTATGAGGATCATACATAAATTGACTCACTATCCCAACTGCATAGGCAATATCTGGCCGAGTATGAGATAGATATATCTGTCTTTCCACAAATCTTTGGTACCTTTCCTTCTCCACAAGCTCACCAACCCCACTACAAAGATGATGATTAGTCTCAATCGAAGAATCAGCTGGTCTGCAACCCAACATGCTGGTTTCCTCAAGAAGATCTAGAATGTACTTCCTCTGAGAAATAAAGATGCCTTTATCAGATATGGCAACTTCAATCCCAAGAAAGTACCTCAACGGACCAAAGTCTTGGATCTCAAACTCCTTGGCTAACTGCATCTTGAGATGAGTCACCTTCTCCTCATCATTACCTGTCATAACTATGTCATCCACATATATAATAAGCACTATTACCTTATGTACATTGCGTTTGACAAACAAGGTGTGATCTGCATTACTTTGCTTATACCCAAGGTTCTGAAAAGCGGTTGCGGTCGCCGTAACGGTGGCGGTGACGCGGTTGCGGTTGTGAGGTGTAAAGGCCGTAGCGTAACGATTGCGGTAATCGGAACCGTGAATTTTTTTATTTTTCGCACAATTTTAAAAAAAACTTACCGATACGCATATTTTTTTTCCATAATCATATTTATTGGGTTTTAAAATAAATATTTATCAATTTTTGTAAATTTTTAAATATGATCTAATATATTTTATATTTTTAAATCACTATAAACTGAGTTTTTTACATTTTATTTTAATAATTAATGACTTTATATATTCTAAATCCATATTATGCTTGTGGCAAAAAAAAAAAAAAAATTTATTGGACTTAAATGTATAAAATTATTTTTTTAATTATTATACTTGTGGAAGCATATGCAACTTTTAATTTGAATAGTTTTAAAAAAAATAAATTATACATGCTAATGTAATCATAAAAATTAAAAATAAATTATAAAGAATTTTTTTTTGTTTGGGTTTGGATCACTTGAATATTCATTCTCTTTTTGAATAACTAGTAAATAAAAATAAAATAAACTAATCAAAAAAAATTGACATGTAAAAAAAATGTATTAATATATAATTATAGGTGTTATGTTTTTTTCTAGATATTTTACAAAAAAAATCAATCACTAAACAATGACAAAAGTAAAAAAATAAATAATAGCCTAAATAAATAAATATATATATATAAATAGATAATGATCACACTTATTATTATTTTCAACAATATATAGATAGATACACACAAACAAAATGATGAGTGACAGCAGCTGAATAGAATAGTGCAGATCTACAGCTTTAACAAATTAATAACATGTTCATCATCTTCTCTTTTTCTCTCTCTATTTCTTACTCCTCCATCTTCCCTTTTCATCTTTCCTCTTCTCTCTCTATCCATATTCCCCCATTTTCATTTTTTTTTTTTTTTTTTTTTTTTTTTTTTTTCGAAAGAAGCAGTTCGGAACCGTTACGTAACGGTGCGTAATAGGCCGTTACGATCGTTACAGCACCGTTACGACCGCTACAACAGCCGCTACGGCTGACACATCTGTGAATTTCAATCACACTGCAAAAGTGGCCGTAACGGGTGGCGATAACTACCAAAACCGTTACGTAACGGCGTTGCGGCCACTTTTTAAAACCTTGCTTATACCCAAATCCCAGTATTGCCTTTAGGAATCGACCAAACCAGGCTCGAGGAGATTGTTTCAAACTATACAAAGCCTTCTTCAATCTACAAACCTTTCCAACTGTAGTCTGAGATGAAAATCCTGGAGGTACATCCATATATACCTCCTCCTCCAAATCCCCATGAAGAAAGGCATTCTTCACATCTAGTTGCTGTGAAGGCCATCCCAAATCAGCAACACACGAAAGAATAGCTCGAATGGAATTCATCTTCGCTACAAGAGCAAAAGTTTCTTGATAGTCTATTCCATATGTCTGAGTACATCCTTTGGCCACTAGTCTTGCTTTGTACCGTTCAATCATCCCATCTGCATTGTACTTAATAGTGAACACCCACTTACATCCGACTGGTTTTTTTCCATTAGGAAGAGACACCAACTCCCAAGTGTTGTTCTTACTCAAAGTTTGCATCTCTTCTACCATAGCTACCTTCCACTTAGGATCATTTATAGCTTCTTTCCAACCCTACAGAATACAAACAGAAGAAAGAGACGAAACACAGGCACAATATGTAGAAGACAACGAATCATATGACACAAATTTAGAAATGGGGTGTTGAGTACAGGCTCTAACCCCTTTCTAAGAGTAACAGGAAGACTCAAATCATCAACAACAGGGCTATCAACAACTGGTGAAGAAATAGGCTGAGGATTATTACCTGTAGAGTCAGTGGAAACTGGGCATGGAACTGGCATGAGAGATGATGATTGACCAGGCGGCACAAGAGAAGTTTGCTCTTTGTGACGCCGTGAATAAGTCTTAAGATCAGCTCTTGTCTAAACGACCACCAATATCAGTCTCCTTCTCAACAGAACTCTTAGGCTCCCCCTCACCACAAATAACAACCCGCTAATTAGGAAGGAAAAAAGACAACTCATGCTGATATGATGCCGCCTCATCCGCAATCTCACCCATAACACTCTCCCCCTGAGGAGATAGCGAAGGACACGGGAAAAAAGACTCAGATTCACGGAAGGTAACATCCATACTAACATACAACTTACGAGTGTAAAGGTCATAGCATTTATAGCCCTTCTGAGTAGCAGAATAACCAAGAAAGACACACCGGATAGCCTTGGGATCAAGCTTCCCACGAGTACGAGGTTGGAGATAAACAAAACAGACACTACCAAAAACCCGAGGGGGAAGAGAAGAAATGGGATAAGCCACAGGAAGAAGTTCAAGAGGAAGTTAGAAGTTGAGGACACTAGAAGGCATACGGTTAATAAGGTAAGCAACAGTAAGAATAGCCTCCCCCTAAAAAGACTAAGGAACATTCATAGGAAACAAGAGAGAGTGAGCAACTTCAAGAAGATGGCCATTTTTGCATTCAGCAACTCCATTCTGCTCAAGAGTGCCAACACAACTAGTCTGATAAAGAATACCATGCTCCGCAAGGTATGCTCAAAAAGCTCCATCAACATATTCAATCCCATTATCACTCCGAAGAATTTTTATAGTAGCATTAAAGAGATTGAACATCATTTTATGAAAAAGTTTGAAACACGAGAAAACCTCATTTTTAGTGCGAAGTAAATAAATTCAAGTCACATGAGAATAACAATCAATAAATGTGACAAACCACCGATAACCAGAGGTAGACACCACAGGGGAAGGACCCCACACATTAATATGAATAAGTATAAAAGGAAAAGTACTTCTTTTATTAATAGAAGGATATCAAGTACGTTTATACTTAGCAAGCTCACAAGCATCACAAACAAAGTTATTCCTAGGACAATCTTTAACTAATGAAGGAAAATTTTTTTCTAAAATACTAAAGGAAAGATGGCTCAAATGACGATGCCACTGATGAAGCAGACAAAGAGAGGAGCCGGAAATGGATTGAAGAGCCTAAGAGGACAAAGTTGATGGAGAAGGAACGGCATCCAGAAAGTACAGACCACCTTGTGCTCTACCACTGCCAATCATTTTCCCCGTAACCAGTTCCTGAAAGACACAATGAGTCGGAAAAAAAGTTACAGAGCAATTGAGAGCAGTAGTAATGCTACTAACAGAAAGTAAGTTCGTGGAAAAATTAGGAACATGAAAAACAAATGAAAGAGAAAGCAAAGAGGTGCAATGAACCGAACCCTTGCTGAAGATAGAGGATAAAGTGCCATCAGCCACTCTAACCTTATCTCGCCTAGAACCAGGGGAATAAGACTGGAAAAAACTAGAAGTACCCGTCATATGATCTATAGCACCGGAATCAATGATCCAAGGAGACAACGAAGAGGTACTAAGTGCACTAGCAACAATACCTGTGTGGGCAAAGTTGGAAAAGGCAAAAGAGGAAGGAACCAAGGTAGATGAAGAATCAAGTCAAGCCATCAAACGTCTGAGAGAGTGAAGCTCCTCCTGGGAAAGAAAACCAGTGTCACCCGAGGCACTAGCAGTAGTCTCCGATACATGTGCTTGAGGACGAACACCACAACCACGACCACAGCCTTGAGTAGGCCGACCGTGCAACTTCTAACAGTGCTCTTTATCATGTCTATCTTTCCCACAATAATCACACTTCAACCGGTCCCGATCAACCAAGGGACCCGTACCACCACCCTGAGGCTGACTAGGCTTCACGTGACTTTGGGGCTGCAACCATCGCTGATCGATCCTGAGTAGGGACATGTACCATAGCACTACGACGACTCCTCCTGCTAAAACAATGCATAAGCCTCGCGCAGTACGAGAAACGGAGAGCGACCCAACACCTGAACCCGTATCTAATCATACTCCAAAGTTAGGCCAGCAAGAAAATCATACACCCACTTCTTTTCTACAGCTTGCTGAAACATAGTGGCATCCGTGGAGCAAACTGGCTGGAAACTCTGGTAGTAACCTAGCTCTTGCCATAAACCACTCAACTCCGCATAGTAGACTGCAAGAGAGCAATCCTTCTGATCCAAGCCCTTAATCTTCTTTCACAATTCATAGGCATGTGCATCATTACCCTTTTGAGAATACATCTGAGAGACAGCTATCCAGATTTTGTGAGCAATATCCTTTAAGAGAAAAGTTCAACTAATAGTAGGCTCCATAGAATTGATTAGCCAGGTCATAACTAAAGCATTCTCAGAAATCCATTGAGCAGATAAAGCACTATCCGCAGTAGGTTGCTGGGTACTACTAAACGCTGGGCGGCAATGGCAAGACTACAGGAGCGGGACCAAATCAAGTAATTAAGATCATTAAGATTAACCGGACTAATCGGAGAGAATGACTATCACCAAGAGTCATACCACGACTCAGTCCACTCTCCTCCTTGCCCTTAGAGTCCTAACCCAAGCTAGCAGCCATGAGATGAGAAAAAGAGGGCGCAGAAACACAAGCAGGATATCAAACAAATCCAAGAAACACCTAACCAGCATAGCAAATCACCTTCTAAGGCTAAAACAGTCCAAGATAAGCCCAGAACAATGCAACCAGATCAACTAAACGCCGGAAAACTGAAGCAGAGCATCCGAACAGCAAGAAAAAGCCAAGGTAGGGCCAAAATACATCAAACCAGGGACAGCAAACCCCTCTAGGGTTCCAGTCGGCTCCCCAGGATAGGAGAAGAAGGGACAAAACCAGGAAACAAAGGTTCAAACAGTAACTTTCGAAAAATCACCAAGTTTTGATGAAAAATAAAAAAAATTGGAAAACTCAATCAATAATGACCAAACAATCAAAAAGAGATCATAGGGTAATCACCCATTAAATTTCGAACATACTTTTTTTTTCTTTTTTCTTTTGTTTTGAGAGCAGACGTACCAGGATACAAGAACAGAAAGGAGACTGAGAGGAACAATCTTCAAGAAGGAAGATATTGCTCTGATACCATGTTAAATGTATAGATGAGAAGAAGAAGAAGAAGAAAAAGAAACATAACGAGAGAAGGAGAGAAGCTGCTGTATTGTTTATTTGATTCAAAAGAATAGGATTTCCCCCTTACACCTATTTATAATAATAAGCATAAATCATAAAGACCAAATTACCCTAACACTTAACAGGACCCACCTTTATCACATGGGCGGACTAATCCTAACACTTACAACCCATGCTACCCAAAAAGAGAGAATGGAAGAACCTAATTGAGAATTTTCCATTTGTTTCCTTCCACTTCATCACATCTTCCATCTCTAGGATCCATCCCATGCAGAAGCTTGAATCCACTGACTCCAATTCCCAAGCCTATACCACTGTAGCCAATCAAAAGAAAAAAAATACCTATACCACTCTAATGAATTAAGGCTCCCTTACTAAGATTGTAAACCCAACCCAAAATAAGGATCCAGCCGCACTCTTGAAAAATTAAATCCCTTCTGTTGAATACTTAATGTTTTTTCCTCAACCCCACAGAGACTTCATTTCTATTCCACACACAGAGACAAAGGACATTAACCCAAGACCTATGTGGAAACATTCGGAATTTATTTTTCCAGAGTATTAGCATCAACTTGATAACCTATTCTCAGTAAACATGTATCAATCTTCATGATAATGCATGGTTATGGCTAATAATCAGTCATATGGATGGATTGTTCCATTTCGAGTCCAAAAAAGGGACTGAAAAAGACACTGCTTGTGCAGTAATAAATTGAAGCCAAGCCTTTCCCAGTAGAGTTGGAACTAAACGTGATAGTAATGACATAAATAAGATCAAATGGAATGAGGAAAAAAAAAAATAAAACATCGGCAGGAAAATAAGTTGTCTTTTCAGCAATAGTTTCAAGCTAACATATCACCTCAGAAGAATGTTGAGATATTACACCACCAGGCAGACTGCTACTACTCGTATCGGAAAATACATCTGCAGGTTGCCCTGCAATTAGCAGGCATAATGTCCGCAAAGGGGATCCCACTATTAATTGGCGAAGAGCCATTTGTTTCACAGTAGCACCATAAAACTGAATAAATTCAAAAGAAAGATGAAAATGTTAGCCACAAATAAAAATACACTGATATCTTTCTCCATACGTGGACTTGCTTGATAAATTAGGGACCAAGTCATTCCAAATATGTCTGGAGGACACCAAATGGAAGAGAAAAAAAACAAACAAACAACCTGATCACCGAGTTGAGCTGCAAGAACAAGGGCTGGCCCCCACAATTGACCTTCTTGTGCACATTGTAAAGCCTCTCTTATTCTACCAGAAACCAGAAGCTTCTGGACCTCAAAGGCAGTAGCCTAGGGAACCAATAAATATTTATTAAAACGAAGAAATACTTGAACTCCATGACAAATATTTGGAGAAACCAAGCAGAAGAGACATGTCTACCTGAATCTCTCCTTCAGATGGCAAGTTCTGCAAGCAGCGACTAAAAGCACCATATTCACTAACATTTCTCTTGGCAGATGCAAAGAGCTTAGCGACAGAAGATTCTGGACAATCACTTTCCTAGTGAAAATAAACAACCCAGAAAAAGACCATTTCTCACTAGTCAAAACCAAAAAAGAGTTATCAAAAAAGAGGAAATAGAAGGGTAAACAAATGGGTTCTCGACTTTTGTGGTACACACCATTTAGATAATAAAGCACTAAAATATCTATGTTTTCATTAAGGATGGCCAGAGAAAGCAAAGAATATACCCATGTGTGTGCACACCCACATGGAGTTACAAATGATCTATGAACAGAATAAGGGAGAATGATAGTACATAGATATATTAAGAAACAAATAAGGGTAATTCAGGGATATACAAAAATCCATTTGGCATTGAGGAGAAAAAAGGCATCAAGACACCAGTATAGGTGTTCCCTTCTATATAGTATGGATAGAAGCTATATATTTCAAATTAGCTAGTGTTCAAGCCAATCTGAAAAGATTAATCAAGAGAAGTAGTTGAACATATAGAAAACGGAAAGGCTCCAATAAATATAAAATAAAGACAAGAAGCCAGCTCTTCATATTATAAGCAGGATTAAGAGGGCATTACAGATAAAATAAGGTGGGAGAGTAAGGTAAAGTTGAGATAGAATCATAAGATAGGATAGGCTTTCCTCTCATCCTTATTGGGAAGGGATAGCAAATGAGAGAAGATTTGATGACCAAAATATCAATGCTGCCTTTTTCTACCTCTTTGTATGTGCACGCGCACAGACATTTATGCTTATATATATAAGTAACCAATGCAGCATGTTGCAATACACCAGGAAGATGTTCAAAAGCAATATGAAAGAGAAATGTGCTATTTCTCCCCTTTAAGAGGCAATAGCATTAGCAAATAAAACCAGTGCTCAAGCTCCCAAACAGTATTACTCTATAAAAATGGCAAGCAAGAGATAATAAACTTAACAGAGAAACAAAAACAAACAGTTAAACCAAGTCGATGAAAATTTTACCTTCATTGCATGGTCAGTGCCGAAGGGAGATCGAAGTTTTCCATAATATTGGCATGCTATTTTTAGCAAAGAGAAGAACAACCTCAAAAGTTCACCTTTTCTGTAGTCCATGTCTGGAGATTTACAATTTGCAATCTTCTCATCAATCCATTTATTCACCTCTCTACTTCCAACATTCCCACAAACCAATGGACTGGGAAAAGATTGCTGACACAACGTATATAAATAATCACAAACTCCTGATCTAGTGCCAGAAGCATCAGTTTTGTCCATCGCAACATCCATCAAGTTGAGAATATTAATTACACTTCCATCTGAGTCCTTCACATGAAATTGACAAATCTTTAATAGCAATATTGAAAGACAAATAAGCTTAGATTTCAACAACAATCTATATAATAAAAAATGGTTTTTGAAAATGTCTCTCGAATACAATTGGTTAGAATAGTTCAGATCGATTCATCTATGAGATTAATGGTTGGATTTGCTTGACCAAAATCAAATTTCCTGCCCAAAGAACTTTCAACACTTTCCTAGCACCTTCCTTTCTTTCCTTTTTTTTTTAATTCCTATTCTTTTTTGGGTAAGTATTTTTTCCTTTTCTTTTTCTCTATTTTCTCTTCCTAACCATTTGCAATTCACTTCCCATCTCTCTCCCTCTCTTTCCTTATTTTCTACACAAAAAGTAAGATTTTGTGTTTGTGTAAATTTGAAAGAGTTGACTATAATAATTTATTGTTCTATATTGATGGTTTTTTCTTACATGTATTTTTTAATGTGGCATAAAAATATACATTACACATGTATTTATTTTATTTTATTTTACATGTGCCATGCAAAATTTCCTTTTTAATTAATAAATGTGTCAAAAATATTTTGACAATTTTTTAGATGTCATATGTATTTTTTTAGTTTTCAACAAAAAAAAAAAAATTTGAAGTAAATATTTTTAAATTTTAAAATTATATAAGACTAAAGTTACATTTGAAATTTTCTTTTAAAAATTTTATATTTCAAATTATATATGGATTAAGTATGATAAGTTAGATATGGCTTCTTTTTTTTTTTTTTTTTACTTTTTATATTAAGATTTTTAAATTTCAAAATTTTAAATATTTAGATGGACTAATATATATGTCTATAATTATATTTCTTAACATTTAATTTTTTTTAAATAAAAAATTTAGATTAAGGTTTAATGTTTATAGAGCCTTTCAGACGAAAAGTACATTTTGATTAATATATAGCACTAGCGAATTACCCATGCCTAAAGGTACTCATAACACAATTTGACAATAATTAAAATCAATCACTCCCATGCAATTGACCTACCCCCTCTCAATTTATATGTAACCACAATTACTTTAGATGAGTAAAAAAATATTGTATACAACCAAATGACCAAAACTGAGTTCTAGAACTTATTAAAAAATTAGCCTTGATTTGTCCTTGAATGGAGCTCTTCAATAAATAAAATAAATAAAAGTAAATTGGTCAAATAAAAAGATAATAGAAAAGAGAACTCCAAACATATTTTAAAAAATGTATAGTTAAATTAACGTTTAGTCAAGAACATAAGTATTCCATTGGCGTCATTAATGTCGGATCCACCAGTTGAATACACAGCCATCATCGCTATGTTAAAATTCAAAAGATTCATAAAAAAACCTAAACCAAAGGCTTAAAAAAATAATAGAAAAGAAAATATTTAAAAACAATTTCACAATACCTCTACTTTTGGCCAAGCCATGAACAAGGCTCTTGGTTAAAAAGACCATTTGACTTAATATATAGTATAAATTGAGAGGGAAAGAGCACGGGGTAGGTCAATTACATGGGAGTGATTGATTTTAATTGGTGTAACATGGTGTCGTGAGTGCCTTCAGGCACGGGTAATTCGCTAGTAATAAACAAAACAAAGAAAGAAAACAAATTTTAGAAAACTATATTTAGGGAGTAGAGAGCAGGGGGAGTTTAACCTGGCCTCCATATGTTAAATTTTTTAAAGAACTGTTATCCTTCATGACTATAAGTTTTCCACCAAATCCAAAAGTCACCAGAGCATGTGCAGGCCGCCCAGCAGATGACCTCCCCTCACTGGAGGCATGAGGGAACTGAGTACCAAGTGGCTGCTGTAAGAAATTCGGCAATTTCTGACTATCAAAATAAGTGGGTGAGAAATGCATCTGTTGGCTTGGCTCCTGCTTATGCTGGTTACTATGCTGCGAGAAGTTTACAGCAGGAATAAAGGTTTGAGACCCAAGAATGCTATTACTATTAACAACACTACCAAAACTCTGACTTGTCTGTTCAGGTAAAGTAGCTGTTCCAGAGGGTTTGAACCACATTTGTTGATTTTGTTGGTCAGCAGAGTTTGTCGCATGATAACTCGAATCATAAGGATTATGTGATTCATAATTATCACTAATACTAATAACCCCACTGTTAGGAAGTGACGCTGTTTTCCACGTATTCCTACGCTGCTGATTGGAATCACTCACGGATCCAGCCCATCCCATAACTTTGCCTTGGCTACTACGGTCTTGTGACTCAAACTTCCCAACTTGATCAAAGTTACTATGAATTCTATGATTTTCTTCAGGCAAGAAGTCAGCTGCCGAAACAATCCCATCTTGACTCTGCTGGTTATGATGGACATTGGTTGGCTGATTCATAGCTGATGTATTAGATTCCAAGAGCCGCCATTCTTGGGCAATTGTGTCGTAGTACCAACCAGGGTATTGGGGATCAAACACCATATGGGCTGGGTACACCACATTCTGTTGTGAACCTTGGTTCCAATCAGTAAAACTGGATGCTCTATAGTCTACATTTCCCAAAACAGACTGAGCTGTTTGCTGAAAATAGTAATCATCTGACCTTTGCTCTGTAGCTACACCATCACCAGCTGACACAATACTGGCATCCAAATTCTGCTGGGTATCCATAGTAGCATTATAACCGTCCAACTGATGCCACTGCCCAGTGTTTGGGTCAAACCTCCAGCCGGGATAGAGGTTTTCCCAGTATTGACTGCTATTTAAGTCTTGACCATCAATGGCCTGTTCAATTTGTGACCCATAATTTTGACCTTCTTTATGTTGTATAGAACTCAATGAACTAAAATCACCAGCCATATTTTCAGGAACACCAACCACATTGTTTGATGCTACCCCAGAATTGCCTGCCTCCTTTCCATAGGAATCGCCTGAACCCAGTTCATTGAAAAAATCTGAAAACGACCCAGTTCCACTGCCATTATGAAGATGTGAAGCGGAGTTAAATGAACTCCAATCAACCTCCTTAACACCCATTCCACTTGATCCACTATTGTTGCTACTTTTTGAATCCAACTCACATTTTTCCTGCAATGCAACATCATTCGATTGAACTGCATTAACAGGGGTCAATGAAACACTTTCCTCAGCAATCAAATTGTCCCCATGACCATCCAAGGATGCTGAAACAGTCCCACCACCGGATTCCCTTTCGCTATTGACCCCAAAATCAACATTGCCACTAGAATCTACTTTGGCAGCATCAGCTTCACCTATACTTAACTTTGAAAATGCATTCGTTTCGTCTGACCTTTCATTTTCAAAAAGACTAGGGCCAGATCTAGATATACCAGTATCACCTTCATCAACTAATATATCAAAAAAATTCTCATCCGTCTGATCCTCCACCTGTAATGGAGGTGACGCCATCTATATAATAAAAAATAAAAAAATAAAAACCTTACAATCCCTACCAATTTCAATCCTCTAGTTCCTAATTATGACAAAATTCAATCAAATTCAACACAAATACATAAGGAATGGAGAGAAATTTGCTTAAGCCCAGAAATTTGCTCAAATGAATGACAATCCACCATCTGAAACAAAACACATTGCGCAAAACAACATTAGCACTGGTCTTGAAGGTGCTAAATCAATCAAGAAAAGAACCAAAAACAACCGATTAGTTAGGGGTTTTGCGATCTCAATACAACAACAAAGAGAACGATTTATGGCTTAAATTAAAGGTATTCCTCTGAGTACTGAAATGTGATCCATTGGAGAGAGAGAGAGAGAGAGAGAGAGAGAGAGAGAGAGAGAGAGAGAGAGAGAGAGGCTTACCCACGACGATCTGCGAGGTGATGAGAGAGAGAAGAAGCAGAGACAAAGCATGGATTTCGCACCAAGAAGAAAACTAGAGTCACCGAAGCTTTGTTTTGATTTGATTTTATTATTTTATATATGTATATGTATATGTATATGTATATGTATATGTGGGAAATTCTATATGTATAGGTCCATTCCATATTAATGCATGTGAAGAAGTTAAGTCCACTGTCCACGTAATGAATTCGGCCTAAATTGACGAAATGATAGTTGGAAAGGTTTATTAGACTCTACATTCTTAGCACATGGTTGATCGGATGAATTAGAGGATAGAATTGAAATTATTAATTTGTGAATTTAATTATTTTATATTAGTTTTAATATTTTGGTTTAGGATTATTAATTTATTGGATAATTAATCTAATAAATTTGTAAGATTATTAGTAATGTGGTACAGGTGGGATTATTAATCTAATGGATAATTTATCCTATTAATTCAATTGGATAGTGAATATCATACTAATTTAATAGAATTATTAATACTTCAATATTAATCTTGTGAATCAAACATGGCCTAAGAGTGTGTTTGTTGTGAGGGATTATTCCATAGGATTTGAGTATTAGTCCATCCGGACTAATAGTCTATTGTTTGGTTTAATTTTTTTACTTTGGATTAATAGTCCCTCCGGACTATTAGTCCCTCATATGAGGGATTATTGTATCCTAGGAGGAGGGGTGGAATTATTTTCATGGGATTATTTCCATAGGATTGGTATCTTATGGGACTAATGTGTGAAATGTCCATTTTACCTTTATGCTGTTACTTAATAAACAATTGGAAAGGGGTAAAATAGTCTTTTAAACATTTATAAATTATTTTTTTAGTGTTGTTAATTTAAAATTATATATTAAATAAAAAATATAAATTATAAATTTAATTTAATTAAAAATAATAAATTAAAAATTATGGCCTTATAATTTTTCTAGTGTTGTTAAAAAATTAAATTTATATATTAAATAAATTCTTTTTTAGTGTTGTTAATTTAAAATTATATATTAAATAAAAAATATAAATTATAAATTATAAATTATAAATTTAATTTAATTAAAAATTATGGCCTTAAAATTAAATTTTTTAGTGTTGTTAATTTAAAATTATATATTAAATAAAAAATATAAATTATAAATTTAATTTAATTGAAAATAATAAATTAAAAATTATGGCCTTATAAATTAAAAAAATTTAGTGTTGTTAAATTATAAATTATAGATTACAAATTTAAAATTATATATTAAATAAAAATTATAAATTACAAGGGTAAAATAGTATTTTGAACATTTATCCTTATCCAATCCGTCCAACCAAACATTAGATTTACTAAAAATAGTCCAATCCAGACATCTAATCCCTTGACTAAACAAACATTGGATACAAATCCAGTCCAACTAAATAGTCCGGAGACAATGTATCTCAGGACTAACAGTCTGATAGATTGCAATCCCCACTTATCCAATCCGTCCAAACAAACACATCCTTAAAGTATCATTAAATTATTAATTAAGTTTACTAAATTTCTACAATATATAAATTAAAATCTCTTTAATTTTTAAACTATCGATTCAATTTATTAAGTTTCTTAAAATATTTAATTTAAATCTATTTAGTATCTAAACTGATTATAAAAATAAAATATAAGTTTATAAATATTATAAATTAATAAAAGATCTTATCTAGTTAAAATTTTATTTCAAAAAAAATTTAAATTTTCATTTTGTATTTGAAAAGTGGGCATTAATTCTTACAATGAATTTCCTTTATAAAGGTAAGAATAATTATCTAAAGTATTTTCTTACTTATTTTCTATAATGACGGCATACTTACCTTTATCTAAATTCTTTTTATAACTTAATTAATATTAAGTTGTTCTATTATTATTTGTAGCGAAGTGTTATTATTTAAATTATATAATTATACTTCTTCAATATATCTAATACCTATAATTTTATTGATAAGATTGAGAAACCAAACTCTAATATTAATTTAAACGCAACGAAATAAAATACCTTTTAAAAATAAAATAAAATTTTAATATTTTTCTGTAATAAATCTTAATTAAATAGGATCTTTACTAATTTATAATACTTATGGGCATATATATTATTTTTATAATATTTTCATGGACTGAATGTGTTTGATTTCTCACTATTACTAATAAAATTATAGGAGCATTAAATATACTAAAGAATTAGAATCAGATAATTTGAATAATAACAATTTACTGCAAATAATAATGGGGTAAAATATTACATTAATTAAGTTATAAAAAAAATGGTGAAGCACCAATAAATTTCAAAATTTGATCTTGTTGATTGTTTAGTCCTCCTTTTTTTTTATTTTTTTTATTTTTTTTTTATGAACCCAAAAGTCAAATTAAAGTGAAACTTACACAACAAGGTAGTCGCTTATACATTTAAGTGTTATCTTTTAGAGATAACTGTAGGTTTCTCCAAATGTGAAATTACACATTTCGGCAATCCACACTATAGAGGTTTTAAATTTTCTCTCATTCTGGAATAAATCTCACATTACGAACAAGAAAGTAAAACTCCAATGTTACACTTCAAAATGTAACACTCCAATGTAACACACTAAAAAACTCCTCGGTATATTTTTTCCAAACGTAACAACGTAACACTTCAAAAAAAAACTCCTAATGTATTTTTTTCAAATGTAACACTCTAATGTAACATACAAAAAAACTCCTTACTATTTTTTTTCTAAACCTAACACTCCAATCAATGTAATCCCAAGCGTAACACCCCAATGTCACACACACAAAAACACTAAAAAACTTCTTAGTGTACTTTGCCTAAACGTAGTACTAGTTTGAAATTATACATTTACTCAAAACTTACTAAGGAATTTTTGTACTCTTTTTTGAGTAGTTTGAAGAATCTCACATCCTTTTGGAATGGTTTGAAGAATCTTACATCCTTTTGAAATGGTTTGAAAAATCTCACATACACTAAGGAGTTTTTTTGTATGTTACATTAGAATATTACACTAAAAAATTTGCCTGGAATGTTACATTAGAGTATTACGTTTGGAAAAGTACACCGAGGAATTTTTTGTGTGTTAAATTGGAGTATTACACTAAGGAATTTTTTTGGAATGTTACGTTTAGGAAAAGTACACTAAGGAATTTTTTTAGTGTGTCATATTGGAGTGTTATGTTTGAGTGTTACATTAGAGTATTACAATTTGAAATTATACATTTGCTCAAAGTTTACTACGAAATTTTTGTACTCATTTTGAAATGTTTGAAGAATCTCACATCCTTATAAAATGTTTAAAGAATTTCATATTTTAAGTCATTTTTATATTCTTTTTGGAATGTGTGAAGAATCTCACATTTCAAGTCATTTCAAATAAAAAAGATTTCCATATAAAAATTAATCTCAAATTTGATTCCTATAAATTGTGTATCTTACCCCACGCACGAGCGCGCACACACATAAAAAATAATAATAATAATAATAATAAGGGTATAATCATAAACCCAAATTTTAAATAATATATTAAAGGGCAAATTACACAAATAGTCCCTATAGTTTGGGGCTTGTGTCACTTTGGTCCCTGACTTTTCAATTGTGACACATTTGACCCTAAATTTTGAATCTTGTTCCAAATAAGGACAATTGAATATATAATTAGATTTTTCAAGGGTAAAATTGTCAATTTGATAAAATATAAACCAATTTGACAAAAATAAATGTCAACAAATATTTTTGAATTTTTAAAAATTATTTCTACCTACTAAAAATAAAATTATGTAAAACTGATAAATCTTTTAGACATTTATTTATTTATTTTTACAAAATTAATTTTTATTATATGTTTGGATGATGATCATGTAAAATTAATTTTAAAAAATTAATCATGTAATTTTTATTAATTTTACATAATTTTATCATTGGTGAATAAAAATAATTTTAAAAAAATTAAAAATATTTTTTTTGACATTTATTTTTGTCAATTAGTTTATATTTTATCAAATGGACGATTTTACCCTTGAAAAATCTAATAATATTTTCAATTGTCCTTATTTGGAACAAGATTCAAAATTCAGGGTCAAATGTGTCACAATTGAAAAGTCAAGGACCAAAGTGACACAAATCCCAAACTATAGGGACTATTAGTGTAATTAACCCTATATTAAATTTACTTTTCCAAAATCAATGGACTAATTGGTTTATAAAAAAATTCTTGGAACTAAATTGATCACTATTTCTCAAGATGGATTTATAGGTAAATTTTCTTAAAAGAACTTAACGAAAAACTTAAAGACAATCAATTAAAAATTATAATATAAAATTAGATAAAAACAAGCAAGTAGCCATTGTAAAAGATAAATAAGAAAATATTATAGATAATTACCTTTACTCCTACTACTAGAAGAACTGATATCCACTTTTTATGAACAAAATAAAAATTTAAGTTTTTTTCAAAAATAAACTTTAACTAGATAGGTTCTATTATTAATTTATAATATTTACAGACATTTGTTTTATTTTTGTAATTCTTTCAGCAACTATATAGGTTTGAATTAATTATTTGAAGGATTTAATAGATTCAATCGATAATTTAAGTACTAAAATAGAATATACTTTAAGGACGTAATAGACTTAGGCCCCCTCGCAAAATGGTTAGAACTAAATTAGTCCACTAAAATACCAACTAGACTAAAAAGTCAATAAGATAAAATGTCACATTTAAATCATAATTATTTTACTTTTTTTCTCACAAAACTACAAAAAGCCATAAGTTCATCCCAAATGAATTTTTTTTAACCAAACTAAATAGTCAAAAAAATCAAAAGTCAAAGTAAAAAAATTCTTCCCAAACAAAGGCTCCATCAATAATTCATAAACTAAATAAATAATTCAGCTATAATTTAGGTATAGAAAGTGTAAAATACCCTTGTAAATTTTTATATTATGCAAAGGACAGTTTGGATGTGGCTTTTAAAGCAAGTTTTTCCTTTAGAAAAATAATTAAATAAAGGGCAAATTACAAATACACTTCCTGAGATTTGTTTAAAATACGAATTGCCTCTTATAGTTTGAAAAATTACAAATACCTCTCAGTCAGAATTTTTTATTTAACAGAATTAATTAAAAAAATAAAATTTATAACTGTTCACTTATACAATAATAAAATTATCTGAATTATTAATTGAAATAAAATTTTAACATTATTAAAAATTGTTGATTAACTTGATGATTTATTAATAAAAGGACCTATTTGTTATGAAATTAGAAACCTTAGGGGCATATGTAACTTCTAGAACCACAGGAGGTAATTTGTAATTTAAGTAAATCTCAGGAGATGTGTTTGTAATTTACCCTTAAATAAATTGTTCAAAAATGCCCTTCTCGGTTACTGATTTCAATTTCTTCTTCTTCTTTTTTTTTGGTACATATGTGCCATTTAGGAAGAAAAATAAAAGCTGCATTTTGTAACTTATCAAAAAAGTCCAAAGTTGACTTTTTTGGCATTAAAATCATGGATAAATTACAAATATATTTCTTAAAATTTGCTTAAAATATATATTGCTCCATGTGGTTTAAAAAATTATAAATATCCCTTTATTATAATTTTTTATTTAATATAATTAACTAAAAAAATAAAATTCATAATTATTCTCTTATACAATAATAAAATTACCTAAATTATTAATTGAAACATATTTTTAACATCATTAAAAACTGTTAATTGATTTGATAATTTATTAATAAAATGGGCGATTTGTTATGAAATTAGAAACCTCAGGAGGTATAATGTAATTTTCAAAACCACAGGGGCGATTTATATTTTAATCAAACCTCAGGGAGTGTATTTGTAATTTATCCTAAAATCATTTGGGAAGGTAGCTAAAAGTTACTTCTGAAATTAAAGTTATACCCTCCATGTTTACATTTGTGGGCTAGGGCAAAATACTTTGAGTAGAGGTATTTTGGTCATTTGAATGTGATGTGATAGCATAAACAAATATTAACAAAACAAAAAAAAAAGAAGTCAAAAAGTAACTTTTTACCAATTTCCCAAATGATTTTCTAAAAAAATCAAAAAGCTTGGTTAAAGCCAAAAAGTCAACTTTTAACCATCTTTCCAAAACATTCCATAAATTATACCTGTCAATTCTTCTAATTTAAATGAAATATCACTTTAGTCTTTGTAATTTTAATTTAAATAGGTTGAACCACACATTTTCAATATTGTCCATCTATCAGGCGTAGTTAACATTTTGGATAGAAAAAAAAATAACACCTACAAAATTAAAAAAATCAAATTGAAATTCAAAAGAAATTATAAAAACTACTAATATATTATATTCATTAAACTGGTGGTTCCTATTTTTTTTTTTAAAAAAATTCACTTTGGTTTTTCTAATTTCGCACATGATCTTTTTATGTTCAAAACACTAACAATAAGTAAATGGGGCAGACCCGGGCAACAGTCCAAGTAGTTGTAGATAGGACGTTTAAGTGTTAAGGCAAGTAAGTTTTAAATTTAAGTTTATACAAAAATGTTGACAGGCGTTGTAATTTAATAAGTAACATTACTGATATTTTGTGGGGGAAAAAAGTAATAAAGGGACCAAATTGTAACGAAACTGAAAGTGTAGAGTTCGATTTATTCAAATTAAAATTATAAAGATCAAAGTGAAACTTTGCTCAAATTAAAAGAACTAACAATGTAATTTATTTATTGATAAATTACATTTATCTCTTTTCAAGTTTGAAAATAATAAAATAAGTCTTGTAATTTTATTTTACTTTATTTTTTTTAGTAAGAAGGGCATTATGGATAGACCTAACATGGGTCAATCTCAGCCCATTGGATCGTGGTAATGGTTATCTTTGATTGCATTGGGAAGCTTCAATGAGCCATTAGATAATAACCCTACACTTTTGTTCTACAAGTTTACTGGGAAAAATTACGAGAAGTAGGACAATTGTTTATTAAAGGATGACAATCTTCTTAGGATATAATTTTTGTTGTATTTTTTTTACACTGAAAGAGTTGGACCTTATAAATTTGTAATTATTTTTTATCATATACATATGGCATTATTCTTAGAGAAAATTATCACTAAGTAAGAAGTGGGGTAATTATTTACTAAAGGGTAAAAATCATTAAGTACAAATTAATTCGATTCATGATTACCTCAAAATTGAACTAAGGCCTCGTTTGACAAGTGATTTTTTTAGTCAAAAAGTCAAAAAATCACTAAAAAAATCAAAAAGCCAACAATCCATACCAAAAAGTCAAAGATTTTTTTTTTCTCTTTACTTTTTGCACATCTTTTCGTAAAAAGCTAAAAAGTCATCCCGAACATACTAATTTTTTTTAACTCATATTTTAGCTAAATAACTAAAAAATAACTAAATTAACCTACTCCCAAACGAGTCCTAAATTTGTCGACAAACACCTCATCAGAAAGTACTTCACAAATTGGCTAAAGCCAATATGGCTATGATCTGATTGAAAAAAGTATTTATACGTTATTATTTATTATCTTTTTATTTTGTAAATACTTTTTTTTTTTTTTTTTTGTAAATGTCTAATATTTAATATTGAATGAAATTTTATTTGTGAATTTAATGATAATATTCAGCTTTTATACTTATAAATATGAAACATTGGTAACATTAATGTAATAAAACAAATTTTGTAGTCAATTTTTTTTGTTGTATATATAATTCGGCCCGTTAATGAGACTTTTAAGTTTGCCATTGGGGACGAGTAATAGCTATAGGTGTTGTAAAAATGGTATAATTAAATAAAATAAATAGATTTATAATTGACAATTGAAATTTCATAAAAAATAAATAAATAAAATGCTGAAAATTACAAGTTGAACATAATAAAATAAAATAGCAAAAGAAAGCAAATCAAAACCTGCACTAGGCAATTTCTTTAAAACAGATTCATCACCTCACCGATTGGGTGCTACAGGTTTTTCAACGTCTGTCTCTCAAGATATGACAGTTAAACCAGCTACAGCAAAACACTTACTGCATAACTTCGGTGAACAGAACTAAAGCAACACTCTCTCACTAGAAGAATATCAAAACTAGAGGAAAATTCTAGAACACAAAGAGAGAGCAATCTATGTTCCTGAAGAAGAAGGGCCTCCTTTTATACACATGGAAGGAGAGAGAAAGAGGCTCTTGTCATCAAGTCCCATCACAAATGCAAAATTAAACTCTACAAAACTGATGGATTTAATCCATTATGAATATAGAGGAATTACCAGCTTTTATACACATGTGTATTGTTTATATTTCTGTAGCCACATATTTGGTTTGGCCCAAAAAAATTAAGATGGGTGGGCCAAGAATCCAACCCAACCCCCACACTTAATCCAGTTCAGCAAGCCCAAGCCCAAACTTAAGCCTAAGATCTAAGATCCAAGATCCATAACCTACGAACCACGAACCTGGACCCGGCCGGGGTGGACGGGCGGGGCGCGCTCACGTATGGCAATTTTTGCATAACCAACTTGGTCCATAGTCTTTGCCCAAGTCCATCCTTGAAGTATCCATAACTCATTTCCTTCAGAAAATTTGGATACCCCAAAGGGCTTACACCCTTAGGCAAAAGATAGGATTTAAATACCCATCAATGCTCTCATCTATAATCAATATGGGATAGAAAGACACACACCTTTCCCAATACCTCTTTCACGAGGTCAACTTAATGAGTCAATTTTTCATTCAAATCTTAATAGCTTTTGGTTATTTTATTTTATTTTTTGTGATGTAAAGAGTTCATTACTAAGAATCTAAACACACTCTACTCCACTTCAATTGAAGATTGACACCCACTTTAATATTGCATTAAAGTCACTAAAAAACCATTATTTTCTAACAATCCCCTACATAAATAAAAATTGACTGAATAACAACAAAGACTCGGAGAGAGAGTGCAACGGAATAACTCCTGCATTGGAAAATGTAGCTTTTGGCTTTAAACCCCTCATAGTGAAGTCTATTGGATTTACTGGCTGCCCAGTGAACATGAAGTCTTGAACTGTTCTATCGTTTATGTAAACCAAGACAATTGACCTCACATAGGTATTACTCCAACCATCGTTTTGTTCTCACTGTTGTATCCGGTTTCGCCCTGAAACACTAGCCTGGTTCAGGAAGTGGTTTAAAGAATTTGGCATTGTCAATTCTTATAGAAGCGACACCATTTCACACTTACATAAGTGACTCTACTTGAACTCAACACACTAGAGTCATTAAAAGTTTAGCTTAACCTCTACACTTGCAGGTATCACTAATAAAAGGAATGGATGGAGGTTTTACCTCCTTAGTGACATAGCATCGTTACACGCAATTAGGTTGTCTCATTGAACCTAGATCTTGGGATCTCTAGTCAACTAGATTGGGTTTCCATTTCGATAACACCTTACACTAAAGGCCTTAAACCTGTTCCTTCTGATGACTTCTCTACTAATAATTGATTTAACCCTTTGGTCAGTAGATCCGCAATGTTGTCCTTAGACTTCACATAGTCTAAAGTGACAACTCCGTTAGAGAGAAGTTGTCATATGGAATTATGTTTACGACGGATATGTCTAGACTTTCCATTATACATATTACTCTGTGCCCGTCCAATAGCCGATTGGCTATCACAATGAATACAAATGGCTGGCACAGGTTTCGATCAACGTGGAATATCCTTAACGAAATGGGAAAACCATTTTGCTTCTTCTTTTGCTTTATCTAACGCTATAAACTCCGATTCCATCGTTGATCATGAGATAAACGTCTACTTGGACGATTTCCAAGACACGGCTGCCCCTCAAAGAGTGAACACATAACCACTAGTGGATTTCAAATCCCTAACATCAGATATCCAAGTCGCATCGTTATAGCCTTCTATTACTACTGGATATCTGTTGTAATGCAGTCCATAATCCGGGGTGAAACACAGATACCTTAACACCCAAATGATACCCTTCCAGTGAGTGGCATCAGGATTGCTCGTGTATTTACTAAGTCTGCTAACAGAGTAGGCTATATCCGGTCTTGTACAACTCATCAAATACATCAAACTCCCAATGACCTGAAAATATTCTAGCTGAGAGACACTCTCACCATTATTCTTAGTCAAATGTAGACTCAAGTCTACCGGTGTCCTAGATACACTTGTATTTGATTTACCAAACTTCTCAAGCATCTTCTCAACATAGTGAGATTGAGAAAGTGCAATATCATCAGACGTTCTGGTAAACTTAACACCCATAATTACATTTGCAAGGCTTATATCTTTCATGTCAAATTTAGAGTTTAACAATCTTTTGGTAGTTATAATCATCTCATCATTACTACCAACAGTGAGTATGTCATCAACGTATAGACACAAAATGACATAACCTCTGTCAGTATCCTTAACATATACGCACTTATCACACTCATTGATTTTAAACCCATGTGACAACATAGCGTTGTCAAACTTCTCATGTCATTGTTTAGGAGCTTGCTTCAAACCATACAATGATTTGATAAGCTTACAAACTTTCTTATTTTGTCCTAGAGTTGAAAACCCCTTAGGTTGTTCCATGTAGATTTTTTCATCTAAGTCTCCATTTAAGAAAGCTGTCTTTACATCCATATGATATATCTCCAAACTATGTAAAGCTGCTATCATAATTACTATGCGAATGGATGCAATCCTTGTCACATATGAATACGTATCAAAATAATCCAGGCCTTCTCGCTGCTTATATCTCTTGATAACTAGCCTAGTTTTATACTTATCAATTGATCCATCCGCTTTCATCTTTCTTCTAAAGATCCACTTACTCCCCAAGGCCTTACTGTCTGGGGGTAGATTAACCAACTCCTAAGTATGGTTCTGTAAAATGGAGTCAATCTCACTCTTAATTACTTCTTTCCACAAAGAACTTTCAGGTGAAGTCATAGCTTCATGGAAAGTTCAAGGTTCTCCCTCTAACATATAAGTCAAAAAGTTTGGACCAAAGGACTTTGCGGTCCTAGCCCTTTTACTCATTCTTGGCTCATCTACTTCCTTAGCTTGATCATCTGTGTGATCATCTGTGCGATCATCTATGTGATCATTGTAATCTTCAACCTCTTTTATGGATCTCGAAACCCCTTTTTAGAGATAACAAGGAAATACATCTTCAAAGAAAATCTTCAAATAACAGAACTCCAGCACTACAAACCAGCAAACCCAACAGTCCAAATAAAACTACAGAACCAGCAAACACGTAGCAAGCAGATAGAATAAAAACAGAACAGAAGCGATTCCTTGTGCGAAGCTGCAAATACGAAAACCGACCGGTTCCTGAAGCCATGACAACGGAGAGGAACTAGGCCGATGCGGAGCTCCCTAGGACAAACGGTGCTAGCCGAGGTAGAGATTTTGTGAGGTCGTCGGAGAGATTCAATGGGACGCCGTCGTCTGCCATGCTCACAGTCGCGAGAGAGAGAGAGAGAGTGTGTGTGTGTGGTCGGCGAATACTGAAGGAGACGACGCCGATAGTGCTAGGGCTCGCAAGGTAGGACTATCGATCGTCCAGAGTCGAACTAGAGAGAGAGACGCAGCGGATGGAGTCACGATTGGGAGTCACGATCGAACCGAAACTGAGAGGCAGAGGGTTCTGGGTTGGGGATGAACCAGATGAAGCAAACCCACTACGGCTAGGGTTTTGAATCTGAACGCTAGGGTTTGAAACCAAGCTCTGATACCATGTAAGATTTCTGAACAGCTTTCTGTATATCATATATTTAATGTGTCAAATATTTACAATCAGATCTTAGATTATATAGCCCTAAATCCTAAACCAAAAAGGAAAATACAAATACAATTATGTCTCTAACAGGACTCTAACTCAATAACACAATCATGCTTCTAATAGGACTCTAATTCTAACTCAATAACACAAATTTATTATATTCTATATTCTAACAATTGAGTCTCATTTTATTTGAGCTGGTTGACTGTGTGGGTAAAAAATCATGACACAAATTACTAAAAATACCTTCCTCTCGAAGATCTGAAAATGTTGCAGGTATCTAAATAAAGAGCATACTTCCATAGGCTGAGGTATACATGTTATAATGATGAATTATAGTTTTCAGTTTTGTGTTGTTGAATATTAATTCTAATGTTCTAGAGAGAAAGTTGTTGACTTAAAGTATCAAAGTTATAGCGATCCGATTCTTTCTCCTTTGGTTGTTGTATCCGGACTTAGTTCCGTGGATGCTGGTTATTGTTTTGAGCTTGTTTCTATCCTTCAATTCTTTAAATTTGAGTTATAGAATGCTTTGGACTTGTTCGTTCGAGGTTGGTTGTGTTTGGGAGCCTTAGGTTGCTGCCTAGAATTTTGGACCTTCGCTCGAGCGAGCAGTTGGTCGCTCGAGCGAGCTCTTTGTTTTGGCCCTTCGCTCGAGCCAGGGTTTGGTCGCTCGATCGAGAGTGGAGTTTTGTTCCTGGTGGATCGAGCTAGAGTGGCTTCGCTCGAGCGAGCGATTGCGTCTGGTTCTGGACCTGAGAGTTGTATTTCTTGGCTCGAGCGAGCTGGTTTGTTCTTCGCTCGAGCGAGCATTCCGTCGCTCGAGCGAGAGTTTTCTGTGTCTGGTCGCTCGAGCGACCAAGTCTTCGCTCGAGCTAGCCTGTTTATATCAGTTAGCAGCAGCCGGGGAGAACATCACTTTTTCTCCTCTTTTCACTTTTGAAACCCTAGATCCGAGACTCTCTCTCTCTAAACTTGTCTTCTCTCTAGGGAATCATCTCCTTCTAGTGTGAATCTACCCTAAGTGCTTTGTTAAAAAGGTAGAGGGTGGCTTGAGCTTCGTTCTAATCTGAAGAATAGTGGATTTGGAGCACTTTGATTTCGGGCCATCTTCTCTATTTGAGTCTCCATTTGAGGTAGGGATTCTCCTTGTTTCTTTTCAATACTCCATCTATAAATAGACATGTGGTAGCTTTTGTATTGCATGAAAACTTTATATCATGTTGGATTTGTTAAAAATCATGAGGTTGAGCCTTGGGTTGGTTGTTGGATTTGGGTTTATCATCATTAGTTGTGGTTTAGGCTAATTGGAGTGTTAATTAGCATACTGTTGTCGAAAGGTGAGGAAACCCTAATTTTATTTGATGTAATGAATTAATAGAGGGGTTTTAAATCATTGGGCAAATACTTATGTATTTTGGGTCTTAAATGTAGTCATTGTTGTTTGTTGTTGATAATTGAACCTTTTAGGTCAATATTGAGAAAGAGGGAGGAAAATCCTAATTTAATGATTATGACTTAATTTGCATAATTAAATTGGAATGGCTTTGAAAAGAATGTAGTAGATTAAAATGAGTTATGGCCTTATTGTCCATGAAATTAAATTTGTGAAAACAAAAGGTATGAGAATTGGATTGTTGTAATACGAGTGTTGAACACACATATGTGGAGGTTGTGTCTTTAGCTACCACGTTAATGTTGTTGTTGGGTTTGTGATCTCATGTTGATTGAGTCTTTTAAATAGATGTACTATATACCTGCATCTAGAGGTCTTATCCTTGGTCATCGGTGGAGGATGACACGGTTGCGTTGAATAGTCGTGTATGCATTACACTATTGTTGATTGAACATTGTATGTGATGAAATGTTGAGATACATTATATATGTATATTTGTTTGGAAGGAGAGAGGGGTTGTACTCCAGTGTGTGTGAGAAGATAGGGGATAGACTCCACACACCTATGTGTTCATATATCTTAACACATTGTTTGTATCCTGATAGTTTATGTGTTTGTTTTACACATGTTGGTTATGCCTTGTTGTATTGTGATTGTTGGTGTTATATCTTGCGCTGATAATCAAAGGTACCGTTACCTTCCAGCTAGCGCCTGGAGAACTGTATGCGTTGAGAATCTAAGGTACCACACCCTTCCAGCTAGCACATGGTAAAATGGTATGTTGTTGTGAGAAGTGTATCTTTGGCTTACTACGCACCTAGCTAGTAGAGAAAAGTTTTGTTGTTATTGTTTCAGTGTATCTGGGAACATTGTGGATTGTGTTGGTTATAGTTTTGGAGGGCCGAGTTGCCTCATTGGTTTATCTTGTGCATGTAGTTGAGTTGTTATCTCCCTTTATAAAGGTATGCATGTATAGTTATGATAGATTTGGGATTGAACCGAAATGCCATTTGTCTTTTGGAAGTGTAAAGAAAATCGAATAGTCTAGAAATATGTTTTGAAAAGGCACATCTGTTGTATGTGTGGAAAATGGAAGAGAGTAATGGGCTTAGTGAATCTATTTTTCCTAAGTAATTGTTAATGTTATAAAAGATTGAGAATGGGGGTTAATGAAAGGAAAATAAGAAAGATGAATCGCTTATAGCGATGAATGAAATGGTTGTTTTCGAGAAAAGTCCATATAAATATACATATATATATTTTTGTATAAACTGTCACATTACTATCATAGTACGAGAATGAGTGTTCATGATCATAGCTATCTGTAATGTTGTTATTGTTGAGGATCATGTTGAGATCTTTACTAGATTATATGTTCATCCCACATTGTTGAATCTTTTTCAGGTGTTTAGCAGGATGTGCTACAAGATTTGGATCTTCTTATTTGTTGGCCACGGGGCCTCTTTGTTGTAGGCGGAATGCCATATATGTAAAAAGGTTGCACCCTTCATTTGATTATTTATTGTTGTAAGCCTGAGGGCAATTCATTTAGAATGCTCATGTTGTATTTAATTTTCATTCGAATGAGAGAATTGTTGTTCAACACTTTTAATTGAACATTTGAGTTTATTTCCGCATGTTATCTCTGAAATTGAATTAAGTTAAGGAACTTGGTAATGACTTCGAGTAATAAAAGTGGGGCGTGACAAAAGTGCTCTCTCGAATTAACTATATGACTAGGGTAGGTATTAATCTCGGTTTTGCAGACGTAGAGCTCGATAGATTTATCTCAAGTACTGGTAACATTTTCAAAGATCAAGGAATAGGAGCTTCTTTTCAGATTATTGTGTGGTTAAATTTTAGGGGTACTTACCAATTAGTCCTATTAACTAGACTTATTTACCTACAGGTCCTAACTAATAAATTTAACACTATAAAAATAAGAGAGTAATAAATTTATCACTAAAAAATTATTCATAAAAACAAAGAGACTGATAAATTTATCACTACAAATTTTTTCATAAAAAAAAAAGACTGATAAATTTATCTTTATCACTTAATAAATTTATCAAATAGGACTTAATGGGTAATAAGTCTCCAAAGTAGGACCCATTGGGTAATAAGTCTCCAAAGTAGGACCTATTGGTAGTTTACCCTAAATTTTAGCCCCACACTGATCATGAGGTGGCTAATAAAACAACTTAATAATTTGTTGTCGTTAACCCTTTTCTACCATTCTACATTGTTACATTCTGTTAATGGAATTGTAAATTTGATGCTTATAGAGTAGAGTCGAGTATTGGTTTAGTCAAGCCCTATTCAAAAGATTATACTAAACTCAAGTTTATTTATGATTTTATTTAAGCTTATCCATCACCCTAACATCCATGGTCAAGTCATGTCGGTATTTGTTACTAAAACAAGTTAAAGGCAGCATGGATCAGATCCAATACTGATGATCTTATTGCCTTACTACCTTGGCTTTATTGCATGTTTGCTTTTGTTTGTATTGCGTGTTGCTTTTGTTTGTTCTTGTTAGATAAAAAAAGTGTCTTGATGTGTAGTATATATCACAATAATAGCATGCAACTAATTGACTGTTCACTTGGCATGCCAAATTGAGCCAAAGCCTCATCTTGCTTATGCTCCACTTCTAAATAATTGAGCCTGAAATCAAGCTTCAGTTTTGATTGCTTTTAGTGTAGTGAAAAGCTTGAAGCAACTGAGTAATGAGCTAGGAATACAAAATTAATCATATTCATAGAAAATGCAATATTAGTTGGAATTATTAAACCCAATTGTGGTGGGTGGAATCCTCATTCAAAACAAATCTCAACTGATCAATATACTTTTTGTGATTCATTATGTGTTTTTGATATAAGTTTTACCAACCTTGGCTAGCTCCCTTATTTTTGACATTAGGAACGTTGAAACTCGGTCAAACAGACATTAAATTACGATTGTGTAAGACATATTTATTTTAAGTGGGAAAATTTTAATATGTACTCTTTTAAAATAGGTGTACTATATACAACTGTAATTATGTCATTTTCTTCTTGAGTTATAACTATTTTTTTTTTAGTTATGACTCATGATTTCTTTAATCATATATTATATTATGTTTAGTTATGATATTATTTTTTAATTATAACTTAAAAAATTAAAATTATGACATTTTTTTTTTTTAATTACAAGATACATAATATAGTGTTTCCTTTTAAGTGTGCTTCATTTATGTTACACAGTCAACTTTCTGTGAATTTTTTTACAATAATACTAGGTATCATAAAAGAAGGATCATGAAAAGTCTTTATGAAGATTCTCCACCCTTGGATTAGTTTATAGTGTTTGTAGTGTTTTATTGTATATTATGCAATCACCCTTAGATTAATTTCATGAAGATTTTCATGATATTTATTTCATGATGCGTAACATTACTCACTTTTTTATGATGGGCTTTTATACACACACACACAAACAAAGAAGTGGAAAAATTCAAGATTGCATTAAATTAATGGACCATTAGGCTCTTAAATGAGTGAAGTAGGTGTAAGAAAGGGAGTGGGGTTGACAATTAATTAACCATATAGCTAATTAGGCCAATTGATTATCCCAATTTGTTGGTCTCACACTTAATTATTAAAGGAGATATTTATTTATAAATTCCTCTTTACTTATTTATACTTCATTTAATTTAAATTATTTTTTTTATGTTCCAATAAGTTTTATGGGTGACATAATTACCAATACACTTCCAATAATAATATTTATATTAACAGTGTGAGGATTCCGTATTCACACTGTCAATGTAAATGTTTACACCACTGAATTGTTAAGCATTCAAAAAATATTTGTAAAGGTAAAATTATTCATAAAACACCTTAAATATGAGAATTAGGATTTAGTGGATCAAATGTCCAAATAATAAGACTTATTGGAATACAAGAATATATTATGAACTAATTGGGATACAAATACTTAAAAAATGATTCCATGATAAATCTCTCTTATTAAATTGGGTACAGAAAAATATGTTATATGAAATAACAAATTTTTATAATATTTTTTATTCATTGATGTAACATATTAAAAAAATTCAAAATATAAAACAGAACACGCTTCAATAATATGATAAGTATTATATCAATAAGTAAGAAATTTATTAATTTATATAACATTACTTAATAAATAATCATATGAAGAAAGATAATTCTTTCAATTTGGTATTTTCTACTTAGAAATATTTGATGCAAAAGCCTTTCTAACCAAACATTTTCTAAGAAATCACTTTTTCATATTTAGGAATTTCTTCACTAATTATTTTTTTGGGTAAGTAATTTCTTCACTAATTAAACCACCAAATCGCTATATCTTGTCAAAACATTCTGGTAAAATAGCCACAATTAAGCTCCTTACCCAGTAAAATCAAAAATCGAACCATATTGACCTCTTTGAGTGTGGTTGGGTTGGGTTGGGTTGATTTTTGAGTATGTTGATTTGATTTTGGATTTTTTCAATCACCAAACCGATAGAATTGAGTAGGTTCTTAATTTAGATTGTGTTTAAACAGAACCAACTCGAGAACCAAATATATATATATATATATATATATTAAAATTCTATTATATCCGTATGTTTTTACTTAATTGGTCTATTACAATAAACTTAATTGCACCTAATAAATCTCACATAGGCCTTGTTTGGTAGAGCTGTGGGAAAGTGCTTATAACTTATACCTAAACAGCTTATAACTTATAACTATGAACATAAGCTGATTTCTGACTTATAAATTAAGCATCTCCTGCCCCACTCAAAGAATAAGCTGATTTCTGACTTCCAAAAAGCTATAAGCTATAAGCAATAAGCTAAACCAAACACATCAAAATAACTTAAATTAAGCTGAAAGCTGAAATAAGCAATTTTTAAACTACACCAAACAGGCACATACAAGAATTATTAGGTGAGTTAAATTTTGTAGTTGATTTAATTTATATTGGCTGTATTAATAAATTTAATTGGTGCTGCTTATGTTTAAGTTTGAGTTAGATTTAATTTGTATTGGCTTACAATAAACAATATTTTACTCTGTATTTGTGTTATGTTTAAATTTTAAAAAGACTTGTTTATATTAATTATTTGTTATTGATACACATCATATGTATATATATATATATAAGAGTACTGTTTTTTTCTTTTTTAGGTGGCACATTTCAATGACTTTTTTAAAATAAAAAAAAAAGAAAAGAAAAGTCACACCAGCATGTATTTGTCATTTACATATAAAGTTTTATACAAATTCAAATCCAATTTAAATTAGGGCACTCGGTCAAAAGTCCAAAATTAAATTTTCTTTGTCCAAAGGTTGATACTCTATTTTCTTTGTCCAAAAGGACATGCTTTTGTGCAATGACCAAACTACCCATGCATATATATTATTTTTAAATCAAATCCTAGTAAAATGCATCTCAAACTAGCACCTCTCTCGCTCTACCTGTACAATTCTAGACTCTTATGTTGGGCATTAATGGAAATCCAAGTGCTTTTGCAACAATTCTAGTGATTTTGAATCAGAAAATCTTCAATAGATTTTATATAATATTTATAAAATATTATTAGTTTGTGTATGTGTTTGATCATTGCACAGGATTGGTAGATCTAGTATGAACCTGTAAATGTTTGTTGTGGTTGTAGTTGTTGTTGCTAATGGTGCTGAAACAAATTACAAATTGTTTTTGACAGATAGGAGAGAGAAAATGGGAAGAGTTTGAGTCGTAATCTTGGTTTAGATCTACTGCTCCATAGTCATAATCTCATATTTGTGTGTGTGTGTGTGTGTTTTCTTTTCTTGGCTCAGATTTTTGTTGTTATTGTTGTTGTTGTTGTTGTTGATGTTGATGATGAACAAATAAAACACAAATTTGATGATGAGCAGATAAAACAAAAATTTGAACAGTTAAAAAAGTTAAACAGATAAAATATTTGAATAGATAGATTTAAATAGATAAGTTAAAATTTAAGTAGATAAAAATTTGAAATTTGAAATTTGAATAGTTGATAAAAAAATTTGAACAAATAGGAATTTCAACAGATAAAAAATTTGAATAGATAGAAATTTCAACAAATAAAGTTTTAAACAGATAAAAAAATCCAACAGATAAAAAAATTTGAACGGATAGGAATTTTAACAGATAAAAATAATTTCAACAGATGGAAAATAATTTCAACAAATAGTCAAACAAATAAAAAAAAGTCAAGGGGTAAAATTGGAAACAAAATGTTCACCAAGACTTCTCACTAAATTATTTTACAAAGCATGGACCTCTCATCAATAAAAAGTATATTCGATCTAATGCCTTGTATCCTCATTATATTGCATTTATCACCAATTAACCGTTTAAATTATACTAATTTTACCCGTTTTATATTTATATGAACTCCATTTGAGAAATAGTACTTTTTCATATCCAATACTAATTTTATATGAACTCTATTTGAGAAATACTTCTTTTACAAATCCAATTTGAGCTTTACATGAAATCAAATTACAAAATCTTTTCTACATTATTTTATATAATTACAACTCATATGAGGAAAAATCTGCACAATAATAATAGAATTAAAATTATACAAATAGAGTATTTAAAATTATCAAAATATACAAATAATTTAACTAAAATTAATATATATAAGTATTTAAGTAATACTTTTATAGAATGATAATGCCAATATTATCAAAATAAATAATTAAAATTATACTTTAATATTATTCTTTTATAACATACACATCATACCAACAAATACTTCTTTTTTTTTATATATAAAAAAAATAGTACGTTTATTGCACATGTCAACTGCTGGTTTTTAATATAATGAAACTCTCGCTCTAATCCGAACCAACTCGAACTACATTGGGTTGGGTTAATTTGGTTCTAGTGCATAAAATTGATCACGATTAGGTTGATTCTAAATTTAGTGTCAAATCGACCCATGAACATCTCTAATTATTACAACAAATTAAAATTTGTTAGACAATTTTCACTGTACTTAATGAAATAAATCATGTTTGTGTACTAAACAATAAACGGAATACAAAAAAAAAAAGAGGAAAGGATAGAGATTGTTTGATTACAAAAATCAAACCAATAAAAATAAATAAATAAATAAAAACAACTTACTTGATTAATTTCTTGAACAAATTTTGTTACAAAAACAAAATCAAAATCTGATTTAAATAAATAATAATAATAACAGAAAATAAATTAACAACTTACTTGATTAATTTCTTGAACAAATTTTCTAATCAAGTCCAGTGTTTAACACTGTGTCCTTACGACAGATTCGTCATCTCCACGGTGTTTTCAGAATGTTGACGTCTATCTCCCAGGATAAAATGATCAATCAACGAAAAATTGCAGCACTACAAAATTTTCATACAACGAACATACTTAGTGTATACACTCTTTCTCACAAAAAATTAATGGAATAAATGCAACAAAATGCAGAAATGAATTGCAGCAGACAAGAACGAAAATTGGAATGAAAATCCAAATGAGGGCTTGTCTTATTTATAGATGAATTTGTGGCTTTTCATTTTGAACTCAACAGGTGCAATACCTGTTCGAACAAATCAACAGATCTGGTTTGAATTTCAAACAGATAAAAACTGTTTTAGGTTTGAATCTGGACAGATTTGGATATGTTTGGCCAGTGAACCTGTACAGAAAATTCTGAAGAGGTGCAACAATTTTGAATTCAAAAAATTGAAATTTAAATTGGACAGATTTTATTTTACTAAAAAATAAAATTGAATTCAAATGTTTTTAGTCCAAAAATAATAATATTGGGTCGGACAAGCCCAACCCAACCTCATACCACGCACTAGCGCCCAGGCCCAGCCTAGCTCGCCCGACCGACCGATCGGACGGACGGCGGTGCGCGCGGTTGGTTATTTTTGGATTCAATGGATCTAGCCCAATTTGTCCATAATCTCTCCCTTCCACAAACTTGGGGTGCTCCTTAGGGCCCTCCCCAAGTTATAATTCCAAGCCTTATAAATCCACTCAATGTTTTCCACCAAACCAATGTGGGGCAAGCCTTAAACTATACATTTAATAAATTTCCACCAAAACTCTATTTCCATGAAGCTCATTTTGGTTTCAATTTTCCATTCACCCGATAATGGTTTTGAGCAACCAAATATACCACGTGAATCACAACACGGCATAGAACACGTTACCACTTTGACCCGTGAAATTCGGCGCATGGGTCCCACCTAAAAAATAGACCAAAGTTTAGAAAAAATTCTGTTTTTCCAAATTTTTTCAAAACCATTTCTAACAATCCCCCACATGAATGGAATTTGATGACAACGGAAATGCAACAATATGCAAAATTTATCGTAAGAGTATAAATCGAAAATATCTTGCATTAGGATAGGTAGCTTTCGGCCTTGAACCTTCCCTAGTGAAAACCTATCGGACTTACTAGCTAACCAATGGACACGATGCATTGAATTGTTCAGCCGTTTGTGTAAGCTAAGACAATAGATTTCACACAAAATATCTTCTAACACATCGTGGTTCTCACGGTTGTGTTCATTTTGACCTTGAACGCTTCTGGTTATTCATGAGTGCTTCTAGAGAATTTAGCTTATTTATTCTCATAGAACCAGCCCCAGTTCAACACTCATATAGGTGATTCTTATTGTGAGTATCTCCTATACTCGTCTTGATTTTATGCCTAAATCAAGATATAAGTAATCATTAAAAGCTAAGCTTATCCTTAAACCCCTGCATACAACATATATTGCAGATATCACTCTCACCATAGGAATATGTGGGGAATTTTAAATCCCTTGGTGATTTCTGGTGAACCACACATAACTTAGTTGTCCTTTTGAACTTAATTCTTTGGATCTCCAGTCATATAAGTAGGGTTACAACTATGATGACTCTTATGTAATAAGTTTTAATCCCATTCCCTTCGATGAATTATACACTTGCTCTTTAGTCAAACATTTTGTTAACGGATCCGCAATATTCTCTTTAGATTTTATATAATCTATTGAGATTATTCCATTTGAAAGCAATTGCCTTATGGTATTATGTTGACGACGAATATGTCGTGACTTACCATTATACATATGATTCTGTGCCCTGCCTATTGCAGATTGACTATCACAATGAATGCAGATAGATGGCACAGGTTTTGGCCACATTTGGAATGTCTTCTAAGAAGTGACGAAGCTATTCTGTTTCTTCTCCTGCTTTGTCTAAACCAATGAACTCAGATTCCCTTGTGGATCGTGCGATGCATGTTTGTTTCGCGGATTTCCAAGAAATAGCAACGCCTCCTAGAGTAAAGACATATCCACTAGTGGATTTTGAATCTTTAGTACCCGATATCCAATTGGCATCACAATAACCTTCGAGTACTGCTAGATATCGAGTAAAGTTCAAATCATGATCACGAGTAAATCTTAGATATCTAAGAACCCGAATGATCGCTTTCCAATGGTCTTCTCTGAGGTTACTAGTGTACCTACTCAATTTACTGACTGCATAAGCTATGTTAGGACGAGTACAATTCATTAGGTACATTAGGCTTCGAATGATTTGGAAGTATTTTAACTGAGACACCGCATCACCTTTATTTTTTGATAAATAAAGACTGATGTCTACAGGTGTTCTAGCTACATTCATATCATCCTTGATAAATTTACCAAAATTTTTCTCAATATAATGTAATTGAGATAATGCATATCCGTCAGATGTTTTAGTAATTTTCATTCCGAATATTACATATGCGACCCCCATATCTTTCATATCAAATCTTTTGTTCAGTATTTGCTTGGTTGATTTGATCATGTTTTGACTGCTTCCAATGATAAGCATGTCATATACATTAAGACAAACTATAACATATCTTTGGTCAGTGTTTTTAACAGACACACTTGTCACATTTGTTTATCTTAAACCCATTAGTAAGCATAGCATGATCAAATTTTTCTTGCCATTGCTTAGGTGCTTGTTTTAATCCATAAAGAGATTTTACAAGCCAACAAACTTTCTTTTCTTGCCCCGGCACTACAAACCCTTTAGGTTGCTCCACATAGATCTCTTCATTTAGATCACCGTTTAAGAAAGTTGTCTTAACATCCATTTGATGTATCTCTAAATTATACAACGCTGCTATAGCAATACGCATGCGGATGGATGTTATTCTTGTCACAGGAAAATATATGTCAAAATAGTCCAGACCTTCCTTTTGTCTGTAACCTTTTACTACAAGTGTTGCTTTATATTTGTCTATTGAACCATTTGCTTTCATTTTTCTGTTGAATATCCATTTATATCCAAGAGGTTTAGAACCAGGTGGAAGATCCACCAATTCCCAAGTATGATTTTGCATAATGGATTCAGTTTCATTATTAACAGCCTCTTTCTACAAAGGTGCTTCAGGACCTGTCATTGCTTCCTTAAAATTTTGAGGTTCAATTTCTAATAGGTATGTTAGAAAATCTGGACCAAAGGATTTTGATGTTCTTGCTCTCTTAGTTCGTCTTGGTTCATCATCAGTTAAATCCTGTTGGTCGAGACCATTACTAGTCTCTTGTGTTTGATTGTCATTAGTCTCTTGAGTTTGTGTACAATCATAAGTTCTTTTCTGTGAACTTAATTCTTGTCCTTTCTTGTAAGGAAAGACATGTTCAAAAAACATAGCATTCATTGACGCTATAATAGTGTTCACATTTATATCAGGTATTTCTGATTTATAAGTCAGAAACCGATATGCACTACTATTCTGAGCATAACCAATAAACACACAATCCACTATTTTTGGTCCTATCTTTGTCTTTTTCGGAATAGGAACTTCAACTTTTGCCAAACACCCCCACACTTTTAAGTATTTATAGGAAGGTGGTTGACCTTTCTATAGTTCATAAGGAGTGCTACTGGATTTCTTGTGGGGTATTCTGTTAAGAACATAATTAGCAGACAATATTGCTTCCTCCCACAAGTTCTGCGGTAAGCCCGAACTTAACATGGCATTCATCATTTCTTTAAGGGTTCTATTTTTCCTTTCAGCAATTCCATTTTGCTGTGGAGAATAAGGTGTTGTAGTTTGGTGAATAATGCCATGTTGTGTACAAAATTCATTTAAAGGTGCATCATATTCACCACCTCTATCACTTCTAACTATTTTAATGGTTTTTTTAAGTTGATTTTCAACTTCAGTTTTATAGAGTTTAAACATTTCTAAGGCTTCATCTTTATTTCTAAGTAAGTATACATAACAATATCTTGTGCAATCATCGATAAATGTTATGAAATACTTTTTTGCCTCCTCCAGTTTGAACAGATTTAAGATTACATACATCTGTATGAATTAATTCTAGAGGTTCGGTTTTCCTTTCAACCGATTTAAATGGAGCCTTAGTTAGTTTCGCTTCTACACAAATCTCACATTTGTGATTAGGATCAATTTCAAACTTTGGTATATAATCCAAACTAATTAATCTACGCAAAGCATCAAAATTCACATGTCCTAATCTACCATGCCATAAATTCTACTAAAGAATATAAGCAAAAGATGTGCTATTCTTATTCAAATCAAGTTTTGGTATAACCGTCATTACATTCAATTTGAGGAGACCATCACTCATGTATCCCTTACCAACATACATACCATTCTTTGTTAATACAAATTTATTAGACTAAAAAACAAGCCTAAAGCCATTTTTACTTAACAAAGAACTAGAAACTAAATTCTTCCAGATGTCAGGTACATGCAGTACATTGTTGAGGGTAAGTTCTTTCCCTGATGTCATCTTCGATGTCACTTTTCCTTGTCCAACCACAGAAGAAGTAAAAGAATTTCCTATGAAAAGTTGATCACCGTTTGCAGCGTCATTGTAAGTTGTGAATATCTTCTTTTCCGCACAAATGCGTCGAGTTGCTCCAGTGTCAACCCACCATTCCTTGGTATTTCCAACCAAATTAGCCTCAGACACCACAGCAGAGAGATTGATGTCATTTACCCCGTTAGAGATGTAATATAATTCTGTCACATTGGCTTGATTTATGGTCTTCTTGCTTGTACTTCCGCGATCTTTCTTAGGGTGGCGACGGCAATCAGAAGCTCGATGTCCGATCTTACCACAGTTATAGCATTTACCTTTGAACTTTTTATTGCCATTGTTGTCGCCTTGTTTAGGACCATCTCCAGTAAACTTCCTTTTTTTGTTATGTGGTTTATACATTTGTTCAACCACATTAGCTTTAGACTCAATGGGATTTTTACCATTCCTCTTTTCAGCCTTTCGTTATCTTCCTCAATTCTCAATCTTCAATCAATTCATCCATGGTCATCTTCTTGCGTTTATGTTTTAAATAATTTTTGAAATCTTTCCAAGCCAGTGGTAACTTTTTCACTAAAGCAGCGACTTGGAAGACTCGCTAAGAGACATTTCAGAATGAATATATGCAAATTATTTGAAAATTTTGAACTTAAGAAATTATTTGGGAGTCTACCATAACGAAGTCCAGAAATTTACCGACAACAAATTTTTTGTGCTGGCATCCTCTGTCTTGTATTTTTTCCAAAGAATCCCACAATTTTTTTGCTGTTTTTGAAGGCTGTAAACATTTACAACATGTTCAAGGCCTAGGATGTAGTTTCTGCATATGAAATCGGAATGCTTCCAAGCGTCTACAGCGGCAACAACTTGCGATCACTTTCATCTCTCACTACTGGAGCCTCTTCATGGAGAAACCGGGCCAAATTTAGAGTTGTAAGATAGAACAACATTTTATGTTGCCATCTCTTAAACTCAGTGCCATTAAATTTTTTCGATTTTTCTCTATGATTTTACAAAGTGAAAATCCAATACTAATTTCTCCATGTTTTTCTTCACGCGAGCGCACCGCTTCTGCTGTCTGTCCGATCGGTCGGGCAGGCTGGGCTAGGCTGGGCCTGGGCCTTTGCTTGGGTGCAAGTGCGTGGTGTAAGGTTGGATTGGGCTTATTCGGCCCAATACTAATCTTTTTGGGCCAAAAATATTTTAATTCAATTTTATTTTTTGGTAAAATAAAATATGTCCAATTTAAATTTCAATTTTTTGAATTCAATATTGTTGCCCTCTTAAAATTTTCTATACAGGTTCACTGGCCAAACAGATCCAAATATGTCCAGATTTTGGGGTTTGAATCTGGACAGAGCCAAGTTATGTTGCATTTTGTTTCTAACTGAATCATTATTTCTGTGTCTTCTTCTCTTCATGTGTTGAAATTGTTTACAGTCTTTTGTCTTAATCTGTCCAAATTTATTCGTGTTTTTCCACTTTGCTAGTAGCTATCCATCATTCGTCCCAAGTCCTAGGTAAGTCCTTTGGTTAGGCAGTGTTAGATCTTTGGGGTTCTCCGATTTGGGTATGTGTGAACACATAGTATGTGAAAACATGATAAAATTAGACAATGTATTGAGATCACTATAAACTATTTCAAGATAAAATGAGTAGATTATTTAGAAGTAATTCTTCAATCAGTTCTAGGTCAACAACTTTGCCCTCTATACCTAATCAAGGTTTAGTAATTAATGAAGAAGATGTAGAAATCCAAAATGATAAAATTGATTTAAGTTGGAATATACCACGTTTACCAATTAAAGAAATTTATAAAACTACTTTTATACATAATACATTTAATGTTAATCTTAATGTTAAAACTTTAGAACAAGTCTATGCTTTAGAAAAATCTAGAGAAACATGTCAATTATTTGATGCTAATACTATTAAACGTCATTTGAAAACTTATCATAATTTTATTCATTTAGGGTTAATTCAAGTTGGAATCAAACCATTAACACAACAAGGTAAAAATACTTCTATTTTACTATGCTTACGAGATGCTCGTTTTCTTGATTATAATGATAGCTTAATGGATATGATGGAAACTGGTCTTCACAAAGGACCCGTCCATTTTAATTGTTTTCCTGATTTCACTCTTAGTCTTAGAGGCCCTCATATACTAGATGCTTTAACTCTAAATATTCAATTACATGGCTCATTTACAAATATGAAAGAAAAGGTTCATAATATTGCTTTAATTTATCGTATTTATGACAAATGTAAAAACCAATTTGAATGTTCAAGCCTTACATAAAAGTTCTAAAGACAAAACCTTACTAATCCAAAGTAGTAATAATGATACTAAATAAATATTCCTCAAATGATTAAATTGAAAAATATTACTCTCCCCGACCACTGGATTACAGTTAATGAAAATTACAAACATAATCAACGACAATCTACTTGTCAAGATATTCAAGACATACAACAATTTATTGATGGATCTATTAGGATTAAATTTAATCGATCTTAATCTTCTCGTCATAGTACTTCTAGTATACCTACTGATACTGAAACTGAAGATGAAATATTTAATACACCTTTGTTTAGGAAAAATAGTCAAATTCATATTGGTCAAACTTCTCATAGTAAAATGAAAGGCGTTGATAACTCCACAACTTCTCAAATTAGTAAACCTGTTTATTCAACACACACACATTTACCTGAAGATGACACTGAATCTCAAGATTCACCAACCCAAACTGATTTCGAAGTTATACGTCCAATCAATCCTCAATTAATGACTATTTGTAAACCTTTTGCTCCCAATCTTGATAAATTACACATTGAATTTAAATCTAAAATTAATAAAATCAAACGTCATGCTTATCGACTTAAATACAATTCTAATCAACAATCCGTAATCACTCGAAAATGGTACAAATTTATGATTGAACATAATATTGAAATCCCTTTCTTTGAATATTTAGAAGATCATTACAAAGAAGTTAAAACAATCACAAAACATAAATGGAACACTTCTCCTAATACTACTGTTCGTTCTAGTCACCCTCCTTTATCCACTATACTCATTGAACATCAAGGATCTACTATACAGGCCTCTTCTTTTAAGTTAACTAGCACTGACCCTGAAATCAAAAAAGTTATTGAACAAAATAATTATACTAATCAATGTTTAAAAACAATTGGTAAACAATTAGATAAGATAGAAACCAACTTAGACGATTATTCATCTAACCATACCTCTTCTAGCAAACAAACTTTAGACCAATCACTATTAAACTTACCAAGTAATCGGTCTAAACGAGACAGTCTCATACTTAAAGATAATTCTACTGTCAAAGTTATAGAACAATTATTTTCTAAATTAACTACTGAACAGGTTTCTCCTTCTACTGAAAAAGGTCTTACTGTTTTTAAATCAACAACCTACTCTAGAGCCTATTTCTACTCAATCAGAAACTGATACAACTGATAATGAAATTAATATCTTAGCCCAACAATTTCAATCAACTAATCTTAATAAATTTCATTATCCTAAACCAACTCCAACCACTCTTACAAAAAACTGGTTTCTTCGACCCCACAACTGATCTCCAATATGAAGAAAACTAATCTTAGTAATCAATTTTCTGTATCTGCTAAAAAGTTATATGAATGGAAATATCAATGGTCTTAGTGAAGATCAAATCCTCAAAAATTAAATCATTTATCTATGGTTGCAAATAGTTATGGTAATTACCCTGAATATACTCAACCTGAAATTGTTTCATTGATAACCTCTAGTTTTTACTGGTATGCTCAAATCTTTGGTGAAAAAAATATCTTACTTGACGAACAAAGAGAATCCATTTTACATGCAAGTCAAAAAGATGAAAATGATTACTATATTTGATAAAAATATTGGTTATTATATACCTGATGGTATTAATACTTTTAATCTACACCATAGTCCGACATTTCATACGTACCCCTACTAATATTTATTCTCGCATACATGATCAATTTAGTAATCTTACTTGCCCTACATTAAGTGATTTTCGATGGTATAAAGATGTTTTTTACCTCTAGAGTTATGTTAAGAGAAGATTGTGCTAAATCCTTTGGAAAGAAAATTTATAAATGGATTAACCAGTCTTTTTTGCTCATAAAATCAGGGATGTACTTAGTCAACCTACAAGTGTTATTGAATATGATAATTTAACTTATGGTGATATAGTTAGTACTATTCAAAAAGAAGGTTTAAGAATGTGTATTGATCTTAAACTTTGTCAAAAAGCTGCTAAAGATAAACATAAAGTTAAATATGAATTAGGTAACTTTTGTGAACAATATGGTTTAACCTCCTGTAGCACCCTATCTGGACAGATTCGGATTTGTTTGGCCAGTGAACCTGTACAAAAAATTCTAAAGAGGTGCAACAATTTTGAATTCAAAAAATTGAAATATGGGGTTTGAATATGGACATATTCGGATCTGTTTGGCCGGTGAACCTGTACAGAAAATTCTGAAGAGGTGCAACAATTTTGAATTCAAAAATTTGAAATTGAAATTGGATAGATTTTATTTTACCAAAGAATAAAATTGAATTCAAATGTTTTTGGCCCAAAAAGATTAGTATTGGGCCGGACAAGCCCAACCCAACCTCACACCATGCACTCGCGCCCAGGCCCAGCCCGCCCGGACGGACGGCGGCAGTGCGCGTGCGGTTATTTTTGGGTCCAATGGGTCTAACCCAATTTGCCCATAACCATTCCTTCTACAAACTTGGGGTGCCCCTTGGGGCCCTTCCCAAGTTATAATTCCAAGCCTTATAAACCCACTCAATGTTTCCCACCAAACTAATGTGGGACAAGCCTTAAACCATACCTTTAATAAATTTCCACAAAAACTCCATTTCCATGGAGCTCACTTTGGCTTCAATTTCTCATTCACTCGATAATGATTTTAAGCAACCAAATATATCACATGAATCACAACGCGACATAGAACGCTTTACCACTTTGACCCGCGAAATTCGGCACATGGGTCCCATCTAAAAAATAGATCACAGTTTAGAAAAAATTTCTGTTTTTCCAGATTTTTTCAAAACCATTTCTAACAAAATTTAGAGACAAATTTAAAAATAAAATCACTTTTTATGAACAAAATGTTGTAATTGTCAAAAATGTCATGATTATATTTTAGTGACGAAATTAGACAATTAGTGATGAATTACTATTCTTTTGGGACTTAAATTTTTGTCTAAAAAAAAATTATTTTTAACTATCAAATTATTTTGTTCTTAAAAGTGCATTTATTAGTAATATTTTTAAAATTTTGTATTTAAAATTTATTTTTTGATATTTTTGGATGACCTTTTAGTAAATATTTTCACAACTACAAGAATTGATCTCAAAATATTTTTTATAACAAAATTTTCAATTTAAAAAATAAAAATATTATGTTTATAAAATTCCTATGTGTTGTAGTGAATTTTCACCCTAAAAACATTGAAAGTAGCTTAAAATTGTACTAAGGTCTCGTTTGGGAACATATTATATTAGTAGTTTTTAATTTTTTACAAAAAGATACGTAAAAAAATAGAGAAAGTGATATAATAATTTAATATTTTTTTGACTTTTTAACTAAAAGTGAAAGTTCCCAAAGCAACCCTAATGACCAAGTGTAGGGAAATACCATAAGCAAGCGTATTCACTTATTTGAGTCATATTATCTTCTTTTTTTTTTTGTAATACGTTAAAAAGTCAGCTTATAAATCACTTCTCAAGTGAGGCCTAAGTTGTATACTATGTGTAACTTGTTATATATTTTTATGGTGTGTGTACGGGGAGCAAATATTCCGCTGTGCCCTACTCCTTTCGTCCAAGCTCCTTGTCTATCCGATCGACCTGCGAGCACAACGCGGTGAGCTACCTGCGGTGTGTGGTCGGAAAACCCCTCTGACGATCAAGTTAGCACACACACACTCAGGGAGAGAGAGAGCAAGAGAGAGATATTACAATGAGTGTTTATTACCAAATGATGTTCCATGCCTAACATGGGGGGCGCAGTCATGCTTATATACTTTCTGCGCTCAAATCTGCTCCCATTAGTCTCTTGACACGTGGAGCTGTTTTCCCATCTGTCAGCACAAATCCAGCGGATACCACCTAACCAAACCGCCAGACTACATTAGCGGGAGCTCGGCAGCTCGGTGGCATAACCTCGGCTTCTCATGACCCTGCTGCGTAACGAGCCCGAGTGCTTCACTTGCCGAGCCCCATAGCAACCGGGCTCAGTAACATTCCCGCAGAGCCAAGTTCAAGACAGGCCGAGCCGGCATTCAGAAGACTCTTCACACCGAGCTAAACGTGCTCCCCTAAAGCCCGGGCTAGCAGATGATCATCTCGGCCAAATTAGCTCGGTCCAAACACGGGACCTGGACCTCGAATCCGAGCCTCAACCGGGCAAAACCCACTCTGGAAAGGCCCAAATTAGCTCGGCCCAACATGCTCGGTCCTAATTTGTTCAGCTTCTACCACGGCCCAAAGCTAGATTATAAATCTCCCTCTCAGTGTGTATTACGTATTTTTGTAGTAAATATTGCAAATTTTTGTGATAGAAGTTATAACAATTTGTGATTGAAAAATGAATTTACATATTTATGTGAAAATGTTACATATTTTGTGATATTGTTATATATTTTGTAGTTAGAAAATATTTGGATAAAAAAATGCAATATTACCACAAAAATACATAATATTATCATAAAATGCGTAATTGTATTTTTTAACCACAAATTATTATAACTCCTATCACAAAAATACATAATATTTATCATAAAAATATGTAATATAACCCAAAGGACTTGGCATGGTGCATGAGACGTGGGACTTGAGAGTTTGCTTCTTCCAAAGTTTCAGGTTCAACTTTTATTGTCAGCAAAACTCTTGAGTCTATGGACTTCAAGGAATAATACTATTTCGGAAGATTTGTTTGAGTTGTAAGGATTTAATCAGATGCGTGCAAATTGTCTCAAGAAACTCTACATATCAAAAAATAAAATAAAATAAAATAAATGTAATACATATGGTAGTCTTCCCTAGGAGGTATTTATCATGGAGCCCATTCCACAAGTTACAATAATACTTGTCATTTGAACCATTTAGTACTGCCACTGTTAAATTCTCATTATTGACTTTTGAAGTCATAGGCCGGCAAATAAAAGGTAGTTTTGTCTGTTTTCCTTTCCTTTCAAAACATAGAAATAAATAAATTAATGATTATATATATATAATGTACAAATAACACGGTATTGAAACCAGGAGTAGTTTTGCATTTTAATTAGGAAATCTTTTTTTAAGTATTTGTATTTTAATTAGTTTATAATATATTTTTATGTATACATACCCTTTTTCCTTTTTTAATTAGTTTATAATATATTTTCATTAGTTTTTAATTAGTTTATAATATATTTTTATGTATAAATATATTTTAATTAGTTTTTTTTTCCTTTAAAAACAAAAGAAAAAGAATTGTTTCTCTATAATGGAGAGAAGTGCAATCCCGTCTGAATGAGTCTGTGGGTCATCACGGATCATTTAAATCATTCGATTTGTAAACTGTGAAATCTATGAAAAATAAAATGTATTGATCCAATAGCTATAATCATTGTATTAAAAAAAAAAAAAAACCGTAATCATATAATTTCATCAAATTTACTTTTATAAAAATAATGATAAGTAGATTTTAAATTACATTTGATGAAATTATATGATTATGATTATTTAATTTTTTTATTATAAAAAATTCATACAGAGAAATGTACAAAACAAACGATCCAAATCATCAAAATTGAACATGTGGTAAGCCCTACAAATCCAATTGGACAGGACTGCAATTCACTCTAACTAGAGACATACCCATCTACAAAATGAAAGAAAAATGTTATATATCACTAATGTTTTTATAACCGTTTAGATAAATACTCAGGATTAGTTTCTTTATTTGAAAATAATTATTAAGAAATTAATAAAAATTAAGAGAAAATTAGTGAAACATTCCTCTCTGACTTTTGGTAGTAGGAGAGATTCAATATATTTTTTTTATTAGTTAAGGTCCCTCAATAATATTATTTGAGAAATTTCAGCTCTTTATAGAGAAATTTCAAATTTCTCTGTGATAAATTTTTCTGTGGCGAGCTAAAATTTCTCTGTGAAATTTTTCTTTAAAGAGCTGAAATTTCTCTGTGAAAATGATGAGGGACCCCAACTAGTATGAAAATATTACATGTCATATATCTTATAAAATCTTGATATCAGAAACCTTAAACTAAAACCCCTAAAATTAATCACTTTCTTTTCTTCTTTTTTATTTTTTTATTTTCAGATTTGATTAATCACTCTCTTTGATTTCGAGTTTTTAAAAACAGTTTTTGAATTTTTTATTTTTCTTATTTTGTTATCTTTTAGTAATTATTTTAATATTTCAATAATTTTTTTAGATGCGCATAATCTAAATTATTTAAAATGTAAAATATTTGTAAAAAATGGAAGAAGAATTCAATAAATGAAGAAAATACAAAAATACATTAAATTTTTATATTTTTTTTTGCATTTAGTGATTTTTTTTTAAATCTTAAATTATATATTTTTTAAGTGTATCTAAATTAAATAAATCTAAAAATTAAAAAATTTAATTAAAAAGATATGAATTAAAAATTGGAAAACTGGTTTTGAAATATCTAGAGCCAAACAAATTGCATAATATCTTACCAAGTATTTGAGTAATATAAAATTAAAAAAAAAACAACTGATATAATAAAACAAAAACAAAAACTTTCAACAGTCTAGAAGTACCTTCTCCTCTAGAAGGGGAGGTGTGAGAATGTGAAGTGGCACTCACTCTCACAAAACACCTTACCTTTAACCTTTTATTTTATTTTTTTAAAGTATTGTCATGAATGGAACAAGAACCGACCCACCGACTCATGACCACCACAATGACATAACTCACAAGACAACATATAAAAGGCCAATCAAGCCAAGCTGTCCTACCATTTACTATTTTTACAGTTTGGTAATGTGTTTTGGCTGATTAGATCATGCATTAAAGATGAGCATTGAAAGATTGTGAGAGGAATAAGAAAAAGTCATATCATGGAGTGTTTTTGAACAACCAAGATAGATAAAGCTTCTCTTGAAGATGACCTATCCACTTTTCAATTGAACAAAAGAATAAGATTGAATTTTTTAACTGGGTACTATATGCATATATATAATAACTATACAAATAAAGTTTCTATACCAAATTTTAGAATTTTTTTTGGGCTACATTTTTAATATTATCAGGTTAATAGTTAAATTATAAGGCAATTGATATCTCTTCATTAACTCGAATATAAAAAACCTCACACTCCTAACACTTGCGAACTAACAAAAATAAGAAAAACAATGAAACAGTATGAAAAAAGTTGTATATTTTAACACTTAACTTAGTGTATTAACTCTTAACCCTTTTTTTTTTCCTTTGGAAAAATGAAGATAGGGAAAGATGATCTTATTAGGCATCAATATTGATATGACAATGTTGACCTCAAGTAAGGCATAATATTATTTACAGAAATGCAATTGATTTTGTTTATTTTTTCCTATGGAAAGTATGTGTGTTGATTTCCGACCACACTGCTAACTCAGTATTCAACTGGAGAGCACTGGTAGAATAGGATAAGCCCGAACGACCCGCAACAGAAAGAAGAGATTCCGGCGGTGGTTCATCCACCCGGGGGCACTCCGATGATTAAGTTAGTAATCAAATATCTCTCAAAGATAATCAATAGTACTTACTTACTGTTCTGAATATAAATTGCGTACCCTAGACCCATTGGGGGTGTCTCTCTTTTATAGCCAACTAAATGCTAGTCCAAATAGAAGCCTAGCTTCAATGGACTTCTGCTCAATGCTTATCCTGGACTCTCCAATAGATAAAGATAAACTCCCTAAGAGCTTTATCCTTATCCAAGCTGAAGTCCTTCCTCATTCTAGGGCTTTTGTCCCTTATCCGCCTATCCTGGAATCCGATATCTTCGGAGATAACCTCGGCCTGGCCGAGATCACCTCGGCGTTATGACCAGGACACGTGGCACCCCGGCTAATACGTCGGCGTCACCTTGGCCACGTGTTGGTACTCAGAAAATATATCCCCACAACTGCCCCCTAGATTCTATTACCTCAACATCCTGAGGTGATGAAACGTATGTTGTGAATGTCGGCGATCCTGCTGTATCATCCAATACATCGACTTCACACAACTAGGCCCTGTAGTTTGCCTCATCAAGGCTTTTAGAACCAATAACCTAGTTCATTTGAGTTATTTAGCCGAGATCTTCCTATCAGCCGAGGTCATTGCTTCATTTAAACCAAGAACTCCAAGAGTTTTATCACGCGTATGAGCTGTCACGCAAAATAAATCAACCGTTTCTGCTATGCATTTGTCCCCCATTGGACCGTGTCCGAAACGCGCTTGTAAATCGTCTTGTGTCTGGATGCGTCGTCTGACAAGCACGTCGTCCTAGACGTATTGATGGTTTTCTGCCGCCATTCTCCGCATTTTGATCAAAATCAATTCTCTCTCTCCGTCTCTTCACTTTTACATCCTCGTTCCCAAGCTTCCAACTTTTTCTCTCTCTAATTTCTCTCTTCAAAATACGCCATTATTCCAGATTTTCAAGCTCTGTAACTGTTTTCATTCATCTACTCCGATGAAGCTTTCGCTGTCCTCTTCTGATTGTAACCGCCTCCTAACTCCGGCGTTTTCAATACCGGCTTCATTCTTCTGGTAAGCTTTTGTTTCCTCCTGGTTTCTAGTTTTTTGAAAAAGCTTTACCTTTTTGTTTGAGTATGTTTGCTTCGTGATTTTGTTTTTGCCCAGTCCTTTCTTGAATATTCACATACTGCTCACAAATTTGTTCACTTTTGCCACTGTTCTTGGCCTTGTACCCACCGACGGTTTACATCGACAAGTACATAAGTATTTACAACCTTGGTCTTAACTTGTAAATTTTTTCACAAATTTCAACAAGTGTTCAGTTCAGCTTCAACTTGTAAATTTTTTCACAAATTTCAACAAGTGTTCAGTTTAACTTCAACTTGTAAATATTTCTCAAATTTCAACAAGTGTTAAACATGATCTCGGTTTAACTTCAACTTGTAAATTTTTCTCAAATTTCAACAAGTGTTAAACTAATTTTAGCTTGTATATTCTATCTTTCCAGGAACCATTTTCGAACTCTTTGCCCCCCTAATGTGAACTTAAGTTTCACTTGGGTTTTCATTATGCATGTATTCCAGAAACCTCGTCAAGTATCTTATCAATCATAAGTGTAGAAAAAATCAAGCTAAAACTTTATTTATTATTTCGGCAAATAACAGAAAACAAGAAAATCTAATGATAGAAAATTTCAGATTGCAAGTATTTTAGGGCCTTGGCAACTCTTTGCCCTCGTTATCTTCAAGCCGATATGCCCCATTGCACAACCGAGATGATTCTATAGGGTCCCTTCCAATTCGGGCCAAGCTTGCCCTCTCTGGGATCCTTCTTGTTGCCGACAACCTTTCTCAAGACGAGGTCACCGATTTGAAACTTCCTTGGGCTGACCTTCTTATTATAGGCCCTGGCAAGCTACTGCTGGTAAGCTGCTATGTAACGCCCTCAAAATAAACCCATAATATACACAATATTGACATGCATTGGTAAAAGAAACAAAACATTATTCCATTCATTAGAGTATTACATGTAACATCGAAAATAAATGCTCTAACGGGCTTATAGCTTTCCAAGCCAACACTTGGACACAAAAGTCTGAGTACTAACTCAATTACACATTAAGCCCTTGACTTGAGTTTACATGTAATATCAAACTAAAACAAAATAACACCTAATCTAAACAGAGTCTTCAACTCTAAATCCTTCCAAGCTAAGTCCTTGGAGGTAGCATATCACCTGAACCTGAAAATGATGTTTCCGTATAGGGTGAGCCACAGCCCAGCAGAAATATACTAAACCAAATATAAGAATTGACTAAAACAATAGCATTCGATAGATGGTTAACACTGTTAAATCCATTATATCACTTTACAGTTTCATGACAATAATGTCCATGACATGTTTCGCTTTACGTTATTAATCAACTTTCCAATTATACAGACATGGCTCAGAACCTGGCCAAACAATAATAATGAGGTTATGTCTCATATCAACATTACTTCCAATAACAACAATTTAAGTGAGACTAAGGCTCAAACCAAAACACTTCCATAAATCGATAAGTATACATATATGCTGTACTAATACACTTCCATACATCAATAAGTACACATATTTGCTGTACTAATGGAGTCCATCCCCTTTCTCCTCCTAAACAGGTTTGAGAGTCCATCCCCTATCTTCCCTCAAACCATGGAGTACATCCCCTATCTCCTCCCAAACAATATATAATCAATACACGTATTTGCTGTATTAATTCAACTGTCATATTCAATGACTCATTCAATGTGATTAGTTTCAGTTTTCCCTATTCAACATGCAATGTCTACAACAATCACGACTATCCTCCACCGATAGCCCAAAACAGTTATTTCTAAACAGGAAATAAATGTATCAACAAATGTAAACTCAACAATTTCATAGGTGAGTGATTAAATTATCCAACTGCACCATTTAATATCATAATTTCCCAATTTCAAGAATTTGACTAAATTCCACATTTTTCTCTAAATTAATTATGCAAATTAATTTATTACAACAATTAGGGCTTTTTCCCCTTTTCTCAAAATCAACCCTAAGGTTCAGTTATCTCAATTTAACACACAAACATATGTTGTTTAATAGATGGAAAACTCCCTTTTCAAATTAAAGTTCAAACCCTAATTTTTCCAAAATTACCAAACGACACCAACCTATCAAAAATACCAAAACTTAGGACCAAACCTATAATATGGAGTAGGAAATCCCTACCTCGAAGTGAAGAACTCAAATGGAGAAGATGGAGATGATGACCAAAATCCAAAGTGCTCCAAACCGCCAAACTCTCAGATAAAGTAAAGCTCTCGTGACCCTCTATCTTTTTAATAAAGAACCTAGGGTAGAAATACACTCTAAGTAGATCAAACCTAAGAGAGAAGGTGTGTAGAGGGAGAGAAAACACGGACCTAGGGTTCTGAAATCAAAAAGATGATGAAAAAATGTATTTAAAACCGCTGCTGCGTATTTATATAAAACAGGCTCGCTCGAGCGAAGACTTGGTCGCTCGAGCGACCAGACACAGAAAACCCTCGCTTGAGCCAAGAAGGTCTCGCTCGAGCCAACAACCCAGAAGCTCGCTCGAGCGACAGACTGCTTGTTCTAGCCAAAAACCCAAACCCTCAGGTCTGCAACCAGATGCACGCTCGAGCGACGGAACGCTCGCTCGAGAAAAGAACAAACCAGCTCGCTCGAGCGAAGAAAAGCTCGCTCGAGCCAAGAACTACAACTCTCAGGTCCAGAACCAGACGCAATCGCTCGCTCGAGCGAAGCCACTCTGGCTCGATCCACTAGACACAAGACTCCACTCTCGCTCGAGCGACCAAACCCTCGCTCGAGCGAAGTACCAAAACGAAGATCTCGCTCGAGCGACAAACTGCTCGCTCGAGCGAAGGACCAAAATTCTGGGCAGCAACCATTTGCTCCCAAACCCAACCACCTGTAACAAACCTGCCCAATACATCCTATAGCTCAAAGACAAGTAAATAAAGGATGACAACAACATAAATATAACAATAGGATCTAAGGAACCTAAGTCCGGATACAACAACCAAATGGGGAAAGACCGGGGTCGCTATAACCTCCCCCCCTTAAAGAATTTCGTCCCCGAAATTAGGCATAAGTTTTCAAAAATAGGTTTTTCTCAATTTCCAATGATATTGCATTACAATAATAAACAACTTGATCCAATACCGATCATTTCATCTCTTATCAAGAGGCATTTCACAATATATATTTCAACCTGCATTATCAATATGTAATTTCCTTTCAATTTCAACAGTTTTCAATATACATGATTTCCATTTCCATATCATATTCAATTTCATGATATAACTCCAATTCTACAATGCATTTAACATATGCAATGTTACACTAAACTTCCATTATGTGGCAAGTTTCAAAATTCTTCCATTAAACCAAAACATTAATCATGTTTTCCAACCTAAGTTATATTCAATACACTTAAGGTTCAATATTACAACAAAATAAACAACATATGCTCAAGCAGCTGCAAATAGATCTGGATATTTCTCTCGGACCTCCAACTCACGTTCCCAAGTGTCTTCCTCCACCCCGTGATGTTTCCACAAAACCTTTACCAAAGGGATGGTCTTGCCTCGCAAACTTGATCCGCCTATCCAAGACCCGAACCGGCCTCTCCTCATACGAGGCATCCTCATCTACCTCTAAGTCGGTCCAATCCAATACATGCGATGGATTCGCTCATACTTCCGAAGCATACTTACATGAAACACGTCATGAACTCCAGAAACTGCGGTGGCAAAGCTAAACGATAGGCAGCCTCAACCAATCCTCTCAAGGATCTCAAAGGGCCAATAAATCGAGGAGACAACTTCCTACTCTTCCCGAATCTCATCAATCCCCGCCTAGGTGATCTTTAGAAAGACATGATCACCCATCTCAAATACCAAGGCTCCCTCCTACGGTCGTCATAAGATTTCTGACGACTCTGGGCTGTAACAAGCCTCCTACGGATAAGCTCAACTTCTCCGTCGTTTCCCTCACCAACTCCGGACCCAACAAAGGTGCATCACCCACCTCGGCCCAACAAACTGGAGACCTACACGGTCGGCCATACAAGGCCTCAAATGGTGCCATACCGATACTAGACTGGAAACTGTTGTTGTAGGCAAACTCCACTAAAGGCAAGTGCCTCTCCCACGACCCACTGAAATCAAGAACACAACCCCGAAGCATATCCTCAAGGATCTGAATAGTACGCTCGGACTGCCCGTCAGTCTGAGGATGATAAGCCGTGCTAAAGGTCAACTTAGTGCCCAAGGCACTCTGCAAACTCTGCCACAACCTGGCAGTAAAACGAGGATCTCTATCTGAGACGATCGTCACTGGGACCCCGTGCAACCTCACTATGTCCCGAATATACAAGTCGGCAAGATGATCTACCGAATCTCTCACGCGCATAGGAATGAAGTGCGCCGACTTAGTCAACCGGTCTACAACCACCCAAATGGCATCACTACCCCGCTGAGTCCTCGGAAGACCTACAACAAGTCCATAGTGACATGCTCCCACTTCCACTCGGCAATAGGCAAGGGCTTGTAACAAACCCGCTGGCCTCTGATGTTCGGCCTTCACTTGCTGACAAGTAAGGCACTTAGACACGAAAACTGCCACATCTCTCTTCATACCCCGCCACCAAAACTGGCGACCAAATCCCGATACATCTTAGTACCTCCCGGATGCACCGCAAGACGTGAATGATGAAACTCTCGAAGTACTTCCTCTCGGCAAGACTCCGGCACAAACAAACGGTCTCGGTATCTCACACTCAAGTCGGGATACACTGTCAAACCCTTCTCAACCTTCCCACTGGAGATCTTCTCTCGGAGGGATTCTACCTCAAGGTCACCTCTCTGTGCCTCTAACACTCGAGTCACAAGTGTAGGCTGCGCAACAACAGAAAACAAGGCCGCAGCCTCAACGGATTCGCCCAGAAGCAAATCAAACTCCCCAAGTGCACCCAACATCTCCCATTCCCGGATGGCTATACTAGCTACGTCACCAACAGATTTCCTGCTAAGGGCATCGGCCACCACATTGGCCTTCCCCGGATGATAATGCAACTCGAAGTCATAATCCTCAATGAACTCCATCCACCTCCTCTGCCTCAAGTTCAAGTCTTTCTGTGTAAACAGATATTTCAGACTCTTATGATCCGAGAACACCTCGAATTTCTCACCATACAGATAGTGCCTCCAGATTTTCAAGGCAAAGATTACAGCTGCTAACTCTAGGTCATGCGTAGGGTAATTCTTCTCGTTTATTTTCAACTGACGTGAGCCATAGGCAACCACTTTCCCCTCTTGCATTAACACACAACCCAAACCCTCTCGTGAGGCATCACAATAGACTGCATAACCCAACCCTCTCTCCGGAATAATCAAGACCGGAGCGGTGGTCAATCTAACTTTCAGCTCTTGGAACGACTTTCCACAAGTCTCACTCCATACAAATTTGACTCCCTTCCGAGTCAGTCTAGTCAACGGTGAAGCTAACCTGGAGAAATCCTTCACAAACTGTCGGTAGTACCCAGCTAATCCCAGAAAACTGCGGATCTCAAACACACTCTTAGGCTGTGCCCAATCTTGCACTGCCTCAATCTTGGATGTATCAACAGACATCCTTCCCCGAAACATGGCCTAAGAACTTGACTTCCCCTAGCCAGAACTCACACTTCCCAAACTTAGCATAAAGCTTATGGACTCTAAGCAACTCGAGCACCACTCTCAAGTGTTCTCGTGCTCTCCTCAGAAGGTGAATAATAGAAATGTCGTCCACAAACGACTACAAAACGATCTAAGAATTCCCGGAATATCCGGTTCATCAAGTCCATAACTGCCGGTGCATTGGTGAGCCCAAACGGCATCACCAGAAACTCGAAATATCCTCCTCCCTGACTCTCAACTAGTGGTAACCCGATCTCAAATCTATCTTAGAGAAACAACGGGAACCCTTCAACTGATCGAACAAATCATCTATACGGGGCATAGGGCACTTATTCTTAACCGTAGCCCGATTCAACTTCCGGTAGTCGATACACAGTCTCAAAGCACCACCTTTCTTTTTAGCAAAGAGGGCCGGTGCTCCCCACGGCGAAACACTTGGGCGAATATAGCCCTTATCTAGCAACTCCTGGAGCTGAATCTTCAACTCAACTAACTCGGCTGGGGCAAAATGATAAGGTGCCATAGAAATCGGTGCCGTGTTGGGCACTAGGTCAATAGAGAACTCAATCTCTCTGTGAGGTGGCAAACTAACAAGATCCTCGGGAAAGACGTCCGAGTACTCACAAACCACTCTCGGCAACACAGTTGGGTCTCATCACTCACTACTCAAAAGGCTAGCAAGAAGACCACTCAACTCACTCCGCCCTCGCGGATCATACACCGGTGGCAAAACACTACCAACCCGATCCCCCAGAAAATAAAAACACTCCCCGCTCAAGGTACAAACTGTGACCCTCTGGCGGTAGCAGTCAATAACAGCTCGGTATGACGATAACCAGTCCATACCCAAAATAACATCAAATCCCGACATGGGCATAACTACAAAAGGAAAGGGAAGTCGGCGGTTCGCGACCTCTATATCACAGCCCCAATCCTTGTTTCAAAATCAACTCACCCCCAACAGGCGATACTACACATATAGGAGATGCTAACTGTGCCAACTCCAATCCCAAAACAGATGCAAATGCAGCAGATATAAAAGAATGAGATGCTCCCGTATCTATCAATACACTAGCAACCGAGTTGCAAAACAAGAAGGTACCTCTCACAACCGATGGAGCCGGTAGATCCTGCGCGGTAACAGCATACACGCGCCCAGACGGTCTCTGATCAACCTGCTCACCTCTAGGAGCATAAGACTGCTGACAGACTGGGACGATGAAGCCCCCTGATTGGCCCTCGAGGCCTGAACAGACTGAGCTGGCTGATGACTCTGAGTCTGCCTCAAACTAGATGCACCAGATGTGCCACTCAACTGCGGGCAAAACCTCTTCATGTGCCCTGCCTGACCACACTGATAACACGAGAGCGGCTGGCCTCTACCCTGACTCTGGCTCTGAGATCGAGCCGAAGATGATGCTGCTCTCTGTACTCCTCCCTTCTGCGGGCAAGCTGGAGACTTGTGGCCCAGCTGACCACACTTGAAACAGGTAATGTCTCCCTGGCTGCCTTTCCCAGAAACAGCACTCGGCACTGGAAAAGTCGATCTAGTAAAGCTACCCTGAGACTGCTGAGGGTTAAAACCCCTCTGTCTCCTGCCATCACTCTGGCCATCCTGACTCCTCTTGGAGCCCCTCTGCCTCTCCTCCTCCTCCTGCATCATGATCTCCATATGGGCTGCAGCATCCACCAGACGCCCATACTCTCGGGTCATAGAACCCCCAACTCTCATCTTGAGGCCATGCCTCAACTTCTTCTCGAACTCAAGACAACGGCGTTCCTCAGACGCCACCAACTCAGGTGCAAACCTGGACAAACTAGTAAATGCGGCCTCAAACTCGGCCACTGAAGAGCTCAGCTGCTTAAGCTGGCAAAACTGCTCCCTCAACCTCTCCCTGACAGCTGGAGACAGGAACTTCTCCTGGAAAGCAGCTACGAAGGCCTCCCAAGTCCCTCCTATACGGCCTCTGGTGAATTTCCACCACTGACCCGCATCCCCCTTAAGCTGGAAAGATGCCAAGGTCACCTTCAGAACCCCGTCCTCGATGCCAAGCATCTCAAACGTCTTCGTTGTCTGTTCGAGCCATTCATCTGCCTTAAGCGGCTCTTTTGGATCACCCAAAAACTCGTCCGGATTAGACCGGAAGAACTCTCTCTTCAGAAATGCAGGCCCTGCATCTGCAACATGAACCTGGGCTTGATTCTCAGCTCTGAGAATGCCTACAGACTCCCTGAATGCCCCTGCTATCTCTCGGGCCAAAGCGCCCATAGCCTGCTGACCCGCTGGTTCGGCCACATTGGCCTGGCCAACTCCCTCCTGCTGCTCCGGAATCTCATCCGGTATGGGCATCTCCTGCCTACCACGCCTACCACGTCCTCGTCCTCGTCTTGACATCCTAATAAAGGTAACAAAGACAATTAATACGTTTGCACATTAATAAATGTGCCGAAGCTATAACACTCGCGTCCTAATGCATTGGACAACAGTAATTCACTCCACGTAAGCACATAATCACATAAGCACCTACGAATTTCATTCCTGGATAATGACAGTCCCGAGGCGTTGCTAGAGTTCCGGTTGGAAACAGCATTGATCAAGTGCTTTTCCAACAAGACTCATAGAAACTCAAGGATCCAGTCAACATCCTAGAAATTAAATCCCATACCCACATAATCACATAAACATGTTATCAATAAACATATAACATACATAAGTCTCTAACAAGCGAGACAAACCCATTGTGATACTAATCACTTCCCACGTACCCAAAGTATTCAAACCCGGTACGCTCTGATACCAAGTTGTAACGCCCTCAAAATAAACCCATAATATACACAATAATGACATGCATTGCTAAAAGGAAACAAAACATTATTCCATTCATCAGAGTAATCTTATTAAAAGACATTACATGTAATAACGAAAGTAAATGCCCTACGGGCTTACATCTTTCCAAGCCAACACTTGGACACAAAAATCTGAGTACTAACTCAATTACACATTAAGCCCTTGGCTTGAGTTTACATGTAATATCAAAATAAAACAAAATAACAACTAATCTAAACAGAGTCTTCAACTCCAAATCCTTCCAAGCTAAGTCCTTGGAGGTAGCATATCACCTGAACCTGAAAATGATGTTCCCGTATAGGGTGAGCCACAGCCCAGCAGAAATATACTAAACCAAATATAAGAATTGACTAAAGCAATAGCATTCGATAGATGGTTAACACTGTTAAATCCATTATATCACTTTACAGTTTCATGACAATAATGTCCATGACATGTTTCGCTTTACGTTATTAATCAACTTTCCAATTATACAGACATGGCTTAGAACCTGGCCAAACAACAATAATGAGACTACATCTCATATAACAATAACTTCCAATATCAACAATTTAAGTGAGACTGAGGCTCAAACTAAAACACTTCCATCAATAGATAAGTACACATATTTGCTGTACTAAAACACTTCCATACATCAATAAGTACACAGATTTGCTGTACTAATGGAGTCCATCCCCTTTCTCCTCCTAAACAGGTTTGAGAGTCCATCCCCTATCTTCCCTCAAACTATGGAGTACATCCCCTATCTCCTCCCAAACAATATACAATCAATACACGTATTTGCTGTATTAATTCAACTGTCATATTCAATGACTCATTCAATGTGATTAGTTTCAGTTTTCCCTAATCAACATGCAATGTCTACAACAATCACGACTATCATCCACCGATAGCCCAAAACAGTTATTTCTAAACAGGAAATAAATGTATCAACAAATGTAAATCAACAATTTCATAGGTGAGTGATTAAATTATCCAACTGCACCATTTATATCATAATTCCCCAATTTCAAGAATTTGACTAATTCCACATTTTTCTCTAAATTAATTATGCAAATTAATTTATTACAACAATTAGGGCTTTTTCCCCTTTTATCAAAATCAACCCTAAAGTTCAGTTATCTCAATTTAACACACAAACATATGTTGTTTAATAGATGGAAAACTCCATTTTCAAATTAAAGTTCAAACCCTAATTTTTCCAAAATTACCAAACGACACCAACCTATCAAAAATACCAAAACTTAGGACAAAACCTATAATATGGAGTAGGAAATCCCTACCTCGAAGTGAAGAACTTAAATGGAGAAGATGGAGATGATGACCCAAAATCCAAAGTGCTCCAAACCGCCAAACTCTCAGATTAAAGTAAAGCTCTCGTGACCCTCTATCTTTTTAATAAAGAACCTAGGGTAGAAATACACTCTAAGTAGATCAAACCTAAGAGAGAAGGTGTGTAGAGGGAGAGAAAACACGGACCTAGGGTTCTGAAATCAAAAAGAGGATGAAAAAAGTATTTAAAACCTGTGCGTATTTATAATAAACAGGCTCGCTCGAGCGAAGACTTGGTCGCTCGAGCGACCAGACACAGAAAACCCTCGCTCGAGCCAACAACACCGAAGCTCGCTCGAGCGACAGACTGCTCGCTCGAGCCAAAAACTCAAACCCTCAGGTCTGCAACCAGACGCACCTGCGCTCGAGCGACGGAACGCTCGCTCGAGCGAAGAACAAACCAGCTCGCTCGAGCGAAGAAAAGCTCGCTCGAGCCAAGAAACTGCAACTCTCAGGTCCAGAACCATACGCAATCGCTCGCTCGGACGAAGCCTCTGGCTCGATCCACTAGACACAAGACTCCACTCGCTTGAGCGACCAAACCCTCACTCGAGCGAAGGACCAAAATTCTGGGCAGCAACCATTTGCTCCCAAACCCAACCAACCTGTAACAAACCTGCCCAACACATCCTATAGCTCAAAGACAAGTAAATAAAGGATGACAACAACATAAATATAACAATAGGATCTACGGAACCTAAGTCCGGATACAACAACCAAATGGGGAAAGACCGGGGTCGCTATATGCTAGTTGAATTGCAGCTCTCTCCCTTCTTTCTTCTAGTAGATCCAGATCTCGGGCTAATAATACATCATTAGTCCCATTTTCTACTCCCTGAGTTATGATCCCTGGGATGCCGACTTCTAGAGGAATAACTGCTTCTGTGCCATAAGCCATGGCAAATGGGGATTCCCCAGTTGATCTTCTCGGCGTAGTCCGATATGCCTAGAGTACACTTGACAGTTCATCCACCTACTTTCCCTTTGCTGCTTGCAGCTTCTTCTTTATCCCATCCAAGATAACTTTGTTGGATGCTTCTGCTTGTCCATTGCTTTGGGGAAAGCTTGGGGTTGAAAAGTAATTCTTGATTTTGAACTTTGCACAGAAGCTCTTGATTAGCTTACTGTCAAATTGTGTTCCATTGTCTGCTACTATTGCTCTTGAGATTCCAAACCTGGTGATGATGTTCTTCCATATGAAGCTCTTCACATCCACGTCTCGGATCTTGGCCAGGGGCTCAGCTTCTATCCACTTGGTGAAGTAATCTGTTGCTACCAGCAGGTACTTCCTTTGTCCAGTTGCTTGGGGAAATTGTCCGACAAGATCCATTCCCCACTGGGCAAACGACCAAGGACTGGATACTAGGTTTAGGTCTGCTGCTGGTTGGTGTATCAGAGGTGCAAACCTTTGGCACTTTTCACACTTTTTGAATAGGCTTTTGCATCTTTCTGCATGGTAGGCCCCAATACCCTGGGTAATGGCCCTATGAGCAAGTGATCTGCCCCCAGCGTGGCTTCCACATATTCCTTCATGTATTTCGTACAGAAAATCTTCAACTTGTGAAGGATGTACACACCTTAAAATGGGGCCAGTGAAGGATCTTCTGTAGAGATGTCCCTTTGCTGTCAGGCTGAATCTTGCCGATTTCAATCTAATCTTGTGTGCCTTCTTGTGATCATCTGGCAGTTTTCCTTCTTTCAGGAACGCGATTATTGGGTCCATCCAGCTTGGTCCCATATCCACACACATTGCTTCACGTTCTGTGGTTAGTGGTTCGATGCTCGGGCCCGACAAGTAGTCGACCATTATCGTCCTTGCCTTTCCAGGTTGTATTGCACTAGCCAGGTTAGCCAGGGCATCGGCGTGACTGTTATCTTCTCGGCTAACCTGCTGTAGTCGACAATTCTAAAACAAGGCCACCAACCTGCCTACTTCCTTTACGTATGCCGACATACGTTCATCTCGGGTTGCGAACTCGCATGTTGTCTGGTTGACTATAAGCTGAGAGTCACAGAAGACTATCACCTCATCTGCTTCTACTGCTACTGCCAGTTTTAGTCCTGCAATTAGTGCTTCATACTCTGCTTCATTGTCTGAGGCCTTGAACCCCAAACGAATGGATTGTTCAAGTATCTGTCCATCTGGAGATACCAGTACTACTCTTGCCCCCGCTCCTTGTCGGTTTGAACTCCCATCAACAAACAGTTGGAAGGAGTCACCGATGTAAATGCTGCAAGGCTTGCGTTTTTCTTCGTTCCTTTGTTCTGTTACCCTCGGTTGGGCTCCTCTTTGCTCGCTTGGACATCGTTCACCTCGGCTTAACGGAGCCCGATGTACGATGGCTCCTGGAGTGAACTCGACCACGAAGTCGGCCAAGACTTGGCCTTTGATTGCTGTTTTGGGTCTGTATTCCAGGTTATACTGGCCCAAGGCCACTGCCCACCTGGATATTCTGCCTATTAGATTTCCCTGCTGTAACAGGGACTTCAAATGATGTTCAGTTAGCACCACAATTTTGTGGGTTTGAAAGTAATGGTTCAGCTTCTTTGAAGCCATTACTAAGGCCAACGTTAACTTCTCCAAGGGCAAATATCTGGTTTCTGCATCCGCGAGGGTTTTGCTTACATAGTAAACAGCCCTTTGTTCCCCTTTTTCTTCTCGGATTACCACCGCGCTTACCGCATGTTCTGAAACTGCTAAGTATAGGAACAGCTCCTCTCAGGTTCTAGATTTGAGAGAACTGGAGCCGTAGTCAGATACTTCTTCAAGTCGGCCAGGGCAACTTCGCATTCTTCTGTCCATAAGAAGTCTGTGGCCTTCTTCACTAAGCTGAAGAAGGGTTTGCATTTGTCAGAACTTCTGCTTATAAACCTATCCAGGGCTGCAGCCCTTCCCGTCAACATTTGTACTTGTTTCGCCGATGTGGGGCTTTTCAGTTCTAGGATGGCCGTAATTTGATCTGGGCTGGCCTCAATGCCTCTTTTGGTCACCAAGTACCCTAAGAACTTACCAGATCCAACTCCAAATGCGCAATTCGATGCATTGAGTCAGAGCCGATATGTTTTAAGGATATCGAAAACTGTTTTTAGGTCGGCCAGATGACCCTCAGGTTCTTTGGTCTTCACGACCATGTCATCGATGTAAACTTCCACTGTTCGGCCAATCAGGTGTTTGAACATTTTGGTTACCAATCTCTGGTAAGTTGCTCCTGCGTTTTTCAACCCAAAAGGTATCACTCTGTAGCAATACAGCCCTTTTGGGGTGATAAACACAGTCTTCTCCTCATCTGGAGGGTACATGGTTATCTGATGGTACCCCCTGTAGGCATCCAAGAAGCCCATCCTTCCATGCCCTGAAGTGGCATCCACCAGTTGGTCTATCTTAGGTAATGGGAAACTGTCTTTGGGATAGGCCTTGTTCAGGCTGGTAAAGTCCACGCAGACTCTCCATTTACTATTCTTTTTCTTCACCACCACTGTATTCGATAGCCATGTCAGGTAATTTACCTCTCGAATGGCTCTGGCCTCCAGAAGTCTGTCTACTTCCTCTTCCACTGTCTCAACATGCAGCAACGTCGGTCTTCTTGCCCGTTGGATCACGGGTTTGGCCAATCTGTCTACGTTCAGTTTATGGCAAGTGACCTCGGGGTCAATGCCTGGCATTTCATAAGGCGTCCAAGCAAACACTTCAATGTTTGCTCTCAAGAACGCCTCTAGTTCTTTTTCCTCTTCTTCGGCTAAGCCCGAGCCGAGAAGGAAGAAACGTTCTTCATCTCCCTGGTGGACGAGGATTTTCTTTAGGGCTTCTTCACTCTTCTCGGGTGGCTCCTTGCCGACGTCTTCTAGGACTTCCACGTCATTGTGTTCGATCTCTGCCCTTTCTGGTTCTCATATGCTGCAAGTGGATTTCATTGCTGCCATGGAGCAGTTCTTTGCCTGTATCTGATCCCCTCTAACCTCCTCTATCCTATGCTCTATTGGGAACCGCAATAACTGATGCAATGTTGAGGGAACAACCCCCATTGCGTGCAGCCATGGCCTCTCCAGGATAACATTGTAAGGGGAGGGTGTATTGATTATGGTGAATTCTGTCTTTATCTTCTTGGTGCCAGCCTGCACTTCCAAGCTTGCTACTCCTAGTGGCCACGTCGGTGTTCCATTGAACCCGACTATTGGGCCATTGGATTGCTCTATATCGTCTGGGTGAAGGCCAAGCTCCTTGTAACATTCGACATACATGATGTCACAAGAGCTGCCTTGATCAATTAGGATGCGCTTCACTTGGAACTCCCCAACTTGGAGAGATACTACCAAGGTATCGTTGTGCGGATGTTGTACCATCTCCAGATCGACTTCAGTAAAGGACACTACTGGTCCCTGGCACTCCTCGGCCCGAGGTCTTTTCTCCCGGACCTGGTACACATGCTGCAAGTGCTTTACCTTCTGGGTCTCCCCCCGTATTTCGTTTTCGTTGACCTTCGAGTGAATTACATTAATTACCTGAGGTTTGCCTGCCTGCGGTTGCTGTGCTGGGGGAGGTGGAGCTGCTGGTGCCTGAAGAAGTCTTGCTTGCTCTTCCCTTGTCCTGGCCTCATCTACAAGGTCCCTCAAGGTGTGACTTCAGGGCTCTGCAACCTTGGGTCAGATGCCCATCTTCATTATGGTAAGCACAATGCTTCCCAAGGCTTCTTTCCATAAACTCTCTTGGTATCCTTGCCGGTGCTCTGAAATAGGGTTGGGTTTGGATTTTATCTAGGACTTTGTGAATTGGGATTCGGAATACAGTCGTGACTGCCTGTGCGGTTCTCAATCCTATCTCTTGTTTGTTGGATCCGTTGTTACCTCGGCCTCGCTTCGGCGAGCCGTTTTCTTTCTCTTACTTTGTCGCCTTAATCCCTAGCGTGTCTTCCTCGGCTCTGGCGTAATTCTTAATTTTGGCCATGAGCCCATCCATGCTTTTTGGCAATGTCTTTGCCAATGACTTTCGTAGTGCACAATCATCTTTTAGGCCGTTTTTGAAAGACACGACCGCCATCTCGTGGTTGCATTCGGGTATTCGGTTGAACACCTCATAATACCTTTTTGCGTAGGCCCTAAGGCCTTCATCCTCACTGATTCTCAGAGCCATCAGGGCGTCTACCCTTAATGGCTGTAGTTTGTTTGTCATGAACCTGGCCACGAACATCTTGGCCAGGCCTTCCCAGGTCTTCACACTTCCCTTCGACAATTTGTGAAACCAATCCGATGCAATCTCCCCGAAGGATGAGGGGAACACCTTGCAGAGCAACGACTCGTTCCCAGTATACAGTGCCATCGAGTTCAGGTATAATCCGACGTGAAAGTTGGGATCCAACTTCCCATCGTATATCTGGAACCTCGGCATACTGAATCTTTTTGGTGCCTCAAATTTGTCCAATTCCACCGAGAATGGTGTTCTCGGTTTAACAAGGGAAGTTACCTCGGCATTTTGTTGCTTCCTCTTGAGGTAACTCTCAAGTCCTCCTTGGTCCGCCCAGGAGCTCGGCTATCTCCTGATTTCAATCTTTTAGGTGCACTGCTCTCAGCTTCGTTGTGTGAGCCCTTTTCGACCTTTCTCCATTAGTTGCGTCAAAGCATAACTCCTGTCTTTGAACATGCCGATGTTCTCTGGGATCTGCCTCCTTGGTACGATGTGTCCTTCGAGATTTCCCTTCTCGGCTCTCCTCGCCCGACCTCCCTTGACAGCCGATGAGAGTGTTTTTCGCTCGTGGCGTGCTGGGGGGCTACAAGGATTGTTTTCTGCCCTCCCTTCTGGGCATTGGCCGCTGAATCGGCGTGTCCTGTAGTGGGAATGGTGGCTACACGACGTTGTTTTGCATCATGAAATTGACGACCGATTGCAGGTCTGCCAATTTGTTCGCCATCCCCTTCATTTCTTCGTCCCTCCGTAGGCATCTGTCTTTCCATACCTGGAGGTTATCCTCGTTATAGTACCCACTTTGGTCTGTTTTCTTTGGTACGTTGCCTTCCTGGCCGATGTCCTTCCCTCCGTGATTCTGGTCAGGAGTTTCTTCATTACAATTGTCTTCTTCGACGTCAAGGTCAATAGGTCTCCCACTCCCAGTAGGAGTGTTATCCCTAATCTTCTCTTTCTGTCCGTCGTTGGCCATCTATTCTCCTTTCTTTCCCACAGACGGCGCCAAATTGTGTATGTCGATTTCCGACCACACTGCCAACTCAGTATTTAACTGGAGAGCACTGGTAGAATAGGATAAGCCCGAACAACCTGCAACAGAAAGAAAAGATTCTGGCAGTGGTTCGTCCACCCGGGGGCACTTCGATGATTAAGTCAGTAATCAAATATCTCTCAAAGATAATCAATAGTGCTTACTCACTGTTCTGAATATAAATTGCGTACCCTAGACCCATTTGGGGTGCCTCTCTTTTATAGCCAACTAAATCCTAGTCCAAATAGAAGCCTAGCTTCAATGGACTTCTGCTCAATGCTTATCCTGGACTCTCCAATAGATAAAGATAAACTCCCTAAGAGCTTTATCCTTATCCAGGCTGAAGTCCTTCCTCATTCTAGGACTCTTGTCCCTTATCCGCCTATCCCGGAATCTAATATCTTCGGAGATAACCTCAGACTGGCTGAGATCACTCGACGTTATGACCAGGACACATGGCACCCTGGCTGACACGTCGGCGTCACCTTAGCGACGTGTTGATACTCAGAAAATATATCCCCACAACTGCCCTCTAGGTTCTATTACCTCGGCATCCTGAGGTGATAGAACCTATGTTGTGAATGTCGGCGATCCTGCTGTATCATCCAATACATTGGCTTCACACAACTAGACCCTGTAGTCTGCCCAAGTTAAATATGTAACGTCTTGTAAGACTTTGGAAATTTTATGGTAAAAAGAAAAGGTTTCCAATTTGATCACAAGGTCAAGTCATTCCACCAAGTTCATCCTTAAACCAAGTAAAACTCACGCCACCATGCAATAAGATAGAATATGACGTGATCGAGTTGATATCGTGTATTTTTTTCCATTTATTGATTATCATGTGATAAAATTTAATATATATATATATATATATAAAACAATGATAGAGAACTCTAAATTTGAATTTTAAAGAGAGGTTTAGTAATGTGGTAAGGGTTAAAAAAAAAAAAAAAACAAAGCCAAAATATCACATCAATAGAGTGAGACCCACCCCTAGAGTTTTTTAGAGCTCATATTTTAGAGTTTCAAAATATTTTTAACATATATATATGTGTGTGTGTAATGGTAATACCATTTTACCTAGCATCATTGGCTAATACAAAAGCTACAAAAAAAATGAGTAAGTGGACAAATCTTGTTCCAATAATGTTATGGTTTTTATTGCAAAGGGTCTGGCTTTGGTCTAGTTCACCATCGGACTGGACGTGCTGTTGGGCCCATGGGAGCCATCACGGGTCCCGTTTGAAAATCTGATCCGTCTATGTGTAGAACTCTCGAGTACTATATGTCTGTAAAAAATCACGTTGATCAGATATCGATAGCTATGTGATCAAATCAGTTTTTTGTCAATCGTTAATTAATTTACCGTCCATTTTTTTTTTTTACAAAACTGATTTGATGATATAGCTATTGATATCCGATCAACGTAATTTTTTACAGGCATATAGCACTCGAAGAGGTTTACACATTGAACGATTCAGATTTTCAAAACAGGACCTGTGGTGGGCCTCTACAGACCCAACAGTACGGTCCAGTCCGATGGTGGACTGGACCAAAGCCAGACCCTATTGCAAATTATTTATTAGATAATATTACCATTACATATTTACTTGTAAAAGTGAGATTTAAAAGTCGCTTCGTGCTCAACTTAAAGTATAAGTATTCGATCACATCAAACACTTAATCACACATCAATCAATAAACAGAAATATACTGCATCAACTCAATCATGCGACATCTATCGATCTATTATATAAACAAAAGGGACTTTTAGTGAGAAACTTCTAAGGCCTCCACATGCCTAACCTTAATTTCTTATTTTTTCAATTTTAAAAAATAATAAATTATTCATATGTCTCACATAATTTTTGAATTAATAAATAAAAAAAAAAATTCAAACCTATGTCCTAAGATCATTGCCTAAAAGATGATCATTTTCTAAAATCAAATATAGAAACACAGTTTGTTAACCTTCCAATTTATTCGTCTATCTTCTAAAATATCTACATAAAATCCTTCATTCCTTAAAATGAAATAAACAAAAATCAATTCAAATCTGTTTAAATTGTTTTGTTTGATTGATTCTGTTTCCTTATAATTAATTTGAAAAACTGATTTGGTTGTTTCCCTATAAATAAATTAAATAAATTGATTTGGTTGTTTCCCACACTAAATTTGTAAATTTTTAAGTTTAAAAAATAATTTAAAAATAAAAAAAATCATGATTTATGATTTAGAAAATGAAAGATGAAGATCCTTTTTGTGCATCATTTCTCTAACCAATTTTTTCTCCTACTCCAAAGCCCTAGCCGTCATACATTACACTTTCTCCAAATCATTCACGTCCTCCTCATCCTATAAATATTACATTCATGAAATGATGTAACTCATTATTTTTTCTCTATCTTTATAACACATTTGGAGGTTAATTAATATTTAGTTTGCATTTTTTAAACATACTATTTCATCTTTTAAGTACATTTTTTTTTTTTTTTCTGATGACCATTTTTTGTTTTACATTTCATATTTTATGTATCATTTTGTCCTTCTACTCTCTACTGACCATTATTTATTTTTTGCTTATAATCTTTTTTTTTTTTGTTATTGAAAAATATTATTTCACTAGAATTTGTATGCAAAATTTTACCCTAAAATGATGCTATAGTGTCATTTGTATAATAAAAAACATATCAATGGATTCTTTATTATAAAGTGATAGATCAAAATCTAACCAAATCATTATTAATACATTTTTTTTTGTATTGATTTTATGTTTGTATACCACTATTTTTTATTTTTTACTTTTAATATTTTGTGATATCATTATATGTTTTAATTGACAATTGGTGTAGAGTATTACTTCAAAATTACCTAATAATTTTTTTCTTTAATATTTTTATAACTTCTCTTTAATATTTTTATTTGCAGTCGATTTTGTTTAAAAATATTTATTCAAAAAATATTTATATAAACAAATATTTGTTTAATTTGGTTTGAATTGATTTTTGTTTAATTCTGTTTAAAAATATTATAAAAATATCCACAGCTGTCTATATTAAAGTGAAGTTACGGCCATAATTACAATACTATATAAAAAAATATTACATTTTATCTATTTTTTCAAAGTTATTAAATATGCATAAATATGTACATTTTATTCTGGAAAAAAAATACTAATGATGTATGTTTACCAATTTAAAAAATATATACATAAATAAATTGGTCAAGTGACTCTTCAATTTGTGTTGATTGACATAAATCTAACATGGTTTAAAAATAAAATTAAACATAAAAAAAATTAAAAATACCCTTACATTTTACGGTCAACTTAAATTTTTCATACTTTATCAATTGACAAACTAAATTTTACTAATATGAGAATATTTTTTCTAATGTACTTACTGAAATAAATATAAAAATTTAAATATTCATTTCAATTTTTTTGCCACGTCACATTTAAAATAAAGAGAGATAGAAGATGAGTGGGAGAGAGGAAGAGAGACAAAAAAAGATAAGATTGTTATATCACTTGACAAACTGTGGTAAAATAAATTATAATTATGAATTTCGTTGATAATTTAATTATACTTGACCCAAAGTATAATTTTTGTACTTTTAGAAAATTCATTTGTTTTAATTTTACCAATTGAATTATTATATATCTATTTGTTATATAATACTTAGGACAAAATATTAATAGCAACAAAAAAAAGTCAAAAAACTAAATAGTTCTAAAATGTATTTGGCATGCATCAAAAAAAAAAAAAAAAAGAGTTTGAAAATCTTTGTACCAGTTTCGAAAGACTAAACAATTATTCTGAGTGAGTGCATAGGTGTTTACATATTTGTAAGGATAAAAAAAATTTAAATAACAAAAATATTTGTATTTTCTTATACAATTAAAAAACTCATTCCTAAATACATTGACTTTTTTTTTTAATCTCTTAAAAAATTCAAAAAACCAGTTAAAAAGCTAATTTCAAACACTCTTTAAAAGAAGTTAAAACTTACTTAATATTATTTTTACATTTTAAAATTATTTTAATTAATTAAAAAATAAATTTTCAATTATGATTTAATTCCGTATATAATACTGATGACATACTAGGAAATGCTTTCTCATAACAGCAATGCTAGCTATCATGAAAATTTTTTCATAAAAATAATCATGAAAATTTTGTGACTCTTAGATTACACTTAGAATAAAACACCACACACTAATCAAGATAATTTAAGGATCATAAATTTTTTATGATTATTTTCGTAACAAAATTTTCATGATCAAATGGAATTCAAAATAGACATGTGGATGAAAAGCCGATTCTATGTAATATTACACTCAAAAGCATTCATTTCTCAAAGAATTTATTAGTACATGATAGTCTTCCACAGATATTAATGGTAGCCCCAAGTTGACCGACTTACCACCAAAATAAAATAAAATAAGTATGCAAATTGGTGATTACAAAAATCCCAATAACGTTGAGTTATATGTCACCATAGCTCAAGATCGAGTAAATTTATATTTGCTAATTGCCACATAAAATTTTGAAATCAAATACAGATTATTTCTTGTTTAGAAAATAATTGAACACTGTCTCAATAGTAACTCAATTTGTTTATTTTTCGTGTGATCGTATCGTATCGTGTAATTTTTAATAGCAACCAAAGGATATTTCAATCAATTACAATTAAAGGTAAATTACATTTTATCTCTTTTTTTCTTTTCTTTTTTTCTTTTTATACTTTGGCTTTTCATGTTTTAATTTTTTTCAATCTACTCTAAAAACTAAATTATGTCCAAAATTAGAAAGAAAATAACACATTGACAATCACGTGATATAAAAATATTTTATTATATAACTCACACATTTGACTGGCATTAATTGGGAGAGAAAATTGGAAAAGATATGAAGCAGAGTAAGGGTTGGTTTGGAAATTACTTTTTTTAGGATAAATTATATATTTTTTGAGATTTATTTAAGGAAAATTTATCTATAAATCTCATTTTGAGAATGATGATCCATTTAGTCCAATAATTTTTTTATACACCAATTAGTCCCATTGATTTTGGAATATAGATTTAATATATTATTTGGAAATTAAATTTACGGTTGTACCCTTATTTCTATTATGTTTCATTTTCTTTTTTTCTTTTGTGCTAGAAAGGCAATGTACACAATCTATGGGAATCAAATTTGGGATGAATTTTTATATGAGAATTTTTTATTTGAAAAATATTTCAAAATGAGTACAAAAATGACTTGAAATATGGGATCCTTCAAATATTCCAAAAGGATGTGGGATTCTTCAATATTTCAAAAGGAGTACAAAAATCCTTTAGTAAACTTTGAGCAAATGTATAATTTCAAACTGTAACACTTCAATATAACACTCAAACATAACACCAACATAACATTTCAAAAAAAAATCCTTAGTTACTTTTTCCAAACGTAATACTCTAACATAACACTCCAAAAAACTTCTTAGTGTACTTTTCTAAACATAACACTTTAATATAAACACTCCAATGTAACAAATAAGAAACTCTTTAGTGTACTTTTTCCAAACGTAACACTCCAATGTAAAACTCTAAAAAAGAATTTGGGATTCTTCAAACCATTTCGAAAGTATGTGGGATTTTTCAAACAATTCCAAAAGAAGCATAAAAATTCCTTAGTAAGTTTTGAACAAATGTATAATTTCAAATTGTGAGTGTTACGTTTGAAAAAAGTACATTAAGAAATTTTTTAGTTTTTGTGTGTGTCACATTGGAGTGTTACATTTGAGATACATTGATTGGAGTGTTACATTCGGGAAAAGTACACTAAGAATTTTTTTTTGTATATTATATTGGAGTGTTACATTTAAGTAAAGTACACTAATGAGTTTTTTTAGAATGTTATGTTGTTACGTTTGAGAAAAGTGCACCAAAGAGTTTGTTTAGTGTGTTACATTGAAGTGTTATATTATTGGAGTGTTACGTTATTGAGTGTTACATTTTTTTTTGTAATGTGAGATTTGTTCCAGAAAGAGGGAAAATCCAAAACCTCTACAGTACATATTGTCTAAATGTGTCATTTTACATTTAAAGAAATCCACTTTTATCTCTAGAAAATTAAACCCAAATATATAAGTGACTATCCTTTTGTGTAATTTGCATTTTAATGGGACTTTGGGTTCATAAGAAAAAAAGAGGACTAAACAGTTTAATTTCTCAAGCATTTTTCTTTTTAAAATATTTTTTTTATTGAGTAAATTGCATTCATTTTCTTGAGATTTTAAAAAATATATATATAATTAATGTTATATTTTTGACATAATTATATTGATGTACTTTATAATAAGGCTATAATAGGTAGATATTGAAATAAATAAATATAAATATATTAATGTAAAAGAGATGATAATATTATTTTTTCAGTTATATGACTAACAAATTATTAATAAAAAAAATAACTATTATGTAAATTAAAATTTTAAAAAAGCCTAAAATAATTATGTCAAAAGCGTAAAACTAACTGTATTTTTCTTAGAGCTCAAGGGAGGTGAGTGCAATTTATCAATATTTTTTTTCTTTTTTCTTTTTTTATTCTTACGATAAGAAGGGTAGAATTAGCCAGCTAGAACAACTGGGAACTATGAATCGAGAAAAATATTGTGTATTTAAAAAAATTATTTTAAAAGTAAAATGTATAGTGAAAAGTATGATACTCACAATTAAAATGAATGTGATATATTAATGTTCAATACTGTTTTGGATAATTTTTTTTAGATATGTAATATGATTGATGAATTGAACCTGTTAACAACATTGTTGAGTTCTTCATTGCGTTGTGGAATAAACTATAGACAATAGCACTCGACACAAAAATTTACTTGATCAGGTGGACTTAATCCTTGATGAGGCTTAACGAAATTTTAACGGAAAACATTTAAAAAAGTGAGAAATGTATGAGCACGAAATAATATTTTTTCGTATAATTCTGTTGATCAAACTTGTGCTCCTTTAAACGTCGTCGTAATACCTGAAACCACAAACATGAGTTAGCTGGCGGGTGAGTGTCGGAAAACCCTCCAATGCCTAAGTCAGCAAATAGACTAAAGAGATAAAAACTCTGGAAATTCGGGAGTATGAATTGCAAACTCTCCTTTGCATTAATTCTTCCTAGGAATCACATTCCTAAAGGATAATGTTTATCCCTTGACACCCTCCTCACTGCAAGCTAAGTGAGATGGCACAACTCTTTGCTTAGCTACCGTCGTGCAATCGGACTACCTTTGTTATGTTCGCCATTGGCTTAGCCATGCAACACGCAGGGCTATACAGCATCTGCACAGCGCGCTACCAAGCTAACACTGCGCGGCTATACTCTTAGCTCAGTCAATCCCCTACCTCGGCCTGTTTTGACCGCCTTCGCTTGTAGCTCGGTTTAATCCTTGACCGGCATTAGGAAGTAGCTGGGTCCCAGGATATGGACCTTTACTAGTTCGGTCAAACATCTTTGATCGGTCTAGCCTCTGTTTAGCCTAAAACCGTGATATCTTAACTCATAGCTCAACCCACTATGCGGCCCAGCTCTTGAAGACAATTCCAACTAGCTTGAAGACAATTCCAACTAGCTCGGCCAATTTGGCTACACAAATTACCCTCACAATTGTCCCTTAATTCCATTGCCTTGCATGATTGGAATTACTTTCCTCAGTCGAGCTAAAATACTCAATCCTGTCGAGCTACAAAAGTTGCTCAGTGCACAGCTTGCTGGTCCAAAGCTATCTCAGCAATCGTACAACACGCTCACCAACAACTATGACACGGTGTCCTTTCTGGGACACATGGCAAGCCCCTATTGCGCTTGTGTACTATCACAGCCGTTACGCACTAGCCCCAAAAATTCAAACCGTCCCACCTTTACGCCTTTTTCATATATATAGCCCATACATTTACAATCAATCCCTCTACTGTTCATCTTTTTTCATTGCGCTAACCCTAAAACCAGAGTTCAATCCCTTCACATTCCTGCATTTGGGCCCAAATCAACGCGTTTTGCTGCCACTCTCGATTGCCGCCACCATTCAAGCATTTCCACCAGTTGGAATATGATTTTGTATGCAAAAAGGTAAGCTTTCCATACCCTTTCAGTATCTTGCCATTGACATTCATATTGTTTTTCATGTCTTTGGCCTTTTCCTGTTGTTATTCTACTATCCGCATTCACAGACAGCACTAGAGCACTTTTATTCATTAAAATCCGCTTAAAACTATGCTAGGAAGTGAATTGGAATTTCAAAAGCCTCATAAGACTCTATACTCTAGGATGAACACTAAACAATTTGAGATGAATTAAGCAAAAATCGTACATTTGATCCAAAATCACGCTAGAACCGAGCGAACAAAACTTTTGTAGAACCTTCAGTGAATCTAGCCAAACTAAGATTATTACTCGTTGCCATGACCGAGCTAACATCTTATTAACTTAAGCGGCCGACTTAACACTACTCGCTTACGAGGTTGAGCCAAAACCTTGTTAGGACTCCAAACGAGCTAATAACATTATCTATGTACCCTCTAGTCCAGCCGAGCTAAAACCTTGCTCAGACCTTGAACCGAGCTCCCAAAGCTCGGTATACCCAGCTCACTGACCGAGCTAAGAACAATATTGCACGTTCTCCAACCGAGCAACCTACTTAGAGCTCCATTGCTCTATAATTAAATTACACTGTCATTTTAGCATGGTCAACACTTGAGCATAACACCATTCATTTTCGACCTTGCAGACTTCACTAGGATTGGCCAGGCACACCTTCACAGTTGCCTCTTGGCGATGCCATTTGGCCAAATAAACACAAACCAACTTGCGGCTGCATTGAGAAGTTGAGAAAACCCATAAGTTATTTAAAAACCGTTCCCATGGGGAAGTACCGCTTCATGGTGAGCTCCTAAGCACCATAGCTAAATTTCATAGGGACTACAATATTCCAGACGATAAACACTTCACATTAGCCGAGCTGGACACAATATCTTGGGGTAAAATCAGATTCTGCGCCATGCTGTCCATCGTGGAGGGTGGACTACATTTCTCAGTCCAACCCCTAATTTGCGAGTTCTTGAGGCAAACAAGACTTTGCTCAACCTAACTTCTCACCAATACATACAGAATAATAAATGGTATAACTAAGCTAAATCGCCGCCTAGGCCTCAATTTAGACGTGGCGAGATATTCTATCAATACTTCCTCAGTCAGACAGACGATGGTCGGTGCTATTACCTAAAAGTGAAATGAGGTTGTGAGAAGATCATCAAAAGGATGCTGGACAAAGACATGCATGATGATGACTTCCTCTGGGTCTCTGACAACTATGAGGACCAAGAAGCTCTAGTGTCGGGCTATAATATTAACCGTAATAAAGGGACGGCAGGTATGAGTAGTACAACTTTATTTATTATATCAGCCGTATTATGGCCTTTTTGCCGAGCTGACAGTTAGCCAATATTTTTCTTTGCAAATCTAAACTTTTTGAATGAGACTTATGCATACGTAAACCAGGATGTTCTCCGCGCCGCACTGAGATATAGACAAAGGGACTGGACCGATCTCCTTAACTTTGAGTCGACCTACCGATACAGCGGCAAGCGAAAAAGTAAGGTCACAGATTTCCTCCTTGAGCCTTCACCAGAACCTGATCCAAATTTGCTTGAAATCAACCTCATTCCTTTAACCGAAGAGCAAGAAATGGCCAAGAAAAGAGCACTCAAGGTTCTTATCACTGAACAAACGTCTTTAGCACCAATGGGTACTGAGACCGAGCAGTTTTGCCTTACCAATAGCCAGGCTTTTTCATCTCGACCCAGCAAAAGGGCCCGAACTGCGCCTACCAAGTGACGTCTGGTGGACGAAGATGAGACTGAGCAGTGAATTGTCGAGCAGTTTGATTTGGAGACTTCTGTGAGAGGAAGTTGGACCGAACAGGCTAATCTCAACCTTTTCCCTTTCCTCCAATGTGGGCACTAGCCTTGACCTACAAGGGCCGAGCTGTGACAATATCTGACTTAGTTTGTGCTAATAAGGACCATCAGTTGGCCGTTAATTTGACCAAGAGTCTCTACCTTCCTCCCGATATGGAAAGGCATGAACAACTGACTAAGTTGAAGGCTATCAGTCAGCCACCAAGTCGCTGGTTCTGGTGAATGATAAATCTTTAATCGTTCTCTTCTCTTCTCAACTGTTTACTTGGTTTTTCTAATATCCAATGTATTTTGTAGGCCGTATAGAAAAATCAAGTAGCACATCAACGAGTACTGGACTTGAGGAAGGCTACCAAGGCGGCCATTATGGATAACAATGCCAAGGATGTCAAGCAGGAAGAACTAAAGCGTAGCTGGAGGAGATAACTATTGAGCAGGATCAGTTGGTCAAGCAAGTTCGTACGACCGACAAAATCCAGCAGAAGGCCCTGACAGACAAAAAGACCCGATATTTGCGCAAGTTGAAGAAGCTCAGGGACGCCAAGGACGCGAGATAAAGACCCTGGAGAAACAGGTTGATGACACCGAGGACCGAGGTTATGTTGATGACGAGAGGGCTTATGTCCAACAATGTGAGGCTGCCAAAGACATCTTCTTCAAGTGTGGTTGAAAAATAGTGGCAGAGAAGCTTGGCCAGGCTCCTAATTCAAAGGACTTTTTTGAATCCACCTCTTCATTTTATTCCAAGTTATATGGCGGCGTATGCTAACACCGTGCAACAAAAATTGCTTGAGGTGGATGAAGAAGATAGCCTGGTGCTTAATGCTGCTCTAGCCTTACTAGTTTCTACCCCAGCGCGGTAGCCAAATATTTTAGCTCGATAAGAGACTACTAGCCAGGCTCAACCAAGCACTGCCAGTGAAGATGATATTATCGATCTAATCGTTAAAGATGGTGTTGGTGCCGTGCTAACTCAATGTGAAACTAGTGCCTCAATCGAATTGGATGATCCTATGATATGACCGATATACAACTTGCATCTATTTTTTCTTTTATTTCTTTTTCTCTCATTTTGCCATGTAACCGGGCTACTAACCCCTTTTCTGTAATCAATTTTTACATCAATGAAAAGTCTACAACTTTTTGCACGCCCAGTGTTCTTTGATACTTCATTCAAGTTTAAATGCACACTTTGCCGAGCTAACTAACTTGGCAAAGATTTTCAAGAAGTTAGTCAATCCTTTCAACCCACTTTGCCGAGCTAACCAGCTCAGTCAAATAATTCAAAGAGTTGGTCAATTCTGCCAACCACCTTTATCAAGCTAACCAGATCGATCAAAGACTTCTAAAAAGTTAGTCAATCCTGCCAATCTACTTTGCTAAGCTAACCAGCTTGGTCAAAGATTTCCAAGAAGTTGGTCAATCCTGCCAACCTACTTTGTCGAGCTACCCAGCTTGATCAAAGATTTTCAAGAAGTTTGTCAATCCTGCCAACCTACTTTGCCGAGCTAAACAAATTGGTCAAAGATTTTCAAAAAGTTGGTTAATCCTATCAACCTACTTTGCTGAGCTAACTTGCTCGATCAAAGATTTCCAAGAAGTTGGTCAATCCTCGTAACCTACTTTGCCAAGCTAAACAGATCGATCAAGGATTTTCAAAAAGTTGGTCAATCCTAACAACCTACTTTGTCGAGTTAACTAGCTCAGTTAAAGATTTTCAAGAAGTTGGTTAATCTTGCCAACCTACTGTGCTGAGCTAACCAGCTCGGCAAAGATTTTCCAAAGAGTTGATCAATCCTGCCAACTAACTTTACTGAGCGAACCAGCTAGGCAAAGATTTCCTAAAGAGTTAGTCAATCTTGCTAACCCACTTTGCTGAGCTAACCAGTCGGACAAAGATTTCCTAAAGAGTTGGTCAACCCTGCCAACCCACTTTGTCGATCTAACCAATTCGGTCAAAGATTTTAAATTTCAGACTGAAGTAATACAAGTGCATAGTAAAACAAGAAGTCTGAAAAGGAAATTCTACTCATTTTAATAATGCTGAACTAGAAGAAAGAAAAGATTACAAAGGTTAAAAATAAAAAAGCTTGAGAATGGCCTTATTTCACGGTCTTGGTACAGCTAGGCCATCAATATCTTCCAAATAGTAAGCACATTTTCCTGCTAGCCCAACAACTTTGTATGTTCCCTCCCAATTGGGTCCCAATTTGCCATCACCAAGCATCAAAGTGTTCTCCATGACTTTGCATAGAACCCAATCTCCTATCTTGAACTGCCTTGGATATACTGCATTGTTATACTTTATGGACAACTTTTGCTGATATGAAGCAATATGAATTAAAGCTCTCTCTCTTCTTTCTTCCGCAAGGTCGAGCTCCAAAGTTATTGCCTCCCCGTTCAAGTCTAGATCAAAATTCTTACTTCTAATGGTGGGAAGACCGACTTCTAGAGGAATGACGACCTCCATGCCGTATGCAAAAGCGAATGGTGTTTTCCCAGTTGAACACCTTGGGGTTGTTCGGTAGGCCCATAAAACATGAGGGAGTTCTTCAACCAACTTTCCTTTCACCTTTTCTAGCCTTTTCTTCAAGCCATTTAGGATCACCTTGTTTGATGTTTCGGCCTGACTGTTGGCTTGTGGGTAAGTCGGGGTGGAGTTGTAGAATTTTATCTTATACTCTTTATAGAAGCCTCTAAATATCCTCCCATCAAACTGAGTGTCGTTGTCTGATATCAAAGCCTTTGGAATTCTAAATTGGGTGAAATGTTCTGCCAAAAAAACTTCTTGACGTCTTTCTCTTTGATAGAAACAAGTGCCTCTGCTTCAACCCATTTTGTGAAGTAATCAGTCGCCGCAATAAAGAACTTCTTATTGTCCGGCGCAGTTAGGAGTTATCCAACTATGTCTAAACCCCACATTGCAAAAGGCCAAGGGCTGGTCAAAGATAAGAGTTCTCTAGCCGGTTGGTAGATTTGATGTGCAAACTTTTGGCATTTTTCACACTACCTGACATACTTCCCAGCTTCTATCTGCATGCATGGCCACCAATATCCTTGCAAGATAGGTCGATAAGCCAATGACCTTCCCCCAGATGACTTCCGCAAATTTCTTCATGAATTTTGAACAAAAAGACTTCAACCTCGCTAGGGTACACACACTTCAAGTATGGCCCAGTGAAAAACTTTTTATACAATGCCAAAGATAGGGAAAGCCAAAATCATTGTAACTTTGCTCAAATCTTGTTCACCTCCTTCTTGTCATCTAGTAGAATCCGATCTTTCTAGAAAGTGATGATAGGGTCCATCCAAGAAGAGCCTATGCCGCTTCAGGTTCTTCAATACTTGGTCTTGGCAAGAAGTCAATTAACAAGGGGTTTGGGATAGAAGTGTATGACATTGACGCAAGCTAACTCATCTGCCTTGTTATTTTTATCTCGACCAATTTGTTTTATTCTGACGACTTTAAATTTTTTGATCTCTGTTCTGACCAGCTCCTGATACCTAGCCATTCTGTCGTCATTTGCCTCGTACTCGCCAGATATTTGGTTAACCACTAATTGGGAGTCGTTGTACACCATTAGCTCGGTAGCCTTTATTTGGAAGGCAGATTTCAAACCAAGAGTGTTTCGTACTCCGCTTCATTATTGGATATTGGAAATTCAAGTCTGATCATCTGCTCAATAGTTAGGCTATCTAGTGAAATAAGGACTATTCCCAGTCCAGCTCAATGTCTATTAGAAGCTCCATCCACAAAAAGCTTCCACATCTCTCCCTCGAACAACTTTTAACAAATAGATGGTCTGACAATGTCTTAAGGCCTAGAACTTTGATTATTTCTTCCAAGTTTTTGTCCACCATTTGTTTGTCAATCTCTTTGCTTGGTTGCCCTTCCATTTTCCTTTTAGGCATGTTATCGCAAATTGCACTTGTCGTTGTGCGGCTTACCTTATCACCCCTTGGCAATGTGTTATTAACCTCAGTTGGGGGTGTAACCACTGCCAAGCTCAATGGCACATTGCATGGTTCCTCCACTTGAGGTGGTAATTTAACTTGTTGGTAAGTGGTGGGGGGTCACGCTATTCTCACGGCACTTGCCCTCATTTGTTTAGTTTCTTCGGTCAAGTCAACCGGGCAAACAGAATGACTTCCTAGAGCGAACTCCGCCACAAAGTCTGCTAATTCTTGGGCCTTTATTGCCGTTCTAGGTTGAAACTTGATGTCAAATTGTTCTAACTCCACTGCCCATTTCAAAATCTTTCTAGAAAAGTCTGCCCTGTCGAATAGGGCTTTCAAAGGGAATACGGTCAACACCACCACAATGTGCTCATGGAAGTAGTGCGGTAATTTCCCTGATGCCATCATTAAAGCCAAGGCTAGTTTCTCTAGTGGAAAGTATCTTGTTTCGACACCCAACATTTTCTTGCTCATATAGAAGATGGGCAAGTGTTGTATTCTTTCTGCTCGCACCAACACCGCACTAACGACATACTGGGAGACTGCCAGTTATAAGTAGAGCTCTTCTCCAGGTACTGGCGTCGCTACAAGCGGTGGAGAAGATAAGTATTCCTTTAAGCTTGCTAGATCTTGGTCACATTCTTCGTCCCACTTGAACTTTGCCTTGAATGCCTGGAAGAATGGTTTACACCGGTCTGACGACTGACTTATAAACCTGTTTACCGTGGCAGCTAACCGTGTCAGATGTTCCGACTCCTTAACAGTGTTTGGCCGTTCAAGCTCTTGAATGACCTTGATTTGGGAAATATCTGCTTCTATGCTACGATTGGTCACCAAGAAGCCTAGAAATTTGCCTGATCCCATGCCAAATGCACACTTGGATGCATTTAGCTGCAGCTTGTGAGTCTTCAGGATTTGGAACATCTCTACTAGGTCATTGAGATGGTTTCACTCATCCTTTCTCTTAAACACCATGTCATCGATGTAATCTTCTATTGTTTTTCCTAACAATGGCACAAACATTTTAGTGATCATTCGTTGAAATGTTGTCTCTGCATTCTTTAGGCCAAAGGGCATGACCTTGTAACAGTACAACTCTATTAGAGTCGTGGAGGATGTGAATCCTAGTCCGGTTCATATATAGTAATCTAATGGTATCCACGATATGCATCAAGAAAGCTAAGTCGATTGTGTCCTATAGTTAGGTCCACCAGTTGGTCCATCCTTAGTAAAGAAAAGCTATCATTTGGGTATGCTTTGTTGACTGTTTTCTAGTTCACACAAATTCGCCATTTGCCATTCTTTTTTGGTACCACCACTGTGTTTGAAATCCACTTGGGATAATGAACTTCTCTGATTGGCCCTGCTTCCAGCAGGTTTTCCACTTCTTCAGCCACTACTTTGTCGTAGTATAGAGCCGATCTGCGAGTTCTTTGTATAACCGGTTTGGCGATGGGGTTGATATTGAGTTGATGACATATGAAGTTTGGATCAATGCTAGGCATGTCGTATGGCGTCCAGGCAAACACTTCAAGATTGGAGACCAAAAAATCCATGATCTCCTTTCTATTAGTGCTAGACAAAGATGAGTCAAACAAAAAGAACTTCTCTGGGTCGCTCTTATCAATCCTCACTTCCACTAGATCTTTCACGGTCTTCTGTTTAGTTGACTTGCCGACATCTACAAACATTTCATTGCTTTTCAGTTCCTCTACCATCTGTACAAACCCTTTGGTAGCTCGGCTGCTATTAAATATCATGAATCATTCATTGGATATGATTTGGTCTCCCAAGACCTCTTCAATTACTCTAACTTTGTTTGGGAACCGCATCACTTGATGGTAGGTTGAAGCTACGGCTCGTATGACGTGCAACCATGTTCTTCCAAGAATGATGTTGTAAGTGGATGGGATTTTTAAAATCGAAAACTCCACTTGTTTGACCATTGAGCCAACTTTAACTGGCAGAATAATCTTGCCAACTGGCCACTCTGGCATAGAGTTGAAACCTACTGAGAGAGACATGGCTTTAATTGTTTGAAGGTTTCATAATATATTATTTCGCATGAACTCCCTTGATCAATCAAGATCCTCTTGATATTCAAATTTTTGACGTGCAAAGTAACCACCAATGCGTCGTTATGGGGGTTCTGCAACCTTGCTAGTTCTCTGTCGGAAAAAGAGATGACATTCTTCGCTTTTGTTTTCCATTTCTTCACGGTCAGCTGAATACTTAACACTTCTCTCATGTGTTTTGCCTTTTTTTATCATCCCCTTGAGCTCGCAGACGCGCTCAGGCTCAATGATCCCATGGATCACGCCTTGTGGCGAACCATCTACCGACATTCCGTCTAGCATATTTCTGTCATGAGGGGCTGGCCGAGCTCCCCTTTCAATGTAACGGTCCAAGTGGTCTACTGCCACCAGTTTTTCCAGATGCTGCTTCAATGGCGTGTAATCCCTAGTTTGGTGCCCAACTTCATCATGAAAAGTGCACCGATATCTTTTATAGCCTCTCTGCGCTTTCTCCAATTTGGCAGGCCGCTGAACAAAGGATTCATCACGTATCTCACTAAGTATTTGATAAATGGGCTTTTTTAAAAGCTGTCGTGATGGTAGTGCGAACCTTTAACTTTTTTGCTTTGGTGTCCTCATCATTTGGTAGACTGCTATTGTAGTTCAATCTTTCTTTTTTGCCGACCGTGATTACTTTAGCCATGGTTGTTTTGTCTAACATCGTTATCATGACAGACCTCGCCTTAGCACGTTCTACCCTGATGTGCTGATGCACTCTTTCCATTAAAGCTTCCATGGTAAGGGAGGGGGGAAGTCATAGTCATGGAGTCCCTCAACCTATGCCTAACAGGCAAGCCACACTTGTACTGCGCGATAGCTAGATTGGTGGGACATTTGCCAATTTGATTGAAGGTTTCCTAGTACCTATTATTGTAGGACTTCAGCGTCTCTTTCTCGTCCATGTTAATGGCGAGCAATTGATCGAACTCCACAAGCGTCTTTGTGTTTGTCTTAAACCTGGTGACAAACGCTTTTGTAACCTACGCCCATAAGGCAATGCTGCCCTCTGGCAATCTCTTGAACCAAGTCAGGCCTAGGTTGCCAAGGCTTGACGGAAACAAGATGCACATCAAGGCTTCATTTCTCCTGTGAATAGCCATCACTTGTCAAAAGTGGCTAAGGTGCATTTATGGATTTAATTTCTCGTCGTAGATCATGAACTTAGGCTGGTTAAAGCCTAAAGGCAGCAGTGTGTTCTCTATTGCCGGAACAAACGAGAGCTCTGTAATCTTGCCAGCATTCTGTCTGCTAGCTCATAGGCAAGGTGTAGCATTGACATTGCAACCTCAACGCTTCCATGCATCCTATGAGCCAATCGCTACAAAGCAGATACCCTTTGGGAGTTTTGCACCTGGGCAATTTCTCTTTTCCGTTCTTTTTCCTCTAAAACAGTCCACAGATCTTCCAATCTAGGCATCTCAATGTATCACGAAGAAGTTTTATGAGTGTGCGAAGGTCAATAATTGCTTCCCTCAGTGTATAATCTTTCGGACCTTGTCCTCTTAGACCTGGAGTAACGAGTTCTAAAAGTCATTGAATAGGTGTCGCATGTCCTGAGGCTTCTACTCTTAGAATGTGTGGGCATGACATAACCATCTCGATCTCTAGAAACGACGAGATTGCATTTGTCCCTCGCGAATCTCCACAACAACCACGCCCTTGCATTTCACCTGGTGCTTCAAAACCTCAATGTCTGCCGCTATCATTCTTATCAACTCGTTTTGCTTCTTCACACGATCCTCCAGAACCTGGGTATCTGTTCTTCGCCTTTGTCCATCTAGGCTTTGGGAGTAGCGAAGGCTCCAACCCTGCTTTTCTCGCGCATCCTTTGTGAGGGTTCCGTTGCTGAGGATCTAATTCTGCTATAGGCAGAGCAAAAGGCAAATCATCACGCTTCTTGTTCGCATCTGGTGTTTGGCCATCAATGGCAGATTAAGGCAGATCTTCGTTGTGCGCCTTTAACTCTTACTGAAGGAACACTTGATCAAAAGGTAAGTTCTCTGCGTTTTTCGACAAATGGCGCCAATTGTACAAGCACGAAACAATCTTCCCTTGTATAATCTTGTTGATCAAGCTTTCACTCCTCCAAACTTCGTTGTAACACCTAAAACCACAAACGTGAGCTTGCCAACGGGTGTGTGTCGAAAACCCCTTTGATGCCTAAGTCAGCAAATTGACTAAGAGGCAAAAGATTTGTGAATTCGGGAGTATAAATTGAAAGGGTTTGGTTTGAGCTTTTATAGATTTCACATGACACAATCCTAGTAGGACTCTAACTCTCATTTGTAGAGTTTTCTTAGGAATCACATTCTTAGAGGATAATGCTTTTGCTTTGACACCCTTCTCACTGCAAGCCAAATGAGATGGCATAACTCTTTGCTCGGCTACCATCGTGCAATTGGACTACCTTTGTTCTGTTGTCCATTAGCTTAGCCGTGCAACACACAGTGTTGTGCAGCATGTACATGGCGTACCACCAAGCTGACAGTGTGCGACTATACTCCTAGCTCAATCAATCCTTTTACCTCGGCCTGTTTTGACCGCCTTCGCTCGTAGCTCAATTCAATCCTTGACCAACATTAAGAACTAGCTAGGTCCCAGGATATGGATCTTTACTAGTCCGGTCAAACATCTTTGCTCGACCTAGTCTCTGTTTGGCCCAAAACCGTGATATCTCAACTCATAGCTCGCCCCACTATGCGGCCTAGCTCTTGAAGACAATTCCAACTAGCTTGGTCCAATTTGGCTACACAAATTACCCTTTCAAGAAGGTAGTAAAATAATTTCAAATGCTTGAAAGTATAACATTTCTTTTGCACAAATTAGTGCATGTGCCATTTGTACCTGCGTGAATTTCAAATTATTTTACCATTCTCCTAAATTTTAATAAGAGATTTTTTTTATATTTTAAATTTAAATAACTTTTATGTACAATACATTTTTCTATTAGGGTGTATCAAAAAATCCCAAATAGTGATCTTATGATTTTATTTTTTTTTTTAAGATCCAAAGGTCCTTTTCTTGTGAATTATACAAAGGATCAAGTATAAACGAGCGTGTATTATGTGTTGAGAAACAAATATAAATTTTCTTATAATGTTGAAATTACTAAACGTGACACTTTAAAAATAAACTCCTTAGTGCACTATTCTCAAACGTAACACTCAAATGTAATACATTATAAAACTCTTTAGTGTATTTTTCCTAAACGTAATACTTCAATCAATATAACATAGTGCTTTTCCCAAATGTAACACTCAAATAAATGTAACACACAAAAACTTCTTAGTGTACTTTTTTTTAAATGTAGCACTCTAATGTAGCACTTCAGTGTGACACTAGAAAGCCACACTTATAGAAATGTAAATTTCCACACTCGGCTAGCACTTCAGTGTGACACTAGAAAGCCACACTTACAGAAATGTAAATTTCCACACTCGGCAATCAACACTTCAGCCACCAATTTCTCCAAAAAGAATCTTTCACATCTCACCTTTCCATTCTCATCTAAAAAACGAATCAAAAAATTGAAAAGATGAATCACAAAAAGACATTCACTTAAACTTAAACGACATTAAATCAAATATATATCACTTTAAACCATAAAGGACTAATTAATTCATAAAAAAATTCTTAGGATTAAGTGGATTAACATTTCCCCATATGAGATTTATGGATAAATTCTCCTTTCTATTATTGGAAATAAATTTTGGTAATTTATTTACAGCTTTTACTATTGGGGCCTTTAGTAAATGAAGTTTTTTTTTGTTTGTTTTGGTTTAACTGGACCTTTGCATGGGGAGATTTTTTTTTCAAGACTTCTAGACAGTAATTGAATTAATTTTTAAGAAGAGATTTTTTTAAATTTAAATAACTTTTATGTACAATAAATTTTTCTATTATTGGAAATAAATTTTGGTAATTTATTTACAACTTTTAATATTAAGGCCTTTAGTAAATGAAGTTTTTTGTTTTTGTTTTTGGGTTTAACTGGGCCTTTGTATGGGGAGATTTTATTTTATTTTTTTCTAGACTTTTAGATAATTGAATTAATTTTTAAGAAAAGATCAAATAGGTCATTTTTTTAATAAAATTTTTATTGAGTCTTATTAACACATGAAAAAGTTTATTATGTATTAGGCCTTGTTTGGGATGTACTAAAAAAGTCAAAAAATCACTATCTTATTTAAGTCACATTACCTCTCTACTATATCACTTCAAACCCAATCCATACCCAACCTATATTTCATAAAAAGTCAAAAATTATACTTATTTAGATCATCCCAAACCACCCCTTAATATGACTCCGTGAAAATTTTATTGGAAAAGTATGATTTATTGATTTTTGTAGCCTTTAGGTTAGGACCTTTAAACAATTTGTTTTATTGACTCTTGGATGAAGAGGTTTCTTATGGACTTTCAAATAAGAATGTGCATTTAGTATCATAAGACTTTCAAATAAGAATGTGCATTTAGTATTATGATAAGAAATATTTGACAATAAGATTTTTTTTTTTTTTTTGAATTTCAAGACAAGAATTTTGTTTTTTAGATAAACATTATTTTTTGGGTCTTAAACATTATTTTAGATAATATTACAATGCTTTTACTTGTGTAAATAATAAACATTTGTATTAAAGATTACATCAACAGATTACCATAATATTCTCTCTAGTCAAAAGTTGCTGAGATATACCGTACTAATCAGATTTCATAAATCCAAAATGAACAAATTATAGATAAATATCGCAACGTTTAGAGGAGTTCTTAAAATTTTACAAAAAATAGTTTTGATAAAAAAGAAATTGAAAAAGAATAAAAAAAAAAAGCTTATTATTTTTATGTACTTTTCTTTTTATAAAAAAAAAAAAAAAAAAAAAAAAAAAACAAAATTTGAAAAGGGGATTTATTGGGAGATTTTTTTTCAAATTTTATATATCTCAATTAGTTCATAACATATTACTGTATTTTAATAGGTCTTATTATTTGGATATTTGATTTACTAAATTCTAATTTTCATATTTAAGGTATTTCATGGATATTTTTATCTTTACAAATATTTTTGAATGGTTAGTGATATGAACATTCATATTTTATAATATGAATGTTTACATTAATATAAATATTATTATTAGGAGTATTTAGATAATTATGTCGCCCATACAAATTATTAAAGTATAAAAAAATAATTTGAATTAAATAGAATATAAGTAAATAAAGAAAAATTTATGAATAAAAGACCCCAATTTGAAAGTCAACCAGATTTTTGTCATCACTTTGTACAAGTGCCCATGTGAATAATTGTGATTGATTTTTTTTTATTATTTATGAATCAGTAATAATTTTCTAAAACTACAACTGATCTGTAATTTCTTCTTTTTTATTTAGAATTTTTTTTTCTATTTTTTTAAAAAAAATTTGTGATAAATTTTATTAAGTTTATGAATCAGTAATAAATATTTTTTAAAGGCGTCACTAATTTATAATTTTTTTTCTTTTCATTTGGAATTTATTATTGTAAAATAATAAAAAAATAATACTATTTATCATATATCCATTAAAACAGTTTTAAAAAAAAGGAGAATTACAAAAAATATTTACAAAAAGGTCAAAAAAAATTATAATTATAATCATTAATATTTATAATGTTTATCACCTTTTATGTAAATATTTTTTGTGATTATCAAATGTGTGTAATTCCCCTCAAAAAAATCAGTAATATAATGCAATGTGTTGTAGACTTAGAAATTTGGAAATGAAATAAATATTTCTAGTTCCACCATTAATGGATGCTCTAAATCAACTGTTACAATGGCAGAACCTAAATTCAAAAGAAATCAATTACAGACAATATTATGAATCCAAAGAGTAACCCAACTGATTTGCTAGTGTGATTACTAGTATCTGAATTACTCTGCGCTATTTTGGGAAGATGATTATAATCAGCTTTTTAGTTAAAAGTTATTTATAAACTGCTTATAAACAGTTTTTTTGTGGGAGAGAAAATAGATTATAATCTGGGAAGTGAATTATAACCCACTTCTCAAAGGGGCCTGTATCAAATAATTTATGAATAATTGTATGTATTCAAATTTACTATGAAGCTTGATACAAAGATCTGTTTCAAAATTCCTCCTCATTCAAAAAAAAAAAAATTAAAAAATAAAGCTCAGAATCAATGTAAACAGTTGAACTCAAGGCATTGGTGCTCACTAGGGTGTTGACGGATCGGATTTAGTCCGATGGCCTCTCATCTGCCATCTATCCGAATTTAAGCGGATTAAGAAAAATACATCTACATCGTCCGCTCAAACTATTGAAATAGTCTACTTTATAATAGATTGGTTCATGCCCTTCTATTTTAACGGATCAGGCACCCCTAGTGTTCACAAATTCAGCATCAGAAACCACCGAGACTTCGATTTGGCTAATCTCATCTTCATCAATCGGAGCTGGAAGATTAAGATCAATCAACTTTTCACTACCCAATTTCGATTTCACTGGTTTAGTAGCAACAACTGTAGAAGTAGTAGTAGTAATTATTGTTGATGATGATGATCCAATAACATGTGATCTTTTGTGTCCACCCAATGCTTGGCCAGAAGCAAAAACTCTGTAACAAACAGGGCATTCATGAACTTTCTCTTCTGCAACTCTAACCTCAGTCTCCAATGGCGGTTCACGAATCGAACCACCATTGTTGTGAGCTCTGTTCTTCTTGTGACTCGCTCTGTGACCACCAAGTGCTTGATAAGATCGAAACACTCTGTGACAAGTCTCGCACTTGTACTTCCCTCGAATCCGAGTCTTGTTGCTCTGTTTTTTGAACTCGTCCGAGTCGTACTCGGTCTGTTCATCTTCTTCTTCATCTTTTTCTTCGTTTCTCAATACCCATTTGTCTCTGGATAACATCAACAAACAATAAGCGAGTTCTTCTTCTGGGGAGGTCTCGGAGATCGAACTCACCGGCGATTCGGGCTTGGCAGGTTGGCCCGATTTGGGTTTCTTTGACTCTGGTTCTTTCGAGGTCTGGTTATGGCAATGGTGGCGATCTGGGTCTGGAATTCCGGACCTCCGAATTCGCTTGGATCGTCTCCGAGTTGGGTTCTTGGATGACTCGGTCTCGCTCTCTCTGTCTTGAAGAACCACAGACGAGCCAGCGAAAGAGAACTCGGGATCGACTAATCGAATGCTCTTTTTTGGGTTCTCTCTCAACCCGTAACTCAACAAGCCTTTCTCTTCATTTTCTTCTTCTTCAGATGATGATGATGGAGTCGACTCAGCCTCTTCACCGAGTCGTCGATCATCTTCATCGTCATTGTGTTGTTGTTGTTGTTCTGGTTTTGGTGGAACATAGAGATTCATCATGTGAGATCTCATGTGTCCACCCAAAGCTCTGCCATTAACGAAGCTCTTGAAACAGAGCTTACACCTCTGTTTCTCCATCACAGAGAAAACCAAAACAAACCCAGATAAATGCTTTTGTGTGTATATGTGAAATGTGAATTCTCTTAAGAAGGAAGGAGGGAGAGAGAGAGAGAGAGAGAGAGAGAGAGAGAGAGAGGGTGGAAAGCAAGAGTAGGTGACAAGCATTCCTCTCACCAAGAGATATATAAACATTTACAGAAATATAATTCGAAAGAAATTGCTGTAATTTGGGTTTGGATTTCACTTGAAAAAAGAAATTTTTTTTTTTTTTTTTTTTTTTGGGCTTTAGTAAAAACGGAAAAAAGCAATAAATTAAAATGGAATTAAAGGCTTGTGCATGAAGGGAGAAAGAGGGAACATGTAACATGCAAGAGCTTTTACCCTCTTTTGTATTTATTAATTTTCCACCTTTCAAAACTCAATTTCCAAAACTACCCTTTTTAAATCTTGCTTTTTATCTCCAAATTTAATTAAAAATGCCTTGCTATTAAAAAACTCACTTACCCAAAAATATAAAAAAAAAAAAAAAACTAGCTAAAAAGTGTCCAAAAAGTTAAGTAGATAGTGTAGATTTTTCTATATATATATATATATTTTTTTTTGTAAAAGTTAAAAAAAAATCAAGTGAATAGTCAAATTTTAAAATAACCCTAAATTTGGAGACAATTAATGATTTAACATGAAATCTGATTTTACAAGTTTTTGTGTTCAAGTCTTATTACCTACATTATCTTTATTGTTGTATTGTATACGCTGTATTGTCTACTTTTGCGCCTCTCTATGTGCGAGATGAGATCACACGTGAAAGGATAGTTTTAGCATTTGTTTGGCATAATGGTTTGAGATTAAAATAGTCAAAAAATAAAACAAAATAGATTAAAAAGTTAATATAATAAAATATCACATTTAAATTATAATCATTTTATTTTTTTTTATACAAAAGTTAAAAAAAACCAAACAACTCCAGATTAAAATAACCAAAAAGCGAACCTACATCCCAAACGAAATCCTTAGTATGATAAACATTATTAAGGCCTCTTTTCAGACATGAAAAAAAAAAGTTAATTTATTGACTTATTTGGATCACATCATCTCTACTTTTTTACACTTTTTTTTTTTTTAAAGTCAAAAAAATTAATAAGCTAGTTTTTTCTACTTCCCAAAACAAGTCTAAGTTCATTTTCTTATAACTTAATTTTTTTAGATATTTGATAATTTAATATCTAGTTCACAATTTAAATTCTGATTTTTTTAAAGTGAATACTTAGGCTTGTTTTGGGAAGTAAGTTAAAAGCTGATTTTTTTTGACATTTTGAGTTTTTTTTTTTTTTTAAAAATATGTTAAAAAAAATAAAGAGAAAATGTGATTAAAAAAAAAAAATCAAAAAATTACTTTCAATCATATTCCCAAAACAAGCCTTAAAAATTAATTGTTTTTGCCCACAAAGTATACAATTCATGCCTTTCCAAGTCCTTACTTTGTTAATTTTGAAATAAAAATAAAAATTTAAAAGAATTAATGGAAGGGTATTTTGGGAATTAAGTGGAGGTTACCATATCCTTGCACAAGCCAAAAGAACTGCTGAGTTTGTTATAAGTAACGACGGAGCTGAGTAAAACAACACGTGATACAAACATGATCTGGCTGTGATCGAAAGCTAAATAACAACCCAATCAGAACAGCAATAGAAAACCCGTGTTACACTTGTCACACCCACAAAGCTGGTTTCAAACTACAACATGCACCCTCACAGCTTCAAAGAGTACTCTTGCTCAAGTTATTGCAAATTGCCATAATTAAGAGAGGAATCTGTTAATTAACTATTTTTTCAAATTTTGTTACTTTTTTATGAATTGATTTTTTAAATTTTTTTTCACATTAACTTATTTAATTTAATTGAAATTATAAATTTTACCCAAAAAAAAAAAAATTGTAAATTACAAACACACTTTATGATATTTGTTTAAAATACATATTACCTCCTTTGATTTTAAAAATTACAAATGTCCCTTGTTAAAATTTTCCATTTAATAGAATTGATAGAAAAAATGACATTCTTAACTATCCTTTTATACAATAATAAAATTATCAAAATTGTTAATTGAAAATATTATTAAAAACTGTTAATTGACTTAATGATTGATTAATGAAAAATGAGGTTATTTGTAATGCGATTAGAAATTTCAATCGGTGAGATGCAATTACCACAACCATAGAGGGCAATTAGTATTTTAAACAAATATTAAAAGATATATTTGTAATTTATTCAAAAAAGAAAAAAAAAAGAAAAAAGAAGACTCATATAGATTACCCCGTCTAATTAGAACATAAGACTTCATTTGATTTGATTTTTTTATTTTTATTTTTATTTTATGCTAATGACATTAGAGCCAAATATCAAAGAGAAATGTAATTTATCACCCATTTACTTCATTTATTTACATCATTTTCGATGTGTATTATCCAATAAATGTCATACTTATATGTAGGCCGATTATATTTAAAAATTAACAAAACTAAATATGTCATATCAAAAATCACATAAAAAGTAAAATTTTTTGATAAAATATTCAGGTGAGCAGTCTGGAGGTAGTGAAAACAATATATTTTTATAATTGAAGGGATCAGAATGTATTGATTCATAAATGAATGGGTCAAGTGATATTTCTAAATAATTGAGAGTGTCTTGGAGAAAATAATTCAATTTTGATATATTATGCTTTCTGTACCTTTTATTTATTTAAATATATTTAATAAGTAGAAAGATAATTTAAATATAATTGACTAATTAGAGCATTTCAAAAATACTTGCCTTCAATTTTGGATCTTTGGTTGAAATGTCTAATGAAAATGAAGGGTTGGGAAGCGAGTGGAAACTAACCTCCCTTTGAGGATGGAGTTTTGTGTGGTAGTGAATGCCGTTTTCTTTGGGAAAGATGGTAGACCAGATCCCTTTACTCATGTTTGGATTTTAATAGTACTATTGCTAAAAGGCAATTTTTTTTAAAAAAAAAAATTTTAAAAAATGGATTATGAAAAATAATTTTTTTTTTTAGAATTAAATGGGTTTAATCTTAATTTTTTTATTATATTTGTTTTTTTATTATTATAAATTATTATGTAATTTACTCTGTTTTATGAGTCATTATTTTTTTAAAAGACATTATTTAGATTAAAAATACGTCTCGTATTCACAATTCCTTTTCTTCTCATTTTAATGGGAATGCAAATGAGAGTCAACCGGCAAAGCTAGTTCAGTGGTTTAAGAAAGATTTGGGACCAATAATTTATTTATTTATTTTTATTTTTTATATTTTTTTGATTCGGGGACCAATAGTTAGTTGTGAGATTTTGAGTTAAATTATTATTAGCATTATCTTATGCGATACATGTAATTTGTGAAAATTTCAATTAATGTCGGTGGTTTCAACCCTATTTTATTTGGACTGGGGATTGATTTGGCTTGAAAGGATAATTTGTTTGATTGTAAATCCAAAAAATTAAAACCAAGTAAGATTAATTTGATTATGAGTTTGACACCAACTCAAACCAACATGATTCATGTTTACCCCTAATTCAATTTAACCATCATCCTCAGACAAGGGTCGCGTGTTACAACATAGTATTATGAGGTTCATGGGGACTTGTCTTGAATCGATATCGTTAATTTGAACTGTTCATACTGTAAAATTTGTCGAGTAGACTATCTATGAAAAAATTTAGATTAATTGAGTATCTATAACCTCAAAACAAGACCATATTTGTTTTAAAAAAATAAACGGTTAATATGCTTTTGATGATTTATTTTAAAATAATTAAGACTTGATTTTAGGGTTACATATGTTCGATTAATTTGATTTTTTTTATAAATAATATGTTTGATAAATCTTATAAAATGAACAACTCAAATCATTAAAATAAATTCAGGATACTTCTCTATAAGGCCACACAATACCGTGCTTTGTCTTTTAGGCACAATACGCACATCATCATCCTCACACTGGTACATAAGTTAATTGAAATTGTTTTGTTCTACATAAATTTTTCCTTCATCGTTGTGATTTGATTCGATTCAATTTGTGCTAATTAAAAATTAAAATCGATATGTGGTGGACCAAAAATTTACCATAGCCTCTCCGAAAATGATATTGGTCACAATCAAGAATTTTATTATGTTATTCAAGAATTTGTAATAATTATTTTTAAATTTAAAATATTAATATATTCTCATAATTATTTCACAATCCTTAAATGCTTATTTGATATAATGATTAATGTCACTGTATCAAATCTTCAACAAAGTTTGTACAAGTGAGCAATAAGATAATTATAATGAAATGTTTACGTAATTTTTTTAGGTAAATTATACTTTATCTGCTAACGTACGAATCATTTTTCATTTTGGTCTTTTAAAACAAGAATTTCTTTAGTTTCTAAACTACGTTTCGTTTTTCATTTTGGTTCAAGTATCAACTCTCATGGTGGGATCTTCAAATTTCAAATTGAAAGTTGCGGTGTAATGAAGTTTTGGATGTATTTGGCAACTTCAATCTGGTTGTTTTCAATTTTCCTTTTTATTTTTTTATTATTTGTTGTAATAATTTTTCTTGTGTGGAGGTTGTATCCCTCATTTGTGAGAGTTTTTTCTCCTCCTATATGGAGGTTAGAATTCTTCCTCCTATGGAAATTTGTTATCTCTTCATGAGATATTTTGCTACCACTATACAAGATTGATCCAATTTTTTTTATCGATTTTGTAAGGAAGATTTTCTTCCCGTTCTAAATAAAAAAAAAAAAAAGAAGTATCAGGTAATCTAATAATTTCAAAAATTAAGTTTCTCAATTTGGTTCTAAAAAAAATAAAATTTCTCTTATTGGTCCTCAAAAAAAAAAATTAAATACAAAATTTAAAAAAAAAATCTCACTTTGGCATAAATTCAAACCCATCTTAAGCCCTGTTTGGGATAAACGTTTTTAGCTTGATTTTTAAATTTTTTTGACTATTTTAATTTGGCTAAAAAAGTTCTGTTTGAGATAAACTTTGTTTGTTTGTTTGTTTGTTTGTTTGTGTTTGTTTGTTTTTTTTTTTTTTTTTTTTTTTTTTTTTTTATGGTTGTGAGAGAAAAAGTAAAATGATTATGATTTGAATGTAATATTTTATCTTACTGACTAAGGCCTTATTTGGGAACAAAATTTTTTAGTAACTTTTTGGCTTTTTAGCTAAAATATGATGTAAAAAAACTAGTCAGTGTGTTTGGTTTGAGTTTTTTGGATTAAGTTTTTTGAAAACTGAGTTTTTTTTTATGTTTTTTTTTGTTTTAGTGAATATTTTTAAAATTTTAAACATTTATTTTTTACTTTTTTAGGTGTACCTTACTTAGATGTATCTAAAAAGTAAAAAATTTGAGAAAAAATATTTTAAAAAATTAACAAATACATAAAATATGAAAAACATACTAAATTTCCATTTTTTTTTTTTTTTTGTATTTTTGGTATTTATTGAATTTTTAAAAGATTTTTTTCACAAAAATTATACTTTTTATATGTATTTATGTTAAGTGTATCTAAAAATTTAAAAAAAATTGCTTAAAATATTTACAAAATTCAGTAAAAACAAAAAAATACGGAAAATAAGAAAGTAGAATTTTCTGAAATTTGTTTTTCAGAAAAATGAAACCAAACAAGCTGTTTGTGACGAATTTTTAATTTTTTATGAAAAGATATGAAAAAAGTAGAGAAACAATGGAATCTTTGACTTTTTGGTATAAGTTATTGACTTTTTGATTTTTTTTAATGACTTTTTGACTTTTAAACTAAAAAGTGATGTTACCAAATAAAACCTAAATTAACTTATTTTATCTTTTAATAGGTTAATTTAACCCCAACCCAGCCCTTAATCATAAAATCATTCCCACATCCAACCCATCAAATCTCAAAAAAATACATTTATATCCAACGGATGAAAATAAAAAAATTACAGTGAGTATGCTTCATTAGAGAAGTAAAGAGGTTGCGAATAAAAATGTGAAAATTAACGGCAGAGATCAACTGGTGGGTTGGGAAATGGGGTTGGTCAGTTGTTGGGGTGGGGTGAGGGACGTGTGAGTGACACAGGGGGTAGAAAGGTACATAGAGGAGGGTAGATGATAGGAGAGGAGAAAAGTGAAGAGGGGTGAACATTCATGTATTGTGAGATATTTATTTATTTATTTATTTATTTTACTAACATAGACCATTTTTTTTTAGGTTATAGGGATCAAAATGAGAATAGCTTTTTCTTTAAGGACCAAAATAGAAAAAGGTCCAAACTTTAGGATAAAAATGTAATTAACTCTATTTCTGCCACACAAAAAAAAGAAAAAACTGGCTAGAATTTTGATCCAAGTGGGATGAGTTTGATAATTTAAGGATCAAACTATTTTTTAGGGACTAAAGTGAAGTATCATACATTATGAGGTAAAAGTGTAATTTACTCTAATTTTTATAAATGATTCTTGACAATGATGATGTGATTGTAACATTTTTAAAAATATAAGTCATATTGATGAATTTTTTATTTAAAAATAATAATATCAAAACTTGTTATATCAGTTTGTATTATTTTTTATATAATTTTTGTCACGTCTCTAATTTTTATTACTCAAATATATTACTGAATCTCCTTACAGAAGTCCATTTTTAAGATATAGTTATAGAAACAAAATAAGATAAATAATTAAAGTCATTTCTCTCATAAAAGCAATGATAGAATATTCAACACAAACAAGTATAATACACGCTTTTAGGCTTACATGAAGAATTACAGAATAAAATAATTACTATGAAGAAAATTTAATCTTTTTACAATACTGTCACGATCCAAATCCGTCTCTTTAGGTTTAGTGTCATAATCGGCCAGTAATCCTTGAATTACCAAAGGCCTCTTAACATCATAGCATATAGATAGGGGCTGCGGAAGCAAATATACAAAACATACATAGTCCATAGAGCTGTACAGACATACATGAAACTGAAAATCTTAAACTTTATAAACATACGAGTGACGTCATAGGTACAATATTTACACGCCACCATCATGTACGTACAAAAGGAGAACTTGTTCATAGAACAAAAGGAACAGTCTTGCACATTTACATTAACATAGCCACAATACATGACTTGAACTGGAACCTCCTTGTGAGGCGCAAAAGGTGACTGACTACAAAAATACCCTAGACATCATCTTAAGCCTGATCTCTAACTTGCTCACCTACATACATAAATAACTAGTGAGCGGAGGCCCAGTGAATAACAACATAGTAAAGGGGTAATGAATGACGTCCCATAACCGTGGCTGAAATAAAAGTTCTCATTCATAATCTTGTTCTGCGCATATATACATAAGACAGAGTTCATACTTAAGCTTACATATTACATTCCTTAGTGCTAATAGATTGCACACAGAGTGCCCCAAATCATACTTGTTAGTTCTATTAAAGAACCTCCGATCGGGTAAGGATAACTTGTCAGTCCCATATAGGAACCTCCGGACTGGGAACTTGTAAACTTGTCAGTTCCACTTAGGAACCTCCAGTCGGGTACAAATGGCATGTCAGTTCCATAAGGAACCTGCGGTTCGGGAACTTATGGCACACTTGAATCATAACAGCGAGTCACTTATATCATACTTGGATCGTGGCATATATCACTTGCAACATACTTAAATCATAGCATAATGTCACTTGTAACATACTTGAATTATGGCATAGCATCATCAATGCCTGTTATATCGAACAATCATTCATAGTATAAACTATGGCATTTCTTTCAACAGATTTTATTTCGTATACAGAAAATACATGAATTGAACATAACTTTACTAGGTTATTACTTACAGACAATAGGTGTCGCGAGTAGGCAATTCAACTTCCTTGTGGTGCTTGACCTACATAGTTACAAAACGAACATATTCCGAATTACACACCCATAAATGATGACTTAGCCCTTACTTGTTTTGGTGTGCTTCCACCTCGTTATTCTCATTATGGGGTCTTAATCATGGTCTAGGAATGCCTAGGATGGAATGAGGATGCAAAAAAACACTTGGAAACATCTTTCAAAACTTGTTGGAAATAGGGTCCACGCTCGAGCGTGGATTTCCTCGCTCGAGCGGACATGTAAAAAGTGAAGAAGGTTCGCTCGAGCGTGACTTCCCCGCTCGAGCGGACTGTAAATTTTAGCAAAAGTACTGGATGCATGAATTTCGCTGTTCGAGAGCTCGACCTCGCTCGAGCGTAGACTCAGACCTCGCTCGAGCGTTGAAATCCCTCGCTCGAGCGGACTGTAAACATATGAATTCTGGGTATATGCATTTTACGCTCAAGCGTGACTCATGTCGCTCAAGCGGAAGTGCACGTACTCAGAGTGCTCGCTCGAGCATGGATCAAATTTCTAGAATTTCCAGATTTGATCTTCAAGTTCAAACTCAACCTTCAAAGCATCAAACTTCATTTTTCTAGGCCAAAACTTGAGAAAATACATGAAGACCCTTAAAACAACATGGATTAAAGATCATTTCAAGAAATCATGGCCCAAAGATATGCCAATTGAACAAAATTCAACTTGAAACTCAAGAATAAACCATGAACATGACATGCATGCAATTCTTTGAACCAAAGCTTCTCAAAACATGATCAAGTGCTGCAAAACAACTTCAAACTTGATAATTTCCCTTAATTAAGATGAATTTCAAACATGCATGAGGGAAATTCCTAGTAACATGCTCTCAATGCATTGAAATGTACATGCATGCATGAATTGGTCTTCCAACAATATTCTTAAGCTTGATTATTACATCTCATTGCCCAATTCACTTGAATTCATAGATGAATTAACTCAATTACACAATTAAGATGGTGGATTCCTACCTTAAGTCTTGATTTCACAAGTGTGGTAGCTTAATCCTCCAAGTCCTCTTCAATTCCTCTAAATCTCAAACAATTCTCTTGATAAGTTTGATTTCCTCCCTACTCTCTCTCCCCCTCACGTTTGTATGTGTGTGTGCAACTCAAAAATGTGTTGAGAAATAAAAGAAGAAGACGAGTGGAGTATGTAGGGAGTCTCATAGGCTCACTTGGTGGTAATTATATAAAATAAATCACATGTGCATTAAATTAATCTAATTCAATCGTTCTGAATTGAATTTCAATTAAACCTACCATAAGGTTCTAAAAATTCTAATTAACACATAAATCGAATCAATTTTTGTATCGGATGTTGACAAGGCCTTCAAATCGCAAACCGAAACTAAAAACATGAACAGATCTTTCTACGTGTAACACATATAAGCACAAAATGATGCAATGCACATGTAATTGACTCAAGACTTCTTCTTAATTACTGTTTACACATAATTAATCATGGATTAAAGTTAATCATGATTAAAGTTAATCATGGGTCGGGATTGTTACAGTCATCCCCCCCTTAAAAGAGTTTGGTCCTCCAAACTTGAATTACCTTCATTTCGGAGCAACATTGGGTCCAACGGAAACAAATCTGGATATCTCTTCATCATGTCTTCTTTTGTTTCCCATGTAGCATAAGTTCCTCCATGATTCTGCCAATCAACTTTTACCAGTGGTATTTTTTTGTTCCTCAATCTTTTGATTTGGCGGTTTACAATCTGAATAGGTCTTTCTTCATAAGTATAATCATCTTTCAAAAGCATATGTGTTGGTTTAATGACATGGAGTGGATCTCTCAAATATTCTCGACGCATCGATATATGAAATACATTGTGCATATGCTCCATTACCGGAGGTAGGGCTACCCGATACGTTACCAGGTAGATCTTTTCAAGAATCTCATATAGCTCAACATACCTCAGCGCCAACTTGCGTATAACACCAAACCGTGTTTGACATTTCATAGGGGTCACTTTTATGAACACGTGGTCCCTAACTTCGTATTCTCTATCTCTCCTTCGGACATCAGCATAACTCTTTTGTCGACTCTGTGTAGTTTTCAAATGCTGTTGGATCAGTTTTACATTCTCTATTGTTTCCTGCACAAGTTCTGGTCCCAATAATGGTCTGTCACCTATTTCAGCCCAACATATCGGAGATCGGCATTTTCTTCCATACAAAGCTTCGTAAGGAGCCATTTTAATGCTTGAATGGTAGTTGTTGTTGTATACAGACTCAGCCAATGGCAAATAGGTCTCCCAATGTCCTTGGAAGTCTAATACGCACATTCTAAGCATATCTTCCGAAGTCTGGTTAGTCCGTTCAGTTTGACCATCTGTCTGTGGGTGATAAGCACTACTCAATCTTAGTTCTGTCCTCAAAGCCTGTTGTAAACCTTGCCAAAACCTTGATACAAACTTTGAATCTCTATCAGATACAATAGACACTGGCACCCCATGTAATCTCACAATCTCATTTATATAAATATTAGCCAATTTGTCAGCATTGTAAATAGATTTGACAGGTATAAAATGGGCAGATTTAGTCAAACGGTCAACTATAACCCAGATAGAATCCATACCTCGAGAAGAGCGAGGCAATCCCATAATAAAGTCCATAGTAATGTGCTTCCATTTCCATTCCGGTATTGGAAGCGGCTGTAATAAGCCAGCAGCTCATTGATGTTCAGCTTTAACTTGTTGGCAGTGTAAACACCTAGCCACAAAATCTGCAATACACTTTTTTATTCCAGGCCACCAGAAGTTTTGTTTCAAATCATGGTACATTTTTGTGTTCCCCGGATGCATGGTGAAATTTGAACTGTGAGCCTTAGACATAACACGTTTTCTCAAGTCACAACAGTCTGGTACACAAAGGCGATTTTGAAACTTCAGTACGTTGTTCTCAAGCATAAATCTGGGCCTTGGTTTCGAGTCAATTTCATCCATGATCCTTCTTAGGAATTCATCTTGCGGTTGTTTCTCCTTAACTTCTTCAATGATTGTAGGCTAAGTTGAAATAGCAGCTAAAATTCCACCATGTTCATGCATCACAATCTCAATCTCGTTCCTTTCCAGGTCATATAACAATTTTCTCTATCCGATAAGCAAACATGACAGATTCCCCATCGACTTTCGGCTCAAGGCATCTGATACAGTATTAGCTTTCCCCGGGTGATACAAAATCTGTAAATTATAATCTTTGATTAGCTCCAACCATCTCCTCTGTCTCATATTTAATTCTTTTTGGGTGAAGAATATTTCAAGCTTTATGATCAGTATACACTTCACAAGTTACCCCATACAAGTAGTGACGCCAGATTTTCAAGGCAAACACCATAGCTGCTAGTTCGAGATCATAGGTCGGGTAATTCTTTTCATGAGGACGGAGCTGTCGAGAAGCATAGGCAATTGCTTTTCTATTTTGCATCAGTACACAGCCCAACCCTTTGTAGGACACATCACTATAAATCTAAAATCCCTCACTTCCATTGGGCAAGGTCAAAATCGGTGCAGTTACTAGTCTCGTTTTCAGTTCTTGGAAGTTCACCTCTCGTTGGTCATCCCAGTCAAATGGTACATTTTTCTACGTCAGTTGTGTCAATGGCATGGCAAGCTGAAAAATCTTTCACAAATCTTCTGTAGTAACCAACTAGCCCCAGAAAGCTTTTTACTTCAGATACATTGATTGGTCTTGGCCAGTCAACAATGGCGTCAATTTTCTGTGGGTCCACTGATATACCATCCTGGTTGATTACATGGCCCAAAAAGGCTACGCTGCCCAGCCAGAATTCACACTTGGATAGTTTTGCATATAATTTCCTTTCTCTCAAAATCTGTAAGGCAATTCTCAAATGATTCTCATATTCTTCCCTGCTTTTTGAGTAGATCAGCATATCATCAATAAAGAACAACAATAAATTCATCCAGAAATGGTTTAAACACTCTATTCATAAGGTCCAAAAAGGCCGCAAGTGCATTGGTTACCCCAAAATGGCATGACTAGGAATTCATAAGGCCCATATCTAGTTCTGAATGCGGTCTTCTCTACGTCTTCTGCCTTGACTTTCAACTGGTGATACCCAAATCTAAGGTTAATCTTAGAAAATACTTGGGCTCCCTGAAGTTGATCAAACAGGTCATCAATTCGGGGCAGGGGGTACTTGTTCTTGATGGTTACTTTGTTCAACTCACGGTAGTCAATACATAATCTCAAGGATCCATCTTTCTCCTTAATAAACAGCACCGGAGGACCCCAAGGTGAGGTACTCGGACGGATAAACTTCTTGTTTAAGAGTTCTCGGAGTTGGACCTTTAACTCTTTCAATTCTGTAGTCGACATCCTATAAGGAGTCTTGGAGATAGGTTGAGTTCCAGGTGTTACTTCAATAGTGAATTCAATTTCTCTATCGATTAAGTCCCCAGGTAGATCATTGGGAAACACATCAGTAAAGTCACTAACCACAGGAATAGTTTCTATACTGGTACTATCTAAGGACTCAGTATAATAACCCCGACCCGTAATTAGCTACTAATCAGTGATTAAAGATGCTAAATGAGTGGATCAAATGAATTATGGGATTAATATGTAAATTGCATGATATTTGGCCTTCTATTTGTTACTTATAGAATATCTGTTTGGAATTCCACTTTAATATGTAAATTGAAAGCCTTATTGGCATCCGAAACCGAAATTGACTACACCAATATGTTATTTGGAATTTTTGGAACCATATGGCAAGTTTTATTAAAAATTGATTCAGAACGATTAATTAAGTCATGTTTGGTTAGCCTAATATTCTAATTAATGTATTTTAGCACCATAAATATATATATGAGCCTTAACTCATTTTTGAGCTCAATTCTTTGCTCCTCTTAGTGCAAAAATCTAAGGTTTTCTTTTAGAGAGAGTGTGTGTGTAATTCTAGAGAGAGAGATGAAGGAATTGAAGGAGAGTTGAAGACCTTGGCTTAGATTCATCAAAACTAAGCTAGAGCTAGATTAATTCAAGACTATAGGTATGAATTCAACCCCTAAATTATGAATCTAAGTTATCAACATGAAGATTATGTGTTCAAGGGTGTGTTTTGAGCTTAGAAGAAGATTTGAGTGGCAATTCATGCATGCATGTACACTTTCTTACAAATTGAGCATGATTTCCATGAATCCCCTCTTGTATGTTTGAAATTCTCTTCATTTGGGAAATATCAAGTTTCAAGTTGTTTTGTGTGTTTGATCATGTTTTGGGAAGCTCAAGACCAATAAAAACCCATGCATGTTGTGTTCATGAACATTCATCATGTTTTAAGTTGAAATTGTGAGTTTTTAACAAACTCTTGGGCCATGATTTTATGAAATAATCCGTAATTCTTCATGTTTTACAAGTTTACTATGTTATCTCAAGTTTTGGGGCCCAAGAGAAGTGTTTTGAAGGTTGGAATCCGAGTTTTGAGCTTGAAGGTGCAATCTGGAAATTTCAGAATTTGCATCTACGCTCGAGCGTGGGAGTTCACACTCGAGCGACCACTCTGAGTGCATGCACTCCGCTCGAGCGACCAAAAGTCCGCTCGAGCGACCAAAAGTCCGCTCGAGCGTGAATTGCAAGCTCCCAGAAGTTTCATGTCTTTTATAGATCGCTCGAGCGAAGGAATATGTGCTCGAGCGACCATTCACATTTTGCATGTCCGCTTGACGAGGAAAGCTACGCTGCGAGCATGACCTTATTTTCAGAAATTTGCCTAAGTGTTCCAAGGCTGTTTTGGCATCCTCATTGCATTTTAGGCATTCCTAAACCTTAATTAAGCCATAGTAATGAGGTTATGGATTAGAAACTCACTAAGAAAATAATGTACTAAGTTCCGAGACTGCAAGTGTGTGTGTGTAGACACCCCATTTTTGACCGACCTTAAGACTCAGACATCACCGATTGAGCGCTCGGTGATGTGGATATTGTGCTCGTTCAGAGGTCTCAGAGTCTCGGCGTGAGCCTTGCCTCTGGACTTCCGGGCTTTTCTATGCTTTGCCTCGGTTTGCGAACCAGGCTCGGTTTTCTCTGTTTCTTTTCCCTGAGGGGAGGGAGGTCTTGTAGATCATCTCTCAGCGGGCCGTGGGCTACATTTCATGGTCGTAGGCCATTTTGGCCATTTCGGAGCCCGGTTCCCGGTTTTCGGAGCCGTCAGGCCGAGTGCCTCGGTTCGGGACCGCTAACCACCTCCGTTTGCCCCGTTTCTTGGCATACATCTTATTTACTCCCTTTTGAGGGACACTGTGGTCCGAGAGACCAGCTTCGTGGTCGAATACCACTCCCGGTGCTTAACAGTCGGTTTTCGGGGCCTCGGACTGCGCGTTTCGGCCCCGAACCTTCATTTGCATCGGTTTTCGTTCATTTTTGGCAGGGACCTCTATTTTCATCACCAGGAAGGTCGTAGAAGGGTGGGAGGCCAGTAATTGTTCCAGCAACCAGTTATATTCCATTTTCGCCCTCCGACGCCCGTTTTTCTCACTTCAAAGCCAATGTTGACCACCCTTGGGCCATTTTCTTGCACCCTAAACCCATATTTGTGATGTAACAATCTGGGAGGCCACAAATATCACATGGCCGGCCAGTATTCCATTTGACCTTTGAACCCTTTGAAAAGTGGCTTGTTCTCTCTCCTGGTTCACAGTTGTCAATTTTTGATCACATGGCTGTGTTGAGTACACTTGGTGCCCTCTTTTTGGCATGGCCGGCCATTAATCCTTCTTGGCCTTTTGACCCTGGCCGGCCGGCCATAGGGAGGGCGCCGGCCGGCCACCCAAACCCTAGCAAACTGGCCGGCCAGCTTCCTAACATCCTGTTCACTTTAAATATACACTTTTTTCCCCCCCAGATTCTGCATCCGGGGGACTTTTTTTGGAGGGAAACTTGGAGGGATTTCCCTCCCTTTTTTCCCCTCTTTCTCCCCCTCTTTGACCTATATAACCAGCAGCTCCAGCTCTGGTTTGGGGTTGGAAAATTTTCCTTGAGCTTGCATATACACTCCTCCCTCTTCCTCTCTTCCAAACACTCAAAAACATCCAAGTCCTACCCCTTTTCCACACCACCACCTAGCACCACACCACCACTTCCATTCCAGCAGCTTGGAGGACTTTTCCAGAGGCTAGGAGGCATCACTTTTCAAGCCAAAAGGCAGCAAAGGCTTAGTCTACAAAGGTGAGCACCATTTTCTTTTTTTTTGAGCTTATTTTTGTACCATTTCTTAGCCCTTTTGCTTACTGTTTGAGCTCCGGCCATAACTAAAAATGTCATTTTTTTGAGCTCATTTTTCTGTTTGATTAAGGGTTTTTACTTGTTTGGACTTCCTACTACTACTTCCTTCTTTATCTCTTCTTTAGGCCCATATCTTGCATAGTATTTTTGGCTTATGTGTAATCTGTTTTGAGGCATGATGTAAACTGTAAATGAGCTTATTTTGAGCCCCTCTTCAACATTGAATAAGGGCTCATCACTTTTTGGGACCCCCATGTGCTACTTGCTTTGATATCCATGTTTTAGTCCCATTTTTGCATGATTTGTTAGCCCACTATGCTTCTGTTTTTGGATTTTGGTCCGAACTGAAAAGGGGTTTATTTTGACCCCCTCTCCATGTTTCATTAATGGTTCTTCACTGTTTGGGACATCCTTTTTATACTTCATGTTATATCTCTCATTTTGGCCCTATTTTGCATGACATTTTGAGCACATTTGTACACTGTTTTGGGCTCGACCATCAACTGTAAAAAGTCATATTTTCGGCCCCTCTTCAACATTGTTGAAGGGCCCTTACCTGTTTAGGACCAGCATACATCAGTTTACTTCTTTATCTCCATTTTGGCCCTTATTTTGCATAGCATTTTGAGCATACTTATATCTTTTTTTGGAGTTTTTTATAAACTGTAAACACACATTTTTGGCCCCTCTTCAATATTGTAGAAGGTCCCTTCTCCGTTTAGGGCCAGAATCTGTGAGTTGCTTCATTATCTTGCTTTCGGGGCTGTTTTTGCATGCTAGTTTAGCCCCATTTGTGCCCACTGTTTAGCCTTGCTCATAACTGTAAACATGCTTGTTTTGGGGCTGCCTTGCTTCTGTATTTACACTTCATGTTCAAATATTGCATGCATTGCATAGCTATAGGCCATTTCATGCGCCAAAATTCATGTTTCGGGACTCGTTCCATGCATCGGGTACCACTTTGCCATGTTTCAGGGCTGCTTTGCATCTCATTTTGCCTCTGAAATTTTCATGTTAGTATACCATTTTTCATGTTTTGCCATGTCATGTTAGAGTGGCATCCGTGCCGTAGGTTCGGTCCTCGGTTTGCGTGCACGCGTGCACGCATCTCGAGTGGTCTCGTTTTTCATCTAATGGCCTCTTATGTGAGTGTGGCTGAGGTCCACTCATGATTAGTGTAAGTCCATTATGCATTGCGTATGCCATTTCATTCCATAGCATTGTGTATGCTAGGTTGTATATTAGAGCATTGTATATGCCACGTTGCATCGTGCACCGTGTATGCCATTTCATAACATTGTGCATGTTAGGTTGTATCTTAGTTGCATTCATGCATGTCATGCATATTGCATTGTGTTCGGGGTAGGAGTTAGCCCGAGCACAAGAAACGAGGTACGCTCCGTACTCCGAGTGACGGAACGTGCCTCAATTCCCTAGTCACCGACACTCCGGATCATCCATGATGGAGTTAGGTCTTGTTGTGTTTTCATGTGCATTCATTCCATATTGAATTGTGCAAATCGACTCCTCGGCCATCATGCATCGAGATGTGTGATTGTGCACGAGGATCGAGGCATGCATACATTTTGAAAATACATTGCTATGCCCCTTTCCTGTCTCTGTTTGCAGCAAAATCAAGAATCAAGTCTTTCGAGGCTTGGCGCGCTTTCCAAGAACAATTGCAAAACAGAGGCTAATTGGGGGCATCCCAGTGGATTTCCGCGCAAGGCAGCCTAAACATACATCATTCATCAGAATCAAGGCAGTCCCTAGCTTGCATGCCAGTTTATTATTTTCTTAGTTAATTTGTAAATTAATTAGGAATTTGTACACATTTTGGACTGTATTATTTCGACTGTAATATTCTTTTATTCGGGACTGTATATTTATTCGGACCCTCTGCGCGAGGGCATAATTGTAATAAGTGTGCGTGAGTGTAATGTATGTCTTCCAACCCCACATCTTTCTTCCCTTTTATTTACCCGCTTATGATGGTTAGAATTAGGGCATGTTTCAATTAGCATACAGTATGATAACATGTTTGCATTCATTCATCGTTTTGCATGCACCGGGCTTGGCGCATCTACTAACTGCATTTGTATTTCAATTCCAAATTGAATACTTGATAGCTGTTGCATCTCTTATGCCAGTTTAGAATAGCCGAGCCTGCTATAGTTGCATTTTTGCATGTATTGCATTAGGCATTCCTGTATAGTTAGGATCATGCATGATTTCTAATCGGTTTTGTTTTGGCTTGGAGTACTCGGTGAGTTTTTATGCTTTAGCATCCTTGCATGCGTGTGAGTGATGCCATGAATAGCATGCTTACCATAAGGCTAACTGCTTATTGATATAACTGCTTGAATGCCTGTGGGTGAAGGTTGGGTTGCCTTGAATTGGGACAATGCATTGACTGTGAGTTTTTAAGCCCACTAGAAGTGGCAAAATCATCTTTCTAAGCCCACCTGGGTGGCAAAATCTGCATTCTAAGCCTACCTGCGAGTAGCAAACCATCTTTCAAAAACAAACATGAAATGTTTTGTTCCAATTCAGGTGACCCGGTTATACTTGTATGCTCGCGCATCACATATAACCTAGGCTAATAACGCGAATAAGAACACACAATGTTTTCAAAACTTGATATCGTGGTTAGTAGAGGGCCGATCTTTGATCGGCGAGCGGGGTGCTCACGAAGTGACCTTCCCCAATCGTACCTAAGTTCCGAGCCGAGGCAACTTGGTGATGACGGACACGTGGCCTTTGGCACCGAGTCAGGGTTTCCTAAATTTCCCAAAATAAAATATTTAGGTTGCGACTCTGTATCTGGCAAAGCAGTCCATGTTTGGCACTTCTTTCAAAATCTGTTTTCCTCAAAACGATTTGCCGGATTTGGACTCTTTGGTTTCAAGATTAAGAACCGTGACACAAATAGAGTCCGAGCTGTAGTGAGGTCCCCCGCGGGCTTTCACAGTGTGTGTTAGGCAATTGATAAGAAAGAATAATAAGAATCAATGTAATGAAAGCTAAGCCTTAATGGCCACTTGAATGTGTAATGATAAGTATGCTTTGTGTTATGTACTTTTGGTTTATAGTCAACTTCCAAAGATTGAATTGACCATTGACGGGGTACCACTGTGAGTAACATTTCTGTAAAGATATGTTTTGATATGAATTATGTTCCAAATGAAATATTATAAGTTATGATTTCTGAAATGATATCTGTTTTCGTGAACAAATTTCCATGTTTGAAATCTATTATGGCATCCATAGATAGTCCCAGGTCATGGGGAACGCATGTTAATGCGGTCCATGATATACATGTGATACGAGATCTCGTTAGCCACTTCATTGTGGTGATATGTGTTTAATCGGTATCCGGAACCGATAGTCTAGTCGGAAGATGTTATGTGATGTGTCTATGGATGTACCATTATATGTTCAGATACAGAATGTTTATGCTTATGATCTGTTTATGCTTATGTATGTTCAGATTTCGTTCACTAACCTCTTTACCTTAATGTTATTCACTGGGTTTTAGCTCACTGTGTGTATATATATGTATAGGTGGGCGTATTAGAGATCGAGCCTGAAGGCTTTTGTCTGGATCTGTGTTCTGTTGTCAGCCAACCATTGTGCCTCACGTGGAGGTTCCCGAAGTGTCCTGCGTTTAAGTTCTGTTGTTTCTGTATATATAAGACTTGATTTGATCTTGTTGGCTGTACTTAAGATGCTATGTGTGTGGGTATAATGTATGAATGACTATGGAATGCATATATGAAGTTTTAAATATTCTGTTTCATATAAGTCAACACAGCTCGTTGGACAATTTTAATTATGTATTCGCTTCCGCTAGCCCTTACTTCTGTTAATCAGTTCTGAGGCCTTCGGTAATCCAAGGATTACTGGCCGGTTACGATGCTAAACCTATAGGGGCAGGTTTGGGTCGTGACACTCAGTCAATGCACAACACAACTAACCTCGACAACCTTTCCTTAACAATTTCTTGACTTTCATGAGTGAAATCAAGCATGGTGGAGGAACTACCCCATTCCTAGTGAAAGTAAACTCCGGTATACCAGGTGGTTTAAACATGACGGTTTTGTTCACACAATCAATAGTAGCACAATATTTAGTCAGCCAATTCATACCCAGAATATAGTCAAAATGATTAATGCTCAAAGGTAGCAAGTCCACATACAATGTCACATCACCAATTATAACATCACATGCTGGATAAACATAAGCACCTATCATAGAACCCCTAGTCGGTGTAGACACAGACAGTAAACATTTCACAGGTTCTATTGGTCTAGTTAATTTTCAAGAAAAAGTATGCGAGACAAACAAATGCGTAGAACCAGAATCAATCAATACATTGGCAATCTGAGCACAGATAAGGATTATAGCTGACACCACTGTTTCAGTATTCTGTACATCTCCAGGTACGAGTGTAAACACCTTTCCTTGCCTTAGTGTCTCATTTCCAGCATCGCCCCTGGCATTTGTTCTAGTGTTGGCCCTTGTTGCAGGAACAGATTCGGTTGAACTTGCTGCTGGGTGGTTAACATTGTTAAACCTCATTGGACAGCCTCTAATCATGTGACCGGTTTTGCCACATCGGAAACATGCACCCGAAGCACGTTGACATATACCTTTGTGCTTCCTTCCACACTTTGAACAGACTGGTATGGATCCGCTACTCCGGCTTAAGCTACTCGAAGACCCAGTATTTTGCTTTTTGTTCGCGAAGAAGGAACGAACCTTTCGAAAATTAGATCTAGGCCTTTTGCTTTTCCATTCTGTTATTGGTGTTTGAGCTTGTTTCATTGCCACTATTGTGGCCTCTGCCATTATTGCTCTATCCAAAACTTCCACATAGGTAGGCAATTTCAATATGCCTACTCGGTCAAACACCTCTAGATCTAGTTCGCCTTCAAATTTTCATGCTTTCTTGTAATCAGTATCCACCATATGTGGAGCAAACCAAGCTAGTTTGGTGAATTTGGCTTCATACTCAGCTACAGACATCCTACCCTGCTTAAGTTCTTGAAACTCTGCCACTTTTTGATCCCTCAAACACTGGAAAAAATACTTGTTATAGAATATCTCATTGAACTGTGCCCATGTCATGTCCCCGTTGTTATTTCGAACTAATAGCCACCATCTTCGGGCCTCGTCCTTTAAGGTGTAGGTGGCCAAGAGTACTTTCTAAGTTGCGGAGCAGGGGAATACTTCGAATTTTTCCATTTCTAACAGCTAGGTTTCTGCCTTTAATGGTTCTATGCCACCCAAGAAAGTTGGTGGTTTCATCTTCATAAATTTCTGAGTCAAATTAATTATATCATTGTTGCCCGATTCGACTTGCACCGGTGGAGGGGTGGAGGCGGTGGAGGTAAGGGTTGTTGCCTTGTTGTTGTGCCACTGCTTCAGTTAGAGCTGCGAGCATTTGCTCTATTCGGCTCATACAAGCCTCAGATGATTCAGCTATTCTATCACTTCTTGCATTGTCCATTTGCTATAGGTAAACAGGACATTATGAACATAGGCAATAATCCTTCTTATACTATTTAGATCGTTTGTCCTCATATCACATGATTATAGTCGAATTTAAGATTTCACATTTAAACACACACACACTTATACATTCAGATGGAATGCCCCTACTTCTTACTAGGACATCCTAGGCTCATATGGACTTGTGTGTGTGGTAGAACACGTGCTCTGATACCACTCTATCACGACCCAAACCCGCCACTTTAGGTTTAGTGTCATAACCGGCCAGTAATCCTTGGATTACCAAAGGCCTCTTAACATCATAGCATATAGATAGGGACTGCGGAAGCAAATACACAAAATATACATAGTCCATAGAGCTGTGCAGACATACATGAAACTAAAAATCTTAAACTTTATAAACATCGAGTGATGTCATAGTACAGTATTTACACGTCACCATTATGTATGTACAAAAGGAGAACTTGTTCATAGAACAAAAGGAACAGTCTTGCACATTTAATTAACATAGCCACAATACATGACTTGAACTGGAACCTCCTTGTGAGGCGCAAAAGGTGGCTGACTACAAAAATACCCCAGGCATCGTCTTAAGCCTCATCTCTAACCTGCTCACCTATATACATGAATAACTAGTGAGTGGAGGCCCAGTGAATAACAACAAAGTAAATGGGTAATGAATGACGTCCCATAATCGTGGTTGAAATAAAAGTTTTCATTCATAATCTTGTTCTGCGCATATATACATAAGATAGAGTTCATACTTAAGCTTACATATTACATTCCTCAGTGCTAATAGATTGCACAGAGAGTGCCCCAAATCATACTTGTTAGTTCTATTAAAGAACCTTCGGCCGGGTAAGGATAACTTGTCAGTCCCATATAGGGACCTCCGGACTAGGAACTTGTAAACTTGTCAGTTCCACTTAGGAACCTCCAGCCGGGTACAAATGGCATGTCAGTTCCATAAGGAACCTCCGGTCCAGGAACTTATGGCACACTTGAATCATAACAACGAGTCACTTATATCATACTTGGATCGTGGCATATATCACTTGCAACATACTTAAATCATAGCATAATGTCACTTGTAACATACTTGAATTATGGCATAGCATCATCAATGCCTGCTATATCAGACAATCATTCATAGTATAAAACATGACATTTCTTTCAACAGATCTTATTTCGTATACAGAAAATATATGAATTGAACATAGCTTTACTAGGTTATTACTCACAGACAATAGGTGTCGCAAGTAGGCAATTCAACTTCCTTGTGGTGCTTGACCTACATAGTTACAAAACGAACATATTCCGAATTACACACCCATAAATGATGACTTAGCCCTTACTTGTTTTGGTGTGCTTCTACCTCATTATTCTTATTATAGGGTCTTAATCATGGCCCAGGAATGCCTAGGATGGAATGAGGATGCAAAAATGCACTTGGAAACATCTTTCAAAACTTGCTGGAAACAGGGTCCACGCTCGAGCGTGGATTTCCTCACTCGAGCGGACATGCAAAAAGTGAAGGTTCGCTCGAGCGTAACTTCCCTCACTCGAGCGGACTGTAAATTTTAGCAAAAGTACTGGATGCATGAATTTTACGCTCGTCAGAAGCTCGACCTTCACTCGAGCTTGAGACTCAGACCTTCGCTCGAGCGTGAAGTCCTTCGCTCGAGCAGATTGTAAAACATATGAACTTCTGGGTACATGCATTTCATGCTCGAGCGTGACTCACGTTGCTCGAGCGGAAGTGCACGTACTCAGAGTGCTCGCTCGAGCGTGAAATCCCTCGCTCGAGCGTGGATCAATTTTCTAGAATTTCCAGATTTGATCTTCAAGTTCAAACTCAACCTTCAAAGCATCAAAACTTCATTTTTTCTAGGCCAAAACTTGAGAAAATACATGAAGACCCTTAAAATAACATGGATTAAAGATCATTTCAAGAAAATGGCCCAAAGATATGCCAATTGAACAAAATTCAACTTGAAACTCAAGAATAAACCATGAACATGACATGCATGCAATTCTTTGAACCAAAGCTTCTCAAAACATAATCAAGTGCTGTAAAACAACTTCAAACTTGATAATTTCCCTTAATTAAGATGAATTTCAAACATGCATGAGGGAAATTCCTAGTAACATGCTCTCAATGCATTGAAATGTACATGTATGCATGAATTGGTCTTCCAACATACTTCTTAAGCTTGATTATTACATCTCATTGCTCAATTCACTTGAAATTCATAGATGAATTAACTCAATTACACAATTAAGAGGGTGGATTCCTACCTTAAGTCTTGATTTCACAAGTGTGGTAGCTTAATCCTCCAAGTCCTTTTCATTCCTCTAAATCTCAAACAATTCTCTTGATAAGTTTTGATTTCCTCCCTACTCTCTCTCCCCCTCACGTTTGTATGTGTGTGTGCAACTCAAAAATGTGTTGAGAAATAAAAAGAAGAAGATGAGTGGAGTATGTAGGAGTCTCATAGGCTCACTTGGGGTAATTATAAAAAAATCACATGTGCATTAAATTAATCTAATTCAATCGTTCTGAAATTGAATTTCAATTAAACCTACCATAAATTTTCTAAAAATTCTAATTAACACATAAATCGAATCAATTTCTGTATCGGATGCTGATAAGGCCTTCAAATTGCAAACCGAAACTAAAAACATGAACAGATCTTTCTATGTGCAACAGTATAAGCATAAAATGATGCAATGCATATGTAATTGACTCAGGACTTCTTCTTAATTACTATTTACACATAATTAATCATGGATTAATGTTAATCATGGATCAGGGTTGTTACAAATACATTGACATTTCACTCAAAATAAACAATTTACAATCCACAATAAAACAATTCTCTTGTGTCTTGGCAATACATCCGACTGCATACCTGAAAATAATTTAAAGATTGGGATAAATATAAGGTCCAGTAGGGATCTATAATGATTCTCAACAATAAGGCCAATAGATATATGTAATTATGAATGTCATCAGGTGATAATTAGATAAGTAATATACTTTTATATATCCAAAATAAACATACATAAACATATTGTTGTCTAAATTGTAAGATTAAATAAAATTAGACCAAGTAGACAAACAGATTCATATGAATTGACATTGATTTACAGGAAAATAAATCATGGGATTACATTGTATAGCTTTATGAACAGAAATACATATAACAAAAATATGGAATAGAAGCACAAACTGAAGCCTATGTGGTACAACTGTCTCCTTAAAAAAGATTAGCTGCCTCACCGTGGGTACTGGAGGTACGTAGGCTTCTGTCTTCCAAGATACGACGTTTTAGACTAGCTAACACAAAAGCATCTTCTGATAGCTTTGGTGAACCGATAATGGCAGCACTATCTCACACAGGAAGAAAATTATAGGCAGAAGCAAACTGACTGTATGTATTTTGGAAGGAAAAAATCTGTACTAAAACCAAAGGAGATGGGTCACCTTTTCTACACCATAGGGGAGCGAGGAGGAGCCTCCAGCCATAAAGGCTAGCAACTAATGCCCATGAAGGCTGGTAACTAATGGCCATTACTCTTGCAAAAACTACTGGAGTAATGGACCAAAATTGATGGGGAAAAATATCTGAGATATATTTTCTGTATATACACACAGACTTGGCCCAAAAAGATTAGATTGGTGGACCACTAATTCGGCCCTACCTAAACCTAACCCATTCTAGCAAGCCTTAAGCCTCAAGTGCAAGCCTAAGCCCAAGATCTAAGATTCATGATCCACGACCCACGGATCATGGACCACGGACCTGGACCCGGCTCGTTCTGGTCCGAGCGGGCAGACAGTGCGCGCATGTGGCAATTCTTCCATAACCAATTTGGGCTATAGTCTTGGCCTAAGCCCATCTTTGAAGCATCCATAACTCCCTTCCTGCGGAAAATTTGGATGCCCTAGAGGACTTATGCCCTTGCCAAAATCTTGAGGTTTAAATACCCATCAAAGCTTTCCTCTACAATCAATATGGGATTAATAGTTATACACAATTCCCAATACCTTATTCATGAGATCATCTCTATGAGACAATTTCTCATTCAATTCTTAATAGTTTTTTGTCATTCTTTTTGTGGTGTAAAGACATTGTTACAAAGAATCTAAATCCATTTAATCCCATCTCAACTAATGGTTGAGACCTACTTTAATTTCACATTAAAGTTATCAAAAAATCATTTTTTTCCAACAATCCTCTACATGAATAAAAATTGACCGAATAAAGAAAAACGGACAACGTTTACAACAAAGACTCGGAGAGAGAGAGCACACAGACTAACCTTACATCAGAAAAGGTAGTTGTTGGTCTTGAACCTTTCGTAGTGAAAGCTTATCGGATTTACTGGCTGATCAGTGAACGTGATGTCTTGAACTATTCTGCTGTTTGTGTAAACTGAGACAATAGACCTCACATAGGAGTTAGTCCAACCATTGTTCTTGTTCTCATTGGTGTGTCTGATATGGCCTTGGAACACCAGCCTGGTTTAGTGAGTGGCTTTAAAGAATTCACCCTTACCAATTCTTAAAGAAGCGACCCCATTTCGCACTCACATATGTGACCTATATAAGGTATCTCATTATACGACAGTTGACTATTTATATCAGTTAGGTCATTAAAAGTATTAGCTTAACCTTCCACCTCCACAGAGTATCACTGTACAAAGGAATGGGCAAGAGGATTTACTTCTTCAGTGTCTCACCCGTTACACGAAATTAGGTTGTCCCTTTGAACCTAGATCTTGAGATCTCCAGTCAACTAGGTTGGGTTTTCCGTTCCAATAACATTATTAAAGGCCTTAACCCTATTTCTCTTGACGACATTTCTACTAACTCTCGAGTTAGCGGATCCGCAATGTTGTCCTTAGACTTTACATAATCTAGAGAGACAACTCCATTATAGAGTAGTTGTCGTATGGAATTATGTCTATAACGGATATGTCTAGACTTTCTATTATACATATGACTCTCTGCCCGTCCAATCGCCAATTGGCTATCACAATGAATACAGATAACAGGTACAGGTCTCGGCCAACGTGGAATATCCTCAACGAACTGACGAAGCCATTCAGCTTCTTCAATTGCTTTATCCAAAGCAATAAACTCAGATTCCATCGTTGATCTCGATATATAAGTTTGCTTGGAAGATTTTCAAGACACAACTACCCCTCCGAGGTTATATACGTAACCACGAGTGGATTTGGAGTCCTTTATATCAGATATCCAATTAGCGTCACTATACTCTTCTAGCATCGCTGGGTATCTGGCATAATGCATCCTATAATCCCGGGTGTAGTGTAGATAACCTAACACCCGCATAAAGCTTCTTTAATGAGTGGCATTCGGATTACTCATGTATCTACTAAGCTTGCTAATAGAATAGGCTATATCCGGCCTTGAACAACTCATCAGATAGATCAAACTTTCAATGACTCGAGAATATTCTAGCTAAGAGACACTCTCACAATTATTCTTGGTCAAATGTAGACTCATGTCTACCGGTGTCCTAGACATACTTATATTTGATTTACCAAATTCCTCAAATATCTTCTCAACATAGTGAGACTGAGAAAGTACAATACCATTAGATGTTCTGGTGATCTTAATACCTAGAATGACATCTGCAAGGCCCATATCTTTCATGTCAAACTTAGGCCTTGTTTGTTTCACTGGATATAAAATGGAGGATATAATATGATGTAAGATTTAGTCAGGATATATAATGAACAGGATATATGTATTGGATAATATATCTCATAATTCATGTGTGTTAACTTGATATATAAGACTGGATATATATTATCCATGTTTGTTTTATAAAATATATTGTGGGATATAAACAAGTAATTTCCAAGATTGCCCTCATAATATATTTTAAATACCCATATTGGAACTAATGCAAATAAACAAATTCAAAATTCAAAACTCAAAACTAATGCAAATAAATAAATTAAAAATTCATATTATTTTTTATAATTAAAATTCATATTAAATTCAACAATTTTTCAAACAAAAAGAAATATATTATATTAATGTTAACATGATAATGATAAAAAAAATTATATTATATTAAATTTCAAAAATTATATTAAATTAATTAAATTAAATTATATTATATTATATTATTATAAACTCAAAATTTATTATTAAATTATTATATAATATTATATTATATTTATTATTTATATTAATATTAAATTAAATTCAATAATTATATTATACTAAATTCAAAATTATATTATATTAGATAGACTAAAGGGTAAATTGGACATTTTAAATCATATCCCAACCTAGGGGATATGATATAAGGGGGGGGGGGGGATGGTGGCATTGTATATCCTCCAATTTTGGGGGATATACAATCCCATACTATATTATATCCTCTTCAAAAAAAAATTGCAAACATGGGATATGTGGACCCACAACATATAATATCTAATCACATCCTTTATATCCTGAAATCAAACAGGGCCTTAGAGTTTAACAATTTCTTGGTAGTTCTAATCAGTTCATCGTTACTACCAACAATGAGTATGTCATCTACGTATAGACACAAAATGACATAACCTCTGTCAATGTCTTTAACATATATGCACTTGTCACACTCATTGATTGTAAACCCATTTGATAACATGGCGTTGTCAAACTTTTCATGGCATTGCTTAAGCGCTTGTTTCAAACCATATAATGACTTGACAAGCTTACAGACTTTTTTATTTTTCCCTTGAGCTGAAAACCCCTCGGGTTATTCTATGTAGATTTCTTCATCTAAATGTCCATTTAAAAAAGTTATCTTTACATTCATCTGATGTATCTCCAGACCACATAAAGTGGCTATCGCAATTACCATGCAAATGGATACAATCTTTGTCATAGGTGAATACGTATCAAAATAATCCAGGCCTTCTCGCTACCTGTATTCTTTGATAACTAGCCTAGCTTTATATTGACCCATCCGCTTTCATCTTTCTTCTAAAGATCCACTTACTCCCCAAGGCCTTACTGCTTAGGGATAGATCAACCAACTCCCAAGTATGGTTCTATTTGATGGAGTCAATTTCATTCTTAATTGCTTCTTTCCATAAGGGACTTTCAGATGAAATCACAGCTTCATAAAAAGTTCGAGGTTCTCCCTCTAACATATAAGTCAAGAAGTCTGGGCCAAAGGACTTGGTAGTCCTAGCCCTTTTGCTTTTTCTTGGCTTATCTACTTCCTCATCTCGATCATTTACTTGATCATTTTCAAGTTCCTTCTCAGAACTTTGATCTTTTCCTCGGGTTTGGCAAGGAAATACATCTTCAAAGAATGATGCATTCCTTGACTCCATTATGGTATTCTTGTGGATATCTAAAATATTAAACTTGTGCACAAGAAACCTATATGCACTACTATTCTGTACATAATCAATGAATATACAATCCACAGTTTTTGGATCTATCCTAACTTGCTTGGGTGTAGATACCACCACTTTTGCAAGACACCCCCACATTCGTAAGAAATTATAAGAAGGCTTGCGGCCTTTCCATAATTCATATGGAATCTTGTCTACTTTCTTATGAAGGATTCTATTTAGAATGTAATTCGCGGAGAGAATTGCTTTCCTCCACAAGTTCTGTGGCAACCCAAAACTTATTAACATTGCATTCATCATTTCTTTTAACATTCTATTCTTCCACTTAGCAACACCATTTGACTAAGGGGAGTAAGGTGCTGTGATTTGGTGAATAATCCCAAATTAAGCACAAATCTCAACAACCGGGGATTCATAGTCACCATCACGATCACTTTCTTATTGCCTTGATATTTCGGCTTCATTGATTCTCAACTTCATTCTTGAAAAGAATAAATTTCTCAATCGCCTTATCTTTACTTTTAAGAAAATAGACATAACAGTATTTAGTGCAATCATCAACAAAAGTGATGAAGTATTTGTTGCCACCACGTGATTATACAACTTTCAAGTCACACACAACACTGTGCACTAAATCTAAAGGCTCGCTACTTATTTCAACAGAATGAAAAGAAGTCTTTGTCAATTTTGCTTCTACATAAGTTTCACACTTGTGATTCGGATTAATCTTAAAAAATGGTATGTGATCTAACTTGATTAATCTACGCAAAGAGTCAAAATTTACATGACCCAGTCTACCATGCCATAAATTAGGGGACTCAAGCATATAAGTAGAAGAAGAAGTCTTCTTATAATTTCCTACGAATGTGGGGTGCCTTGCCAAAGTGGCGGAACCTATACCCAAGTGGGTTAGGATAGGTCCGAAAACTATGGATTGTATATTCATTGGTTATGTATAAAATTGTAGTGCATATAGGTTTCTTGTGCACAAGTCTGATATTTCAGATATACACAAGAATACGATTATGAATCAAGGAATGCGTATTTCTTTGAGAACGTGTTCCCTTGCTAAACCTGAGGAGAGGATCAAAGTTTTGAGAAGGAACTTGAAAATGATCCTAGTTACAGTGATCAAGATGAGGTAGTAGATGAGCTAAGAAGAAGTAAGAGGGCTAGGACTTCTAAGTCCTTTGGTATGGACTTTTTGACTTCTATGATAGAGGGAGAACCTTGAACTTTCCATGAAGTTGTGATTTCATCTGAAATTCCTTTTTGGAAAGAAGCAATTAAGAGTGAGATTGACTTCATCTTACAGAACCATACATGGGAGTTGGTTGATCTACCCTCAAGCAGTAAGGCCTTGGGGAGTAAGTGGATCTTTAGAAGAAAGATGAAGGCTGATGGATCAATTGATACGTATAAAGCTAGGCTATTTATCAAAGGATAAAGGTAGTGAGAAGGCTTGGATTATTTTGATTCGTATTCACCTATGACAAGGATAACATCTATTCACATAGTGATTGTAATAGCTGCTTTACGTGGTCTGGAGATACATCAAATAGATATAAAGACATCTTTCTTAAATGGAGATTTAGATGAAGAAATCTACATGGAGCAACCCGAGGAGTTTTCAGCTCCATGGCAAAATAACAAAGTTTGTAAGCTTGTTAAGTCATTATATGGTTTGAAGGAAGCTCCTAAGCAATGGCATGAGAAGTTTGACAACACTATGTTGTCAATTGAGTTTAGAATCAATAAGTGTGACAAATGCGCATATGTCAAAGACACTGACAGAGGTTATATTATTTTGTGTTTATATGTTGATGACATACTCATTATTGGTAGTAATGATGAAATGATTAGAACTACCAAGAGATTGTTAAACTCGAAGTTTGACATGAAAGATATGGGTCTTGCAGATATGATTCTAGGTATTAAGATTACCAAAACATCTGGTGGTATTGTACTTTCTCAATCTCAATATGTTGAGAAGATACTTGAGAAATTTGGTAAATCAGATACGAGTATGTCTAGGACACTGTAACAACCCTGACCTATAATTAGCCGATAAATCATGATTAACCATATCTAATAAGTAATTAAGACGAAATTCTGAATAAATTGCATGTGTGTTGCATTATTTGTGTTTCTATTTGTCTATTGTAGAAATATCTATTTATATTTCCACTTTGTTTTGTGAATTGAGGGCCTTATCGGCATCTGAACCAAAAATTGACTTGGTATATATGTTATTTAAAAATTTGAAAATTTAATGGTAGGTTTAATTAAAATTTGATTCGGAATGAATCAAATTAGAATAATTATGCTTATTGATTAGTTAAAGCCCAAAATTAATTAAGTCAACTTAATTAGGCCAATATAAGGCTCATGAATATTCTAGACTACATTTTACACTCTCATTCTTCCTTCTTAAAGTATCAAACGTGAGAGTGAGAGAGGGAGATTAAGTGTTGGGCTTGGAAATCTAAGGAGAGGAAGAAAAATTGTAGAGAATTCAAGGTGTTGACCTAAGTGACTCAACCATTTGAACATCTAGGACACAATTAAGCTTCTAAGGTAAGAATTTCTACCTCCTAGTTTGTAATTTAGTTGGTTCCTACAAGAAATCAAGTGTGATAGGTGAATTACCATGAGAATTAAGCTTCAATAGATGAATTCCATGCATGCATGCATATATCATAGCAATTTGAGTTTGAATTTCACACATGTCTCACATGCATGTGTCTATCTTGACCTTGTTTTGAGAATTCATCACATTTCTTACTATTTGACCCTAATTGATCAAGTTTTGGAAAGTTTAAGTTCATGTCAATTCATGCATGTCATGTTCACATCATATTCTTAAGTTTCAAGTTAAATTTTGAGAAATTGGCAAGCTTTTGAGCCTTGATTTGGCGAAATGGTTTTGAATTCATGATATTTGACAAGTTTAGACATGTTTTCTCAAGCTTTTGGCAAAAGAACATGATTTGTGGCTTGGAAGAGCAATCTGGGAATTCCAGATTTTGCTTCTCCACTTGAGCGACCCCTCTGTATTTTGCACCTTTGCTCAAGTGACCTTAAGTTGGCTTGAGCGTAAATGCATGCTCCTAGAAGTTTACCATTTTTGCAGACTGCTCGAGCGACAATAGTTACACTCGAGCGAAGACCTCAGTCTCACGTTCAAGCGATCGTCGAGCGTGCGTCGAGTGGAAAAATTAAGCAATCAGTACTTTTGCAAAGTTTACAAACCGCTCGAGTAAAGGAAGTTGCGCTCAAGCGATCACTCACATGTTTGGACATCCGCTCGAGCGAAAGAAGTTGTGCTCGAGCGAGACCCCTATTTTTAGCATATTTGTCTAAGTGTTGAATAGCATGTTTTGGCATCCTCATTGCATCCTAGGCATTCCTAAACCCTAGTTAAGACATAATAATGAGGATAAGAAGTACAAACACACCAAAAGAAGAAAGAACTCAGTTAATAATTCCGGGTGTGTAATTCAGTATGTATTCATTCTGTAACTGTGTAGGTCACGCACCACAAGTTACCTGATTTGTCTGCTCTGTTGGTCTCTTTGGAGCCATCTGTGAGTAATAACTTAGTAAAGCTATGTTCAACTTTATTTATTTTCTCTATGTGGAATAAGATCTATTTTATGAAATGTTATGCTATGTATAATGAATGATTGTCCAGTTTCTGACAAACACTCGTGGCAATAATTCCGTGGTTCAAGTATATGATCTATTCTCGGTGCTGGAGGTTTCTTTATGGAACTGGAAAGTATGTGATCTGTTCCCAATACTGGAGGTTCCTGTGTGGAACTGGCAAGTATGTTAACTGTTTCCAGTATTAGAGGTTCCTTTGTGGAACTGGCAAGCATGTTATCTGTTCCCGGTACTAAAGGTTTCTTTATGGAACTAAGAAGTATGACCCTTAATGCTCTGAATTCGATTTGTTACTCCTAATGGATGTACCAGATATGAACAAGCATGAATTCTGATTTCTGTATGTGATTCAAATAAGAAGATGAATATGAATCTGTTTCTAATTTTTGAATCCGGTGGGACATCATTCATTTAACCTTTTACTCTGTTATTATTCACTGGACTTCTGCTTACTGTTTATATTATGTATGTAGGTGAGCAGGCGCGTGACCAGGCCTAAGCTACTGTCTAGAAAGTTTTGGGATCAGCCAGCCACCGTGCCTCCCGGAGAGGTTCCCGTTTATAGAAGTCGAGTTTTATGGACCATGCTAAAGTTATTTTGTGTATCATGTTACGAACGTTCATGTTTTGTTTTGTTTTGTTTTTCTGTATCCGTACACTGGGCTAAGTCCCTTTTGATAATGTTTGTACGGTGTTGCATGTCTTATGTAGACATGACGTCATATATATATATATATAAATTTTATGCAAAGTTTTAAATTATCTGCCTCATGTATGTCAACATAGCTCAATGGACTACATATATTTTATATATTTGCTTTCGTAGTCCCTAAATATATGTTATTCAATTCAGAGGCCTTTGGTAATCCGAGGATTACTGGTCGGTTACGACGCTAAGCCTATAGGGCAGGTTTAGGTCGTGACAAACACCAGTAGACTTGAGTTTACATTTGACCAAGAATAATGGTGCGAGTGTCTCTTAGCTAGAATATTCTTGGGTCATTGGGAGTTTGATGTATCTGATGAGTTGTACAAGGCCACTTATAACCTACTTTGTTAACAGGCTTAGTAGATACATGAGTAATTCTAATGCTACTCATTGGAAGGGCATTATGCGGGTATTGGGTTATCTACATTACACTTGGGGTTATGGGTTGTATTATACTAGGTACCTAGCGGTACTAGAAGGGTATAGTGACTCTAATTAGATATCTGATATAAAAGACTCTAAATCCACTAGTGGTTATGTGTTTATCCTCGGAAGGGTAGCCGTGTCTTGGAAATCTTCTAAGTAAACGTGTATACCGAGATCAACGATAGAATTTGAGTTTATTGCTTGATAAAGCAGCTGAAGAAGCTAAATGGTTTCGCCAATTCGTTGAAAATATTCCACGTTGGCCAAAACCTGTGCCAGCTATCTGTATTCATTATGATAGCCAATCGGTGATTGGACGAGCACAAAGTAATATGTATAATGAAAAGTCTAGATATATCCGTCGTAGACATAATTCCATATGACAACTACTCTCTAATGGAGTTATCTCATTAGACTATGTAAAGTCTAAGGACAACATTGCGGATCCGCTAACCAAATGGTTAACTCGAGAATTAGTAGAAACGTCGTCAAGAGGAATAAGGTTAAAGCCTTTAGTAAATGTTACTAGAACGGAAAACCTAACCTAGTTGGCTGGAGATCCTAAGATCTTGGTTCAAATGGACGACTGCGTGTAACGGGTGAGTCACTGAAGTGGTAAATCCTTTTGTTCATTCCTTTACACAATGATACCCTGTAGGGGTGGAAGGTTAAGCTAATGCTTTTAATGACCTAAGTGAGATGGAGAATCAACTGTGGTATAATGAGATACCTTATATAGGTCACTTATGTGAGTGCGAAGTGAGGCCTCTTATTTAAGAATTAACAAGGCCGAATTCTTTAAAAACACTTATTGAACCAAGCTAGTGTTCTAGAGCCATACTAGACATACCAATGAGAACAAGAAGAATGGTTGGACTAACTCCTGTGTGAGATCTATTGTCTTGATTTACATAAATGACAGAATAGTTCAAGACATACGTTCAATGGTCAGCCAGTAAATCTGATAGACTTTCACTACAAAAGGTCCAAGGCCAACAATTACCTTTTCTGATGTAGGTTCAGTGTGTGTCCTCTCTCTCCGAGTCTTTGTTGTAAACATTGTCCGTTTTCCTTATTCAGTCAATTTTTATTCATGTGGGGGATTGTTGGAAAAAATGGTTTTATGGTGACTTTAATATGAAATTAAAGTAGGTCCCAACCATCGGTTGAAATGAGATCAAATGTGTTTAGATTCTTTGTAACAAGATCTTTACACTACAAAAAGAATGGCCAAAAGCCATTAAGAATTGAATGAGAAATTGTCTCATAAAGTTGGCCTCATGAATAAGGTAGTGAGAATTGTGTATAACTACCAATCTCACATTGATTGTAGAGGAAAGCTTTGATGGGTATTTAAACCTCAAGATTTTGATAAGGGCATGATCCCTTTGGGGCATCCAAATTTTTTAAAAGAAAAGAGTTATGGATGCTTCAAGGATGGGCTTGGGCCAAAACTATGGTCCAAGTTGGTTATGCAAAAATTACAAAATATGCGCGCGCGCGGGGCCTGCCTGTCTAAACCAGAGCAGGTCGGGTCCGTGGTCCATGATTCGTGGGTTGTGAATCGTGGATCTTAGGACTTAGGCTTGGGCTAAAGGCTTGAGGCTCGAGGCTTGTTGGAATAGGTTTGGGCTGGGCTGGATTGGTGGCCCATCAACCTAATCTTTGTAAGCCAGATCTGTTTGGTGGCTGTATACAGAGTGTGTAACTCACACTCTTATTCCCCATCAGTTTTGTGCATTACTCCATCAGTTTTACAGGAGTAATTGGTTGCATTTGTTACCAGCCATCATGTTTGGGAGGCTTCTTCTCTCTCTCTCCCATTGTGTATAAAAGGGAGGCCATCTTCCTTGATTCCTACACAGAATTTTTGGCTTCTATATTATACAGTCAGTCTGCTTCTATATTCTTCTTCTTGTGTGAGAGAGTGTTGCCATTGTCAGTTCATTATAGCTAAACAAAAGGTACTTCTGCGTTAATGGGTCTAAACCGTCATATCCTGGAAGAAAGTCGCCAGCATACTTCTAGCACCCATGGTGAGATGGCGAATCTATTTTAAATAGATTGTAGTATCACACAAGCTTCGGTTTTCTTTCTTTTCTTCAAGTTTTGTTATATGTATTTCTGTTCATTAAGTTGTATGATTAGTTCCATGATTTCTTATAAGTATGAATTTGTTTGTTTATTTTATTTAAATTACACAATTTGTACAACAACTATTTATTCATTAATTTTGAAATACTCAAAATTCTTCATTTCATCTATGTGATGGTGAGAATTTGAATTCATATTCTAGTAAGTATGATTGAAAACGAGTTGAGTCAAACTTTTGAGTGTTCAAATTTGTTTATTAAGAATTAGTTGAGTTCTAGCTAAATTCATGTGTGAGCTTAAATAATCAAGCTCGATCTCGACTTGTTAAATATTTGAGAAACTTGAACTCGATTCGAGCCAACTCGATTATATAAATGAGTTGAGTTTGAGTTCGAACTTGAGTTTGAAAACAAAAAATTGATTTCAATTAATTTACTTATTAATAAATTTACATAAATAGAAAAATAAAATAAATTAATAAAAATTTATTTGATATATTATTAAAAATAAATATTAATTTATTTTATTTATGTTCATGAGTTTTATCGAGTTCAGTTTGGGACTACTCGAGTTCGGCTCAAATAATAAACGAGTTTAAAAATTGAGTGTGAGTTCATTCATCTAGTAAACGCATCAAGCTCAAATAAGATTTAAACGAATCAAGCTGTAACTATTCATGACCAATTCGATTCGTTTACAATCCTACTAGTAAAAGAGGAGATTCTTTCCAGTTAGTTATTCAGTGTTGTTGAGTCTTTGTCAGTTTATTACGCGATTCACCTCAACAATTTGAATAGTTTACTCCTTCCATCCCATATTGATAGTCCCTTTTAAAAATTTCAAACTTTTTAAGAAAACCTAATTATTACACTTTTAATTTTAATTTAAAGAATTAATTTTAAAAATACCCTTCTATTCTTATTTTCAAATATATTTATAATTACATTACAAGGGGTAATTTTGGAAACTTCTAAATTTAAAGCTTTGAGTTTTCAAAGTGGACATGTATTTTTGGACAACAAAAAATAAAATAATTGACCAAAAAAATGAGATGGAGTTTTAGTATTTTTTATATATTATTCATAGAAAAAATTAAATTGATCGAATTACTATAACTACATAATTAAATTTCATTTATTTTCAAAATAATAGATGGTTTAATTTTAAAATTATACTTAGTTTTTAGAAAATAAAATGTGATTCAATCATGTGACTATAATAATTTGGTCAACTTAATTTTTTTTATAATTAATTTACTCCAAATGTAAAATTAAATAAAGGAACTGGCTTCTCTCCAGTTCGAAATTGGACTAGAGAGGTGTTATTCGGCCCATTGGGCCCACTTTTAAATCCCATTTCGATAATTCGAATCGTTTACATTTTAGAATTTGTCGAGTAAACCATTCTTGCAAAAAGTTAAGTCAATCGGATAACGAAAATTATGCATTTGGGTCAATTTTGTATATAAAAATGGATGGTGAAAAAATTAACGATTCATACAAAATTGATCCGAACAAGTAATTTCCATTATTTAATTAACTTAATTTTTTGTAAGGATAATGTACTCGACGAATCCTAGAACGGTTTGAATTATCAAAACAAGATTAAAAAATAAGCCCAGTGAGCCAGACTAGACTGTCCAATTGATTTCAAACTAGAGACAGTCCAAATCCTTAAACAAGTAATTTGAAACACGTAATAAGCACACTAAAGCCCAATTTGAATCGGAGAAAATCTTCTGCTTATCGTACATGTTGGTTGGTGTAGGGGTGTAAATTTTTCCATGTTGCGTCTCGTGGGCTCCCGCCAAAATTCGGCCTAGGCCGGGTCGGCCCACGGGCCATAAAATTAGGCTCAGGGGTTATTCGGGCCTTGGGCGGGTCGACTCGGCAAGCTTGGGCCAGGCTTGGGTGGGCCTAAATATTTTTTTTGTTTTTTAAAATTTTTTCCGTCGAAATTTTATTATTTTCCACTAAAATTACACTAGGCCTTGGGTTGGGCTTTGAGTGGGCTTTAAGCGGGCTGATGGGTCGGGTCACGGGCCGGCATACGCAGGCCGAACCCATGGGTAGGGCCAGGCTTCAAAATGACGGCCCAGACCCAGGCCCAGGGTCTCAGGCTAAGCTCGGGCCTGGACCTAACCGAGCCTAACCGGGCTAGGCCTACCTCGGGCCGCAAGTGGACTTTAGGCCACCCACCGACCGCAGACAATTTTTACGCTCCGAGGTTGGTAGCTATGTTTATAATATAAATCCTTTGTAGTTCATTCATGTTATTCACAATTAGATGAGCCAGGATCTCTATAGTGATTTTTGGTAAAGTGATTGTAGAGTGATAAAGTTAAATTTTGAGAATTAGAAGGCGAAATAATTATTATAATCTCAACTTTAATAAAATTAAATCTCTATTATTCAAAAAATTACTTTAAAATTATTCTAAAAAAAATCCCTCTAAAGGATTCTCCTTCCAATTAGACTGGGGTGTTTGGAGCCCTCTAAATTAGTCTTTTTTTTAATAATTACAATAAAAATGTTTATGATTTTAATAATTAATATTTATAATATTTTCAACTTTTTGGTAAATATTTTTTCTAATGCCACTGATGTGTAATTTCCTTTTTTAAATTTTCTTAAGTAATATTTTTACAAAATTATGTTAAAATGATTTACTTTTTGGTTCATGTTGGGTTGATGAATCTAAAAAAATTAGAAAAATTCAAAAGATGAAAAAGCAAAAAAAGCCAATTATTTTTCACTATTTTTGGTCTTATGTCGACTTTTTCAAAATTTTAAAATCTTTTTATTATTCTTATATGTCTAGTCGAGGAAAATTCAGAAATTTAATTTTTTTAAAATTTAAAAAAAAATCACAAAAAAAAATAAATAAATAAATAAATAAACGTGAAACACCAAAACACTGTGTTTGATTGGGGGGATAAAGGGGGAGGAATTATTTACTGTTGGGATTGTAATTTGCGGAAAGCTCTTTGTTTTTATTTTAGTCCGCTAGGCATGGAGTTTGGCCGGAGTCTTTATCTCCTATATGGGAGATTATACTATCCTAGGGGGGATATGTGACAATTTTCATTGGACTATTTACTGTTGGGAATAGAATGTGAAATGATCATTTTGACCCTCTACTATTTAATTATGTATTATATTTAGTAAAATTCAATAAATTTTAATGTCTCAATGTAAAAATAAAATAATTTTGTTTAACTTTTTATTGATGTTTTATTTATTTAATTTTTGAAAATAATTTTTTATATATATTTTATTGATGTTTTATTTTAAAATTTTGTTTATATTTTATTTAATTTAATTATTTAAATTTTAATAGATGTTTTATTTAATTTCATTGTTTAATTATTATTATTTTTAAAAATAAATTTATTTAAAATTTTAATTAAAAAAATAACATATATTTTTATTGATATTTTATTTATTTAATTTAAAAAAAATAAATTTATTTAATTGGGTAAAAAATAAAATAAAATAAAATTTTATTTAATCTACCTAAAAATAATTAAATATTAAAGATATGTTTAATATTGCTATCACTTAGTAAATAATTAAAAAATGGTAAAATAATCTTTTGTTCATTTGACTTATTTTCCGTTCAACCAAACATTAGATTCACTAAAAATAATCTTTTTCAGATATCTAATCTCATGAAAAAATAAATACGAGATACACATCCAATCTAACCAAATAATTCAAAAATTCATAATTTTATAATTCAAATCCGATAAATTTTAATTCTCCTTCATCCAGTACGTTCCAAGTGCCTCGTGGTGATTGATAAATCCCCTTTTGAGGGTGCCTCAAGGTGACTGAGAATTTAGCGTTAGTGGGTGGTTCAGAATATGATGGATTGGCTACCAAGCATTTGAATTTAATTGGCGGAGCAATTGATAAAAAGTGGGTACTAGTGGCAAAATGGAGCATAATGTTCATTTCCTTTTAGCTAACCAAACTTTTTATCAAGTCAAATTTAATGTCTGGTGATCTTTTCAGGATCATAAAAGTGTTTTACAGGGGTGATGCATCCATTAGGTGAGTTAGGGATTATATGTATTTGAATTATAAATTTAGATAAAAATTTAATTTTAAAATTTAATTAAAATATTTATTTAAATTCATAATTCAAACAGTCTTAGGTGGTAATAAGAGGTCCTCATACCATTGACTTAATAAAATGTAAATTATACCAATAATTCCTATATTTTGTCTCTTATTTTAATTTGATTAGGGCAGCTTGAATTGTATCAATTTTACTCTTTAATTTTTTTCATATGATACATTTGTTAAAAATTGAAAGAAATCCAGAATAAAATATTCCATTAGAAAGAAAATAGACAATTTCAAATTGGTTGCTAGCCCATCAATTACTTTGTGGAGTGAATGTACTATTTTATCCTTTGATTTCTCTTTAATTTCTAAATTGATGATATCAATTAAACTAAATTGATATACACTTAAAAATTTACAAAATTGCTACAATTAAGACTACAATGTCCAAATTAACCCAAGTATACTATAGGGATGTATAGACATGATCATGCAAGGGATCGATGTAGTTATAATTACAATGACCAAATTAACCCAGTAGATAAATTACATGAACGGGTCCGTTTGGGAAGGGCTAATTTGAGTATTTTAGCTACAAAAGACAAAATAGGTTATTTTAACCATAAAAAACAAAACATCACATCCAACCCATAATCATTACACTATTCTCTCACAAAAAAAGTTAAAAAAGCTAAAAAGTCAAAAAGTCCTTCCCAAACTAGACTTTTTAGCCCAGACTAAAATAGCTAAAAAAATTTAAAAGTCAAAAAGCCAACCCACTTCCCAAACCAACCCAACATGTACTTTGGGGGTTCCTAGAGGTGCTGTTTTCCTTGTAAGAAACGTGACCACACTTCCAAGACATGCAAAAATGTCACTAATTAGTGCAACTTCTGAGCATATAGTTTCTCACATCATTTCAAAACTATAGAATCACAATTGACATCATCAAGCACAATCGTGGGTTTATAACGGTGTGCTTGTAAGAGACGAGCTACGCTTTCAAAATGCAAAAATGTCAATAATTAGTGCCACTTCTAATAAAATCTTGGATTAACATTGGCGCACACACTTGGCGGTTACTAGGAGGTGTACTTCTTGCTCGTAAGAGATGGACTATGCTTCTGGAATGCGCTATAGTGTCACTACTTAGTGCTACTCCTAAATAAATAGTTTGCCGTGCTATTTTAGCCCCGTTTGGTGTAACAGTGAAAAAATGATTATAAATTATGACTTAATAGATTATACATTATAGTTTTAAATATAAGTTATTAACCTATTTGGTACATCTGTGAGATTATAGATTTAATTAGTAGAGTAGTGTTTGGTTGAATATGTTGTAAAATAGCTTTCTGGTGTGTAATGTTCTTTTTGCCTTTATAAGATATAAAATCTGTGATTTCATTTATAATACATTTTTTTCTTTTTTTTCATTTTATTTTTCTTCTTTTCTTTTTCTCCTTATTATTATTTTTTTCTTTATTAATTTTGTTTAATTTCTTTTCAATAGTGGAAGTAAATTGTATTTTTTTTTTATTACACAATACCAATTAATAATATAAAAATTTTTAATGGAAGTTTGCCCTTATATAAAAATTAAACAATTAAATAATTTATTGTAAAAATGATTCATTAAATACCAATTAATAAAATACCAATTATTCATTAATAATTTTTTTTTCATTACACAAATACCAATTAATAATGCACTTAATATTCATTAATGGCAGTTTGCCCTTCTATTCATTTTTTAATTTATTAATTTTTTTTTTTAATTACAAACCCTAATCCCACCGCTGGCAGCTGTCGGCAGCTCCCTCCTTCTCCTCTTCCTACTCCCACTGTCGGTAGCCCCCTTTTCTTTTCCTCCTCATCCCACCGTCGACAGCCGTCAATCGTCAAACCCTAGCCATAATCGCAATTACTGTGAGATTGTAGAAGAGAAAGAGAGAGAGAAAATAGCGTAGAAGAGAGAGAGAATAGATTGCGATCGTCACCGTCAGGCTGCGGGTTGAGATCGTCATTGGCGGCGCTAGGGTTTCAGATTGATCGCGAAGAGAGAGATCGTAATCGTCACTTTGAGCAATCGCGAATAGAGAGATCGCGATGGTTAGGGTTTAAACTCTGGTTTGGATCGAGCGATTAGAGAACACCAGAGAGAAAAAGAGAGAGAGCAAGAGAGAGCAACACCAAGGAGAGTGAGAGAGAGAGACAGACAGACAGACAGAGAGCTCTGGTCATCGGAAATTGCCCTGGTTCGTCGGAAATCGTCTCTCTCGTTCGTGCGAGAGAGAGAGAGAGAGAGAGAGAGAGAGAGAATGAGTGTTTTGGGTTTATATACATGGCACACTTGTAATAATTGGAAATTGTGAAGGGCATTTAAGTAATTGCACACCCCTCCGCATAATCTCAATTGCGGAAGCTACCTGGAGCAGCTTCCAATTCTCAACTTATTTTCCTCTCGAAAAGCTCTTAAAAGCATAAGCAATTTTTTTAAAACTGAAACGAATAGTCCAAAATTGCTTTTTCAAAGCTAAAAGTTATAAGTTGATCCAAAAAAGCTAGACCAAACACCCCTTTTAAAGTGATAGAATCATTGGATTGATATCAACACACACAGTTGGGGGTTCCTAGGCATGTGCTTCTTGTCCCTAATAGACAAGGGCATGCTTCTGGAGTGCTCTAAAGTGTCGCTTTTGAGCAGATAGTATCCCCAGGGTAAATTTATACAATTAGAATTACAATAATCAAATTGGCACATGAGGCAAATTATAAGTATCACAAGTGTAATTTGTCCAAAAATAAAACTTAGTTGGCTCTAGAAAAAAATAAATGACTAAAAGAACTCAAAATAAATAGTTTGAAAAGTTACCTGAAAATTGAGTGCATGATGTATAATCAAAACTATGTAAGTTACACTCAAAATAAGGGACTAACATTTTAGTCAAAAAATTACTATAAATTGTCACATCACTCTCTTTATTTTTTTGCATATCTTTTTGTAAGAAATAAAAAAGTTATTAAAATGATTTGTTCTCAAACGTGACCTAAATATAATGCAAACACTTAATTTTCTATAAACTTTGTAAGTTACATAGCATTGTTGAAATGAAAAAATAATACTTCTTTGATTTGAATCTTTTTTTTTTTTTTTTTGAATTCTTTTTTTTTTTTGGGGTGAGTTTGGTTGTCTTTAGTGATTTTGTTTAATCATTATTTTAGATGCATCTAAAATATAAAATATTTGTGAAAAACACTTTTGTTTAATAACTTTTTGTATATTTTGTATTTAATAAAACAAATACAAAGATTTTACATTTTAAGTATATTTAGATTAAGTGAATTTAAAAATAAAAAAATACTCATATTTCTTAAAATATTTATAAAAAAAATCACCAAAAACAAGCAACATGGAAAAATAAAAAAAAAAACTCATTTTTTTAAAAGGCACTTTTTCATAAATTCTTTTTCACCTACTTATATTCTATTTAGTCCACATTATTTTCTTATGTTCCAATAAGTCTTATGGGTGACATAGTTACCAAAATACCCCTAATAATATTCACATTTACATTGTGAATGTTCTGTGATATGAATGTTCACACTATCAATGTGAATGTTCACACTGTCAATATGAATGTTAACATGTCAATGTGAATATTCACATTGTAAAATATGAATGTCCATATCAACAAATTGCTAACCATTCAAAAAATATTTGTAATGGTAGAAATATCCATAAAATACCTTAAATATGATAATTAGGATTTGGTAGATCAAATGTCCAAATAATAGAACTTATTAGAATATAAGAATATTTTATGAACTAATTGGGATACAAACACTTAAAAATGATTTTCTAATAAATTTCGCTATTTTTAAATACAGAGTGATTAACTTCTCAAACAATAGATTTTCCAATGGGTGTACACCCTTATTTGATGAGTAAAAAACAAGTGTCATGGTGATACCATGTCACTATTGACATGTGATATCACTTACTAACAATAAATTTATATGTAGAGGGTGAGTCTCACTCTCAAAATATAATTATCTTTCTGCATGCATATGAGAAGGTAAATGACAAAACGACAAAATGTTACCGGATGATGATATCATCACTGTTTTATTAATTTTCTTAATCTTATTTAATAGGATCACTTAATTTTTTAAAAAAGAATCAAATCACATAAACTAAAATAAAATAAAATATAAATAATATAAATAATTTTCTTTTATAAGAGCATTTGTTTGCTTGATAGGGGGATGGGACCCGTCAAGATAGACGTGTCGTCGCCCCAGCATACTGTGAGATTCACATTGTATGAGATGTTTTATTATTAGCTATAATACCATGTTAGTGGACTTAAAGGTGGACAAACAATGTGATTGGCTAGAATTGCACTTTATAATCAAAGTGGGCTAGCCAAAGTCAATACCCGCAAGTGGGCTAGCCCAACTTCAATGAGACTTGAGCTAAGCTTGGGCCTAGGGTTCAAAGCCCTGCTCATTGACCCGTATGAGAGGTTGCTTGTCGATTTTCCTGCCAGCATGGATGTGAACTCGACTTAAAATATGATATAAAAAAAAAGGAATTTTTGATGAAACCCCCTTTTTGGGCCTTGTTCTTAGGATAAAGGATAACTCAATCAATTTTCTTTCAAAAAGCCCATGAGTAGGAGATGTCTACCTTAATAAGGACATTTTATAATTTCTATTTTTTTTAATGAAAATATTGCCCTTCTATATATATGCATCATATATTTGAAATCTAAGGTAATATATAGTATACGATCTGCTACAATTTGCGAAATCAGGAACGAAATCAATGAAGACAATCTCCAAATCTGAAGATCTCGTAGTCGAAGATTTCTCCCTTAGTCAACAATAGACGATCTCGCCGCCGATGATCAACACTCTCAATTAAACGAGAGTTTCATTGAGATTTGTGAGTGTTGATTGAGTTTTAGAGGTTTTTCTTCTCAATTAGGTATGTTGATTTGTTGATAAATTATTTTTTTTGTTTGTTTGTTTTTTTTTTTTTTTTTTGATTTATTTTTGTTGTGTTTGATCTGATTTCGTTTGATAGAACCAGAGTAAAATTTTACTCCGGTTCTATTACTCTGTTTTTTGTTTAAGAGAATGAGAGTAAAATTTTGTTTTGGTTCTATTGCTCTGTTTTTTGTTTGAGAGAATTAGAGTAAAATTTTACTCCGGTACGTGATCTGTTTTTGTTTGATAGAATGAGAGTAAAATTTTACTCTGGTAGTGTTTTGGACTTGTAGTGACAATAAAATTTTACTTTGATAGTGATAGTAAAATTTTACTTTGATAGGACAGTAAAATTTTACTTTGATTGACAGTAAATTTTTACTGTTAATTGATTGCAGATTTGTAAAATGATTCTACCTCTTATATTGTTATGCAAGTATGGTGATCATACCATTGTGTTCAAGGTTGTATCAAACTGCACGTTGAAGGATTTAACTGATTTCTTAAGTTGTAAATTGAAGAAGTTTGACAATAGTGGTTGCATACTGTTATCATACTGTTTACTTGGACATTCGCAATGCATGATTGATGATGATTCTGATTTTCAGAATATGTTGTCGCTCGTTTATCCCCTTGGTGTTGACCGGGTTGATGTGATTATTACTGAAATGGGCATTTCAAATGAAAAACATGGAGTTAGAGAATCAGGGGACACTAGTGGATCCAACATTACTGATGATGAAATAGATTTACTCCCTATGTTTAGTCAACATGAAGAAAGAACTTTCTTGTCTTGTGGATGGGTGAATGGAATTACTCATATGTAGGTTAAAGATTTATTGGAGGTGTAAAGGATTTCCAGACTGCATCATGTAAATATGCCATTGAGATAGGATTTGAGTTTGTGTATGTGAAGAATGAGAAGTGTCGGGTCATCGTTGTGTGTTCAATGCGAAAGTCCAAAGATTATTTATGGCGAGTACATGCATCTCTAGAAAGTGCTAATAATTTTTTCTATATTAGGACTCTACATGATGAGCATACTTGTGGAGTTGCAATTCATACTTCTACAAACTCAAGGATGAGTTCAAATTTGGTTACAATTTTGATTGTTAATGAAGCTCGTGGGAATCCCCAAACTCGTCCGATTGATGTTATGCGTTAATTTACAGATCAATATGGGCTCACCATTACGTACAATCACGCTTGGTTGGGAGTTGAGAAAGTTAGGACTACTACTTTTGGGGATTTCTCTATGTCTTATGATGAGATTCGATGGTATATGGATATTGTGATGAGCACAAATCCTGGTAGCTATTTGCGTCTTGACTATAACCATCAAAGTGGACGGTACAAGAGGTTTTTTGTTGCATTTAATGCTTCCATTCAAGGGTTTAGGCATTGTCGTCCTCTATTGTTTATCGATAGAACTTTTTTGAAGGGGAAATATAAGGGCACCTTGTTAACAGCTATAGCGAAGAATGGGGATCAAGGTAGATATTACTATAGTTTATTCAAAAGTAACAAGTTACTTATTCTCAGAGTAACATGTTACTTATTTCAGAGTAACATGTTACTGTTATTCAGAGTAAAAATCTACTATATTTTTCCTTTTTGTTTAATATACTTACTAATTGTAAAATGTTATTTTTCAGGTTTTTTCCCTTTTGCAATGGCAATTGTTGATACGGAGACTACAGACAGCTGGGAATGGTTTTTTATGCATTTGTCAAATATATTGTTAGATGAAAGACCAATTACCTTCATATTTGATCGGAACGCTGGATTTTTGGAGGCTTTACCCAAGGTTTTACCTACTGTTTAACATTATTTTTGTCTCCAACACTTTAAGGCTAATTTGAGAGATAGGTTCTCCGGTCCAAGTTTCAGTAATACTTTCAAGAGTAGAATAGTTTTTTTGTTTTCTTTATGTGTTTATGCTCCGACAGTGGGATGTTTTAATCAGTGTTTGAAAGAATTACAAGATGAGGGAAAATGGATAATTTGTAGGTTTCTATCCAATTTGCCCTATGACAAGTGGATTAATGCATATTTTAAAGGACAAAATACAGTGAAATGCACTCGAATGTGGCAGAGTCTTTCAATTCATGGATCTGTCAAGCTCGTCATTTGCCCACTACGAAGATGATTGATTCAATTAGGTTGAAGATCATGGATTTGATGTCAAGAAGGAGAGAACAAGCTAAGAAATGAAATACTTTTCTTTGTCCGGAGATGGATTCAACATTAGTAAATGCTCTTAAAAGTGAAAGAACTTGGTTGGTTAGTGGTATAAGTGATCATGTTTTTTAGGTTCAATGCCGGCCATCTGTTATCGTTGACCTCTTGAATAGAACTTGCTCATGTTACCATTGGCAATTGAATAGAACTTGCTATGTTGAGTCCGTTTATCTAATACCCACTGTTGAGAAACCTCTTGTAGCTATGGATGATCTTGTTGTCCTTCCTCCAATTTGTAAGAAGCCACCTGGTAGGCCAAGGAAGAATAGGATTCCATCTAAGGGTGAGAAGATAAGACGAGTACAGTGTGGTAGATGCGAGAAGTACGGTCATAATAGGAAGATTTGCAAGGAGACATTGTTATGAAAGACATTATTGCTTTTGTAATAAAAGTATGAAAATAATGCAGTTTTTTTGCAATAAATAGTCCATAGCAATAATAGTATAGTCTTTTAGACTAGATTTGTAAGGAGACATTGCAATAAAAGACATTTTTACTATGTTCTTGAATGGTTGTTTGTTCAAGGTTCTGATTTGCTTTGTGGTTGAGTTTGACATTTTAATATATTTTTGTAATGTGGTTGAATAAGTTTCATGTAAATGAACTTATAATGGAGTTTGTTCAGTAGGTGTGAAGGTTTGAAATGGCTATGCTCGGCCTGTGCTTTCAGAGTAAAATTTTTTGGTATTTCAGAGTAAACTTTTACTTTATTGCAGAGTAAAATTTTACTTTTTCTAAAGTGAAACGTTGCCTTCATTCACATGAAAGTAAAACTTTACTGCCTTTCAAAATGAAAATTTACTATGTTGTTGAATGGTTGTCTATGGGTGTGATGAGCCTGTGGTTTCACAGTAAAATTTTACTTATTTCAGAGTAAAATGTTACTTTTAGATTAAAATTTTACTTTATTTCAGAGTAAAATTTTACTTTTATAAAGAGTAAAATTTTACTTTTATGCAAACTAACATTTTCCTTTTAGATTCAGAGTATAACATTTTACTCTTTTTTTAGAGTAAAATTTTACGTTTATACAGAGTAAAATTTTACTTTTAGATTCAGAGTGTAACATTTTACTCTTAGATTCAGAGTGTAACATTTGATTCTTATTTTAGAGTAAAATTTTACTTTTATACAGAGTAAAATTTTACATTTTACTCTTTTTTTAGAGTAAAGTTTTATTTTTATACAGAGTAAAATTTTACTTTTAGATTCAGAGTGTAACAATTTACTCTTATTTCAGAGTAAAGTAAAATTTTACTTTTATGCATAGTAAAATTTTACTTTATTTCAGACAGTATGTTAGTCCCTTAGAAAAACATTTCCAACTTGCACCAAAATTTACCACAATACACAAACTCCCCTGATGCTTATCATGCAATCTTTGAGCAAAAATAATCTAACAACATAACTACATATATCATCAAAGATACACAAATATAACCTGTATTATTGTATTCTATTTATAACAACGTTCATTCCTAGTCAAAACAATATCCTTCTATAATAATATATTAATCACCAAACCACAATAAAATTTACTAGAACAATAGACATAGCGTGTACTATCTAATACTCTTTTAGTATTCTTTCACTTACAATTACTTTTTCACCATTCTTTCATTTACAAAAACCGAAATTACATACATCATTCACAGTAGTTCCCGAAAAGTTGTCTACATTGTCGTCCTTGAGGTCTTATGTCTTGCCTTTTTTTTTTTTTTTTGAGGTTGAATTGTTCCTCACTCCATGTTTTTGGTAAATCATTCAAAAATTGATACACTATTGATACTTGAAAATTGTTAATTTCATTATCTTCCATAGAATTTGCAATAGGCTCATCTCTTATGATTTGGCGTATGATATAACATACAATAATCCGCAATCAACACTGTTAATAAAAATCAAGATCTTGTTAGATTTAGTCAAATTTGAAAACTACCAATTCAAGCATGTAGTAGTAGCGTGAAATACTTACGATGTTGGGCGTTATTATGGACTATCTTTCATCGAAACCAAGTTTGCACACTTTCCTCTACTTCTGTTCGTTTTGTTGGCCAACTTGTTCTCCACATATGTTATCTAGCATCATTGCATAATTGTTTGGTCACGATTACATACAAGAATAAAACACAGTAAAAAATTACTGTTAATATGATGCAAAGCACTTACAATCTTTTTTGCATCCTTAAAGTAAGGATCTTCTCTGTTGTCTCTTAGCCTTAAAGAATTGTAATGCCCCCACTCATCAAATTTAGTGTCAAATACAAGAAACATCCAGTGGTAGGGTTTTTCTTCCTTTTTGTTCCCATTGGAGTTCATGCAAAAGTGAAGGTATTTGAATCCACTCAAATCTTGCTCAAGCATTTCATCAATTAAATGATTTCTCAAATCTCCATAATCTCATTTCACTAGTGACTGCATTTAATCATATAAGAGTGTCGTGTCTCAAGTTGTGTTGGTGATACACTGTATGAGTTGTCAATCTTTGGCAAACCAAATAGTAAAAATTAACTCTAAAATATAGTACAATGTTACACTAAACCACAACAAAATTTTATCAATTCAAACTAAACACAAATTTGATGGCTTACCCAACAAAGGCTTGAGAAAAGAAATGACTTATTCTTTTCTGGCTTTTTTGCTTGTTGCTCAATCTGAAGCATTTCTACAAAGCTGTCAATGACCTACAAAAACAAAAATCAATTAATATATGTTAATAAAATGAACTATTTTTAATTATTGAAGTAAACACTAGTTATTGAAAATTGTATGGCCACTTACATTATTTGCAGTATCACCATCTCTCAGAATTGCATCCACATCATGCAATGTGACATATACTCCATTTCCTATGCCGAACCATATGATTGCACTAGTCATAAGGTAAAAAAATGTTGATTAACATGTTGCAGTTTGATAACAGTAAAAATCTGTTGTTTGATAAAATTAAAATGGTCTTACTCTGTGATTTCCAAATTGTAAATCTTGCTCAATAGACACTTATCATTCTTATCAAGCAATTTGCATATTGCAGCCTTATCTGGAAACAAAACCCTTTCAACTGGCTTTGATTGGCTTAGAGGCAAGTTGTCAACACAAATCACTTCATTTGATATCACTTCAATTGCTTGTTTTGTGGTCTTTTTTTTTTTTGCCTCTCTTGGCTCACATTCAAAATCAGACATCTTTTTTTTCTTCCTCGCCTTGATTTTGATTTTCTTGACCATGGATGTTTGCAATGGCTCTATGACTACAGGTGTTTCTTTCAATGTAGTTTGAATCCTAAAGTTTTTCTTTTGTTCTACTCCTTTAGCATGTGGCATTTCTTTAGAAGCAAAAGCTTGGGTAGCCGCATGAACTGCATTTTCTTCAATCTGTTCAACTAACTATTTATTTTCAGATTCGAGTACTTTAAACTCTTTTCTCAGTTTCTCCATTTCTTTCTCTGTGTTGCTCATCTTTTCCATCATTTCTTTTGTTTTTGCCTCTTGATCCTCTTGTATTTTTTGCATTGTTTCCCTCATTTTCTTCAATTCTTCAACCAATGCCATATTTTCACTTTTTAGCCTTTTGTTTTCTTTTTGAACTCGTTCTAATTTCCCAAGATCAATGAAGTCCTTCAAAGGTTGATCATCTCCTAAAGCTTCAGCTACATGATCTTTATCTTCTTTAGTCTCCAAATTTTCCTCTATGTCCAATGCATCTTCTTCCTCATCATTGCGAATGAGTTTCATTTCTTCTCTGGAAATGGGCTTCAGTTCATTGTGATTCACTTGCATTTGAAAAATAGAAAAAGAAAAGAAGTCAACAATGAAGCAAACTTTAACCACAAGAGTAAGTAAAATTTTACTCTGTTTCAAAGTAAAAGTTTACTCTGATTGTAAGTAAACTTTTACTCTGATTTAAAGTAAACTTTTATTCTGTTCAAGAGTAAGTAAAATTTTACTCTGTTTCAAAATAAAAGTTTACTCTGATTGTAAGTAAACTTTTACTTTGATTTAAAGTAAACTTTTACTTTGTTCAAGAGTAAAGTAAGTAAAATTTTACTCTGTTTCAAAGTAAAAATTTACTTTGATTGTAAGTAAACTTTTACTTTGATTTAAAGTAAACTTTTACTATGTTCAAAAGTAAGTAAAATTTTACTCTGTTTCAAAGTAAAAGTTTACTTTGATTGTAAGTAAACTTTTACTCTGATTTAAAGTAAACTTTTACTCTGTTCAAGAGTAAGATTTTATTATGTAAGTATAATTTTAAGCAAAGTGAACCAGTAAGGCCGAGATTGGAAAGATGATACCTCTTCGGGCTTTAGGGTTTGCAATGACCTCTTCATTAGCTTTTTCCTCAACGTTGATAAGTCCTATCGAAGGAGTTTTGGACACAAATTTTTTCCTTCAGGTTGAATAAGGGTAGTGTGCTCGCGTAACCAGTACTATAAAATAAAAAATCGAAATTAGTTAATTCTCTAAAGATAGATTGTGTAATATTTCAAGTAGTTCAATTTACTTACCAAAGAAGAAGTACACATCCAGTTACATTTTCAAGACTTCCTAATGAAGACTGGATTGAAGTAGTCAATGTGGTTGCAACTGCAGTTGACTATGCATATGAATTCATCATTTTCAAATCTTCTACAAAGGCGACAAAAGCCTATCCAACTGTTACACCAGTTGTTGGTAATAGCAAAGTTGTCACAACAAATAAACACATTATTCGTGCAACATCCTCAACATCAACTGTCGTTGTGCCTTCTAATGCATCTCATAATGCCTCTCGCAAACTCTTTACGAATATTCTTGACATATTAGGAAACCTTCTCTGCACAAAAGGTGATTCTTATTTTTTCCCATATGAGACGTCTACTTTTTTCGTTCCTAATTTTATCCCAAAAATCAAAGTAACGTCACTGTCCCCGTATGTTACACATTTTCCCCCCAAGCTTTAATCCCTTTGCATGAAAGTCATAAGACTTGATCACATTCATGACATTATCGTCAACTTTCTTGAACTTCTTTAACACCACATCTTCTTTCTTCCAAAAAGATTTAAACAACATTCCAAAAGGTGTTATCTCAAGAGCAGTAATGTGTCTTTCAGTAAACCTTGTGTCTCGCATTAGGTTTATCAATGAAATAACATTTGATATATATTATTTCACATAGTTCTCCCTCTTCTGTACTCTATGTACAATATTCGACTTTGAAGGTTTTGTTGTTGAAGACATTGGATTGTTTTCATTAGAGCATTCATCATCACTAGCATTGGATTGAACTTCACTTTTGTTTAGTTTAGTTTTTTTTTTTTTAGGGACTTTCTTCTTTTGTATAGCCGTAGGTGGAACTTCAAAATCATCATCATGATCATCACCACATTTGCTTCTTGTAACTACCATTTTAGAACGCTAAAAAGTTTCCCTATATCAACAGTGTAACATTTTACTTTAAACAACAAAGTAATAAAATAATAAGCACTAAAGAAAATGCACAAACATTGTAATGAGACAGTAAAGTTTTACTCTATTTGGCAGTAAAACTTTACTTTTATTGAAAGTAAAATTTTATTCTGATTGGAAGTAAAATTTTACTCTGAACAATATACCGTAGGAAATAAACAAAAAACACCTACAAAATTTCTAAAACCAAGAAAACCTTGTCTCAATTTTGACTATATGCAGTTCTGAAATTAATATGTACAATTAACATTCAAACCGAAATCAGAGAAATGACGAAACTACAATCACATTCACATACATAAATAGATACATATATATATATATTTATATATATATATATATATTCATATACAAATTGATATGCACATTTATGTCAATTTAGAGAATACATACAACAAGAAATCAAGATGCATTGATGAAAGCATAAAAATGCACAAAACATTGTAATGAAACATCAAAGTTTCAAAGTAAAATTTTACTCTGGTTGGAAGTAAAATTTTACTCTGAACAATATACACTAAAAAATAAACAAATATATACCTATTTTCAATAACTACAGCCAAAATTCATGAAGCAAGTGAAATTGAAAACATTGAAATTGCAGGACTAAAACACTACAGAAATCAAAGCAACGAAATTGAAGCAAAACTACATACACCGTTTCGAAATACCTAAATTAGTTTTCAAAATTTTTAAACCTTAACATTCTCACATGATTTAGTAATTTAAAGTATTTTAAGATAGTGATAAAAATTTTAGAACAGATGATGATCCTTAGTGTAACCCACAATCCCAAACTCTACTCACCCTAATGCAACAATGAAAAAAAGAAAAAGAAAAAAAACAAGTGTATTAAAACACTGACCTCTGTATTTTGTTAGAATAACATTTTGTTATAAATCAAACAAAATCTTATATGTTAATTATTCGAATAAACAATTTTTCAGCAATACTGATTCAACACACACATTACCAAAGGGTTAAGATGAAACGAGGATAAGTGGCAGCCATCTTTAACATGAAATCCTTAGCAGCCTTACAATCCCACCCTATACCATGCCAACGTAATCTCATACACTACTCCCAAAATGAAAACAAACCTAGACGGACTTCATAATATCGAAAAACTAGCAGAAATGAGAAAAAATCACCTACAAAATGTGTGTCTAAGAGAGAGGGTAAAGCGTAATGCGGAGTTCGATTCGAGAACCTGTAACGTTGCAGAGGTAGAAAGACAAAGTAGCTCTAGAGAGAGAGAGAGAGTAATGAGACTCAGAGGAGGGTTTTCAATCAATGCTAGGGTTTTCAAACGATGATATTCAGAGGAGGGTTTTCAATCGATGAAGAGTGATGGGGAGAAACGGTGGAATTGTTTCATATTTCCCCACTTATATAGAAGGGTATTTCAGTTTATTCATCATATTTTTAATTGAGGGGCTTTTGGGGCCATTGTTTTATTCGGTAGGCTTCACACAAAATAGGCTCAATGAGAGGGGCTTTTCACCAAAATTTCCTAAAAAATAAAAAAAAATAAAAAAAAAACAATAGAAAAACCAAAAAATGCACAAATTTTGGTGGGTTGGCCTGCTCATCGGCCTAGCCTGCAAGCCTGTTCATTAGCTGGTTTTATGGTTTCGGCCTAGCTCGATCCAATAGAAAAAATTCATTAGGCTTAACCTACGAATGGGCTGCCCAACCTAATGCCAGCCCATTAATCAAAACAAAAAAAAAATGATGTGATGGTTTCAAACCACCAAATAACATGTCCTCAAAATGAGGTACGTTGAAAAAAAAATAGCCACCAATTCACATTTCTTACAAGTTTAGCAACTTCCCCACATAATTAGGAATTTTGTCCTTTACAAATTTTTCCAAACATAAAACTATTAATACGTTCTTTATTTCTCTTTTCCCTCTTATGCAAATTAATATATATATTTTGAAATGACTAGAATATATACATGTAAAAATGACTACCTAAATAGATATATATTGTATTTTTTTAAGGAGGTGAATTCCCTCCAGTCCATAATCTGGACTAGAGGGCGTTGTTTGGAAGCTCATTATAAGTTTTATTTCGATAATTCGAACTGTTTATTTATCTCCAATCCAAATTATAGACTGAGAAAAATCCAACAATTTTTATACTTCTACTAAATAAAATAACTAGCAATGTTGAATATTCTCTAACATCCTCAACTACTGCATTGAAATTGAAATTGAAATATTCTTGAGGCAAAAAAGATCAGAAAATGAAAAATATGAATTATATTTTTTATTATTAACATTTGCCTGAAATGAGATCAGGGGTCAGGTCACACATGAAAGTTCACATGGACCCATTAAAAATTTACAAGCAAAAATGTGACAATATTATAAAAGATGAAGAAAGATTTGGGTGATTGTTCAATGTGAATGAATGTGTAATTACAGTTTTCTTTTACAAATATGTATAGTAAAAAATATACTTATATATGTTTTCATAAACAAAAAAAAACAAACAAAAAAAAAGAGTTTATAGGTCAGCAGCACCCACACCAGTTGTTGAACCAATCCCAACCTGCAACCATGGAGAGGAACTACCACTTATGTTCATGTCTTTCAGCTCACTTAATTTTGCTAATTTCACCTTACTATCTGCTTCATCATCCACATTTTGCATTTCAATATTGTTGTCGTTATTATTATTATTATTCTTATTATCTTCATTATCATTATTATTGTTGTTATTGTTCTTGTTATCGTTTTCATTGTCGTTGTCATGATCGTTGTTATGATCATCATTGTGTTGGTGGTGTTGGTGGTGGCAGTGATCGGTATACTTTTTTCCTTCTGCGTCGACATCGATCCATGATTGTAAATGTATTTCAGTGGACACTTCAAAGCTCAACGGGTTTCGTGGGTCGCGCCTTATTCCGGTCAAATCATCACCTGCAATTGTTGTCGCCGGGAGGTTAAGATCAAGTGTGTCGGATTTACTGAACTTAGGTTTTTGATGTATGTGATTGTGATCAATTTGATGATGATCATGAAACTGATGGAATTTTGCGAGCGAAGAAGTCTCCGGCGAATTCGAAGTGATCCAATGACACCTTTTGTGCCCTCCCAATGCTTGTCCTGACGAGAAAATTCTATGACATATTGAGCATTCATGGACTTTTGATTTCCTCTTGGAAGCTCCGCCTACCGGAGAAATTGGACTGTGTTCGAGCAGAAAACTTGATGTGGATTTTGATGGGAGCAAGAACTCCTCTTGAGTGATCACATCGTCGTCGGCTAATCCGTCATCGATGATGTGATCAAGCCGGGCTGCGAAGCAGCCCTTTACCTTCTTGTGGCTTGCCCTATGGCCACCCAATGCTTGGTGGGAATTGAATACTTTCTTGCATGCTTTACATTCAAACATCCCTTTTGCAACTCCTTTTGCCTTTTCTGGTGGGGTCCGCGTGGAGAGCGGAGGAATAAAAGCCACCGGATTCCGCCGCTCCTCCTCCTTGCTGGCGGAGGCGCAGGACTCCTCTGGCTGATCTGCCGCCAACGGGTCAACCCTAGCATTCGATAACATAACCAGGCATGTGGCAGCAATGTCATCGTCTTCGCTTGAAGGACACATGGAATTGAAACTTCCCACTTTAGCCCTAAAAGATCTCTTCCTCTTTGACCATTGTTGACACCCCCTCCTCTCATCGCCACCGCAGTCTGATCGCGGTGGCGAGGATACGAGGGACTCCGCGTCATCAGAGCTACATTTTCCATGCTCAAGAAAAGATTTCCATGACGAAAACTCCTTCCCACAATTCTCACAAACCCTACAACTCTTTAACCGATTAGGGTTCGTCCTCAAAGCATACATCCGTTGTTTCGCCGGCACATTCCCTCTATCCTCCCAATCACTTGCCGGGTCATCATCGTCGATGTTTCCAATCTCATCTCCAATCCCATGAGCTCTCATGTGTCCTCCTAGAGCCCTCCCACACATAAAACCCTTCTTGCAAATCTACAAAAGTGCTTAAAATTTGTTTGTTGATCCACCATAAGAGCCATGGATAGTGAACATACAAAAAAGAAAAGAAAAAGAGGAGAGAGAAAAATGAAAAAGTGAGTTGAGAGAATGGGAAGAACAATGGGGGTGGAGTTAAATTGTTCTTGTAGCAGAAGTTGTAGCGTTGTATGGTGAAAAGAGGGTTAGTCCTGGTTTTTAGTTGGAGTATTGGTTTGTTGTGGATGGGAGAGAAATAGGAGAGAGAAAGAAATAGGAGTGAGAGTTGAGAGTGAGGGGGTGACAAGTGGAAGGACGGTATGAGGGTGGTAGACTTTTTCCACGGCCCTCTCCTGGTGGCGCCGCCGGTCAAACCAATCAACGGACGGCGGTGGATATATATATACATATACATATATATGGTGAGAGATAAAGAGTGGTTCTAACTGACAAACCTATTCATATCTCTTCAATTCTAAGCCAAGAAAACTATAACCAGGCTTATTGCTTCTCCTTCTCTGTCGGTTGGTTCAATAAAGCTGGTTTTTCTACTAATTATATCCATTTTAATTAATATATATGTATTATTAGCATTATAATCTTCTAGTTTTGCCCTACTATTTTTTTTTCCAATATCAACAAACTAAAATTCGGAAGGGACAGCTCATTTGCCATTATTACATCTTTCATTCAAAATGTGGGATTAAAATAATGGTTTTATTGATGTGGATGGACTGTGTGCAGTGTTAAATTTAGTGACATTCAAAATGTCGGTAATACTTATTGAGATTTACTTAAAATATAAATTTTTATTTATGATTTGAAAAATTATAAATATCTACTTCTCAAAAAAATTTATTTAATAGACTTAACTAAAAAAATAAAATTTTAACTAATCTCCTATATAATAATAAAATTATTTGAATTATTAATTGAAATAAATTTCTTACATCATTAAAAATATTTAATTGACTTAATGATTTATTAATAAAAGGGTTATTTATTATGAAATTAGAAATTTCAAAGCGCGGAATGTAATTTTCAGAACTATAGGGATAATTTGTATTTTAAGCAAATCTCAAGAAATTTCAAAGGGCGGAATGAAAATTACACAATTTTTTTCCCCAATAGTTTTGATACTTGTAACAAAATAAATCTTGAATTATAAATTTTTTTCAATTTAAATCCTAAACTTTAGATTTGCTTTCAATTTAAACTATCTACCTATTTTTGATAGTAAAATCAACGAAAAAAATATTATTTTAGACATTTTAAATACACCTACATTGAGTTTAATAATTAAAATATTTTTTTTTAGTCGATTTTACTTAATGGAAATAGACTGATGGTTTAGATTGAAAATAAATCAAAATATTAGAATTTAAATTAATAAAATTAAAAATTTAGATTTATTTTGTTAAAAAGTTAAACTCTAAGATTTTTTTGTAATTTTTTTTCAGTACATTGGGAGGTATTATCATGGGGGAGTTTTCTTTTTTGGGTACATTTGTGTAGTGTCATTTTTAGATTCCTGGTAGAATTGCTTTAATACTTAACCCATTTACTGTTTCATATCAATTCAAATTCATTACACTACCGTTATTTCCCTGTACCAAACTGGTTAAAATCGATTCGAAACGATTCTCTGCTTTAAACACAAAATTATAGCATCTGACAGCTTTAAAATTACGAATGCAACACTCAATTCATGGTACGTGTATAAACACAAATTTTGTACTGTGCATTTAAGATACCAAAAAAAAAAATAAATATATAAATAATTAATTTTATTTAATTATAATAAATGAGTACAATCTTTTGTAGATTTGCTCTATTATAAAATAGTAGATCATTTGATTCGATCTCCGAAATAGTTGCAATCCAACAGCTATAAAAACTTATTGTTGAACTAGACAAGTTGATAAATTTCTTCAAGTCTTCGAATGGAGAAACTTGGAGAAAAGAGGCTTGATCAAGAGCTTGAATAGCTTGATCTCGAACGAGTCTTGAAATGATCTCTTTGAAATGAGAAACCAAATTTGTATTTGTAAATTGAAATGATTGGTACAAATTTAGAGTGTTTGATAATCATCCCTTTTATTTGAAGAGTTTTAGAGAGAATTTAGCAGAGTTTTGAGATAGCTTAGGAGCTTGTAAGACCTTTTGCCAAAAAAATGTGTCCCCATCCCCCTAGTGAGAACCTTTATTTAGGAATAGAAGAGAATGGTTAATTTCGAAACTCCAAATTTGATTTTAATTTTCAAGAAAATAGAAATTTATCTTTTACTTTATGGAAATAATTTGCATTGAAATTTGAATTATTCTGCCAGATTTTGACAAAATATCTTCATGGGCTCCACACTTTTGGATTGACCCAATTGTCAAAATAGGTTCACTTTTCATTTGGTACGACCCATAATTTAAAATGGATTGAGGTTCATAATTTTAATAAGACTCACATCCATTTGAAAATTTTGACTATCTTATTTTTGATTAATAAAGAAAAAATTATTTGTCTTAACTAATCAAATGGTGAGTAAGACGCATAAAATTTTAAATGTAAAGTGCTACTATCCATGAAAATTGTTGGCTACATATTTTGTAAAGCCAAATCATAGTTTGACACGTGGCAGATTAAGGGTATTATGGGAAGAAAATTCAAGTCCTCGATCCTGATCGAACACGTGGCAATAAACATTGGTTCTTACGTGATTTGAGTAGCACTAGATCAGTAAAGAGATACAAAGTGACATGGCTTCAATGGTTACTCATATTCAAATTCAAATACAGGAGGGAAGCTCAACTGCAAGAGATGGCGTAGTGGGACTACTTCTAAGGCAGCATGATCAGCGATCATGGAGGAGCAGTTCGACAGTCTGAAGTGCAGTTCGAAGGTCAATCTTTGACAAGTATAAATAGCAGGGAAGCCCTCAGAAAAGACCTCCAGACTCAGATCATACAAACAGTCTTTACTTCATATTTTCCTTTCCAGTTTTACATTTCTGTTCTTTAAATACCTGCACTTTAATACCAGCACTGCACTTCGATTTATAGGAGTAGTTTCAAGTAGATTCAAGTAGACTGTCGCTGTAAACCTCTTCGAGGCTGAGTTTGGACTATTGTAAGTGTTCATTTTAATGAAATACTTCGATTATTCTTCATATTAACTGTTATTTCTCTTAATTTCTCCTAAGTCAAGCCACCAGTAAAGTCCTCTTCATTCAGGTGAAGAACTAAAACACAATCGTCTGAATAATTGGTTGGCAATTTATAAATTCTGTAAGGACTGATTGATCCTTGCTGGCACGCTCGCATTTACAAAATTACCCCTTCGAAAAGCCAAAAAGCCAACATATATTTTTGGCACGCCCAGTGGGACTTGTTAAAATGGCTAGACGAAGACGACAAGGAGAAAATGAACGCCTGGAAAAAGGCGTAGAAGGAGAGGTAGAGATACCTAATCCAGAGGAGAATGTGGTAACACATCCTATGGAGACTCCTATGCTATCAGAACCTTTGGTCGAACAGACCAGTACTTCTGGACAAGAACCATATGTTCATAATATTGGACGAAACCAAGGAATTGGACCATCCACCGTTCCATCTACCCAGCCAACAAATCCATGGGATGGCTTGGTAGATGCTATGGGACAACAATTAATGAATACAATGGAAAGGTGGGCAACATCCTTTTTGGATCGAATGAATAACCACCAACCAACAAATACAAGACACACAGAGGAAATTTTAAATGTCCCTCAGCAAAGATTGGCTAGAGAAAAACAGCCTATGCAAGTTAATGGACAATTTAATGGTCAGACTAGTACTCATACTCAGAACTATGAAAGACCATCGCCTCAGTCTTGGTATGAACCCATTTCGAGGCCTGTAGTAGGCCAAAATACCTCAGTACTCAACAATGAAGCCACACAAGTTGGTGGATCTGGCCAAGTACAAGAAACTGGCATAAGAATGGTGGCAAATCCCATGTTCGAAGCCATACCTGGCACTAGGGGGTATAATAATCCCTTATTCGAATTTATACCCGGGGGTTGGAAGGTTTTCCCACAAATGGAAGGGACAATACCTGTTCCAGCACCTTTCACAGGTCCTTTTGCAGGACAGGCTCAAAGGGTTACCCATATCCCCACAGCAACCTGCACCACAGGGGCAACCAGTCCCAAATATACCACCTTTTGGACCAAGAGGACCACAGGCACAAGTTTGTCCACCAAACCCTGTGTTTGTCCCTCCAGTAGTGGTTCAGCAAGCCCAAAATATGGTCCCTAGGGACCAAATTGCTGATATTGTTAGGGAGATGTGTGGACCGATGGCTCGGGGGTCCAGACTCCTGTATACAGAAAACCATACCCAGAGTGGGTAGATAGGGTACATGAATACCCAAGAGGATTCAGAATACCAGACTTTACCCTATTCTATGGAACTGGAAATCAATCAACAGTAGAGCATATTGCCAGATTCGCTGCTCAATGTGGTGAATTCACTAATCATGACTACATAAAACTGAGATTATTTCCAAACTCTTTAACTGGGGGAGCATTTGTATGGTATATCAACCTTACACCCTGGCTCCATTCAAACTTGGCAACAAATGGAAGAGGCATTTCATGCCCAATTTTCCAATCGGAGCCAGAGGTGTCCATGGCAGACTTGGCAAGATTGAGTCAAAGGCCTGAAGAAAAGGCTACTCAGTTCATTGCCAGATTTAAAAGGGCTCGAAATAAATGTAGAGTCATCCTTCCAGAGCCAGAATTTGTAAGATTGGCTCAAAACGGTTTAGAGTTCAGGCTTCGAAAGAAGTTTGACTCAACTGAATTCAGGGATTTGGTCGAACTAACCTATAAGGTGTCTCGATATGAAGCATTACTAGAAGAAGAACAAGATCGAAACAATGCTTCGTATAAGACATATTATAGAGATCCCAATTATGAGATCGATGCAGCAGAGATTGTGGGCAAAGAACCCGTAATCTGTGAAGCATTAATTCATAAGGATACAACCATCGACCAGCAGTTTAAAAAGAAAGACTTTCACAGAAAGTATTCTTTCGATTTAACAAAAGCAGATGACATTTTTGATCATTTGCTTGCAGCCAATTTTCTTAAGTTACCAAAAGGGGTAAAACTGCCGTCTCTTGATGAACTTAAAGGAAAAGTATACTGTAAATGGCATAATTCTTGGTCTCACTCGACTAAAAACTGCATTGTTTTTCGAGACAGGATCCAAGAGCAAATCCGGAAAGGAAGTCTGAAGTTCCCAGCCAAAACAGAGAAAGCCATGGGAATTGACAGTAACCCGTTTCCAGAAGTTGGAGAAAGCGCGGCTAATGTGGTTGTACCAAACTTTCAGAATCTATCTCTGCAGGAATTGGAAGAGGTCAATGTGCAAATGCATATTGCCAACCAGACAGCTGCCAAGAAGGAGACTAGAAACCCGCCAGTTGTTGGACAAGGTTTCTCACATCAGAAGGAACACTCTGATGAAGAAGTACTGGATGACGATTCCTTGGAAGCAGCTGTAATGCAAAGGATGTGTCCCAGATGCAGACTAAGCTACAAATGGTTGAAGGGGCTTCCAATTGATGGGAAGCAATACTATAGGGATGTTCAGAGACGCCCTAAGTCAACCAATGCTTACAACAAAAGGCCGTATCCGGCTAGTGATAGGCAGCGACCATTAGTGGTTGAGCCTGCAGTAGACAGAATGCGTGATAAAGGCAAGAGGCCCTTGCATGAATCTAGGCCACCTAACTACTACAGAATGGAGAGCAGCCATTCCGAAAGAAGATTGGAGAGGAGTTCAGGTTATGGGACTAAAGCCAGAGATTGGCCCCCAGACCAACCTCACACAGAACAGAAAATGGCCACCTCCATCAAAGGCCAGAATCAAGTCGAAGCATGCGATCAGAACCAAGCACTTACCTCCACGGCCAGTTTCGAAGATGGCTTCGAAGGTGGAAAAGGGTGATTCGACATCTGAATCAGTAAGCTCTTGGGTACCTGGAGTTCCAGATTGGTTTGTAATGCAAAGCAAACCTAGGGAATTGTCTGCCAGGAGAGATGTTGGAATCACAGGAAGGATGGTCAAACCTCCTTTGGTGGCTCCGAACAACTGGGTATTGCTGAAACACCCAAAGACAAAGGAACCAAATATGGTTCCAGTTATTTCCAGATCACAAAAGAGGAAGATTCAGCGTAGGTACACCCAGTACCAGCAAGATCTGAAAGAAAGTGGAGAGAGTTCTTCACAGGACAAACAGAAGGAAAGAAAACTTCGAAGTCAGACCATGCTCCAAAACCGACTCTACAAAGTAAAGTGGTTTGTAGCAGAGAACAATTGGCCCAAGTTCATTCTGAATTAAAGGCCAGGGAGAAGTCTAGTTTGGCAGGGCTGGAGAAGGCTCTGATGGAAAGTGATAGTGAAACGGAAGAAGAGATTGGCATGAGCCAAAAGAAGGAAATGGCAGAAGAAGAAATGTTCGAAGCCTTCATGGCTGAACAAACATTTTTGACTGAAGAACCAGTTGAGAAGGATCCTTCGAAGGGATCAGTTATCAATGAAATACCAGAATGCAGCATGGAGGATGCTGCTGAAGACACTGAGCAAGGTAGCCAAGAGGGAAAGAAGGTACAGCCAGCCATCCAGTTTGGCTCATTTCCCCCTGTATCAGTCAACATGGTACACATACTACCTCATGAATTCCAGGCTGAAAATGAGGATCAAGGTGACCAAGACATGGATCCAATTCCTGTCTCTAGCGAGGAGTCACAAGTGAGTATGGTACAGGATGCTCCTGAAATGGCTACTCCAATGGAAACTGAGTGTGAAAGCGAGGAAGAGGTGAGCATCAACCTCTCATATCCTTTTGAATACCCCTCAAATTCCATGACCCAACATGTCAAGCCTTTGTACATCAAGGCTTTCTTTGATGGGATACAGCTAAACCGAGTCCTAATAGACAATGGGGCAGCGGTAAACTTATTACCGAAATCTTCTTTGAAGAAACTAGGAAAGAAGAATCCCGTTGATCCCAACCAGCACAACCATTGCTGGCTTTGCTGGAGATAAGCAGATGGCTCAAGGGATTCTGCCTATTAATTTGAGTGTGGGAACCAGGGATTGTATGACAGCATTCTTCGTCATCGACAGCCATGCTAAATATAATGCCTTACTTGGGAGAGATTGGATCCACACCAACAAATGTGTGCCTTCCTCTTTGCATCAGAAGATCATGATGGCCCTGGGCAATGGAGAGACAGAGGAGATTGATGCAGATCCTCAACCCTTCATAGCCTGTGCAGACTTTGCAGAGGCCAAATTGTATATTGAGGGAGTGACACCACTCAGTATACTGAGGAAAGCTGATGGCTCAGCCGAAGTGACGGCTGATGAGGAAGTAACACACCTGAAGCACTTAGTCCAAGAAAGTGCTGATGAAGAGGTTGTCGTGAAAGATGACAATGATGCCTGGTTATAGGCAAAGAAGTGAAGAATGAGAAGCCAAGTCCTTGGCTTTGATTAAATTCTCATCATTGGACGTAAAAGCAATAGTCCAGAAAGTACAGAAGCAAGAGAGAGAGGCCATGATGATTGGCTGTAAACAAGAACAGCAACAGGTCATAAGTTTGACCCTTGGGAAATACTGTGCATTGGACATTGAAACAAAAGTCCAGGAGATATAGGAAGAAGACGCCTTATGGACAGATTTTGTCTATGAGGAAGAGGGCAGAGATGTCGAATTAAAGAACCTAGGAGCAGAACAAGGCGAAAAGCTTGCTTCGTTCGAAGGTTGAAGAAACCAAAGAAGAAGCTTCGATAAGTTCTCTCAGACGCAAGACCCCTTAGAAGAAGTGAATTTAGGGAGGGTTCTGTGCAGCAGCCCACTATATAAGTACTTGCTTGAATGTTCTGGACAGAGACTAGTTATTGGTTGTTCTAAAGAAATACAAAGATTGCTTTGCATGGTCTTATAATGAACTACCAGGATTGGATAGATCATTGGTGGAACATAGGCTCCCTATGAAGCCCAATTTTAAGCCATACAAGCAGAAACCAAGAAGGATGAGTCCAGAAGTAATTCAGAAGGTCAAGGAAGAAATTCTTAGGCTACTCAAGGCAGACTTTATTAGGACAGCCAGGTATGTTGAATGGCTATCTAATATTGTGCCTGTAGTTAAGAAGAATGGCAAAATGAGGGTATGCATCGATTTCAGAAACTTAAACCTGGCAACTCCTAAAGATGAGTACCCTATGCCTATAGTGGATCTGCTGGTAGACAGTTCAGCAGGACATCAAGTTTTATCGATGATGGATGGCCACTCTGGTTATAACCAAATATGCATTGCAGAGGAAGATATCCACAAGACAGCATTCAGATGTCCTGGAAATATTGGCACCTTCGAATGGGTTAAAATGCCATTTGGTCTGAAGAATGCTGGGGCTACATATCAAAGGGCTATGAACACTATCTTTCATGATCTCATTGGAGGGTATCTAGAATGTTACATTGATGACATTGTGGCGAAATCTCAGTCCATGGAGGAGCATTTGTTTCATTTAGAAGCAGCTTTCAAAAGAATGAGGAAGTTCAAGTTGAAACTTAATCCTCTTAAGTGTGCTTTTGGTGTATCATCTGGAAATTTCTTGGGTTATGTAGTGCACAAGAAAGGAATACAGATTGATCAAAATAAAGCTAAAGCCATCATTGAAGCTAGGCCTCCATCAAGTAAGAAAGAATTACAAAGGTTCCTGTGGCAGGTTAACTTTCTTCGAAGGTTTATTTCTAACACTGCAGGGAAAACTAAAGTATTTTCTTCCTTGTTAAGGCTGAAAGATGAAGAGGAATTTGTGTGGACAGCAGAGCATCAAAGTGCTTTCGAAGGTATTAAGCCTACTTGGCCAACCCTCCAGTGCTGATGCCACCAAGGGAACAAGCCTTTGAAGTTGTACATAGCTGCAGCAGAAGATTCATTGGGAGCTTTCTTAGCCCAAGACAACGAAGAAGGCAAAGAGCAAGCTATTTATTACCTTAGTAGGTTTTTAAATCCTTGTGAATGTAATATTCAGCTGTTGAAAAGCTGTGTCTTGCTTTGTATTTTGCTGCAATGAAATTACGATATTATCTTTTACCTACAACTGTCTTGGTAATTGCAACCACAGATTGGTTAAATACATGTTATCTAGGCCTATGTTGAGGGGAAGAATTGGCAAGTGGATACTAGCCTTATCGGAATTTCATTTAGAATATGTCCCTCAAAGAGCAGTGAAAGGGCAAGTTTTAGCCAATTTCTGGCAGATCATCCATCTCAAACAGAAAGCCAAGAGATAATGGAACTTGGTATGGCTAATGTTGAGCCATGGCAGATGTGGTTTGATGGATCGAAAGCCAATGGTTTAGTTGGAATTGGTGTTGTAATTAAATCTCCACAAGGGGTAGAAACCACACATGGTTTCAGAGTAGATGAAGCCACTTGTTCCAATAATCAGGCCGAATATGAAGCCTTAATAGTAGGGCTAGAAATCCTCATTGGATTACAAGTACATGCAGTTGACAATTTGGGGACTCTCAATTGGTGGTTAACCAAGTAAAAGGGATTTTCAAGTGTCAAAGCATGAGCATCCTACCATATTATGTTGTTGCATTACATCTGCTTTCTCAGTTTCAAGTAGCAAATGTAACCCATGTTCCAAGATTCTTGAATAATAGAGCTAACGATGTGGCTCAAAAGCTTCGAACTTCAAGAGAAGGGATAATACCCAAAGGGACATAAGCCAAACAACATATCAGAGATTAATACAACCTTTGAATAAAAGGAATGTGATCTTGGAAGTCAATCATAATGACTTACAAGAACAAGATTGGAGACATCCAATAATGCAGTATTTGGCTGGTCCATCTTCGAAGGCCAGCAGAAGAGTTAAATTGCAATCCATGCAATATATGGTATATGGTAATGCTCTCTATAAAAGGGGGGGAGATGGCTTATTGCTGGAATGTTTAGGCCCAAAAGAAGCATTAACAGCTATGGCTGAGGTTCATGAAGGCATTTGTGGTGCTCATCAACCTGGTGTGAAGATGAGATGGTTGCTTCGAAGACATTCCTATTATTGGCCAACTATCCTTAAAGACTGCATAGAATATGCAAAGGGTTGCCAGGCATGTCAAAAGCATGGTATAATAAGGCATGTGCCCATAACTGACCTACAAGCAGTAGTGAAACCTTGGCCATTCAGAAGGTGGGCCATGGATGATGGGAAAAATACATCCACCTCTTCGAACATCATTGTTTCATTCTAGTGGCCACTGACTACTTAACTAAGTGGATCGAAGCCAAACCATATAAAGTGTAGACCAAACAGAGGTCATTGGGTTCATTAAAGATTTGATCCATAGATTTGGCATCCCACAAACCATTACTGTAGATAATGGGACTGTGTTCGATGGGAAAATGGTGAAGTCCTTTGTGGCAGAATTTGGAATTAGCCTTGTTAATTCCACACCCTATTATGCACAAGCCAATGGTCAAGCTGAATCATCCAATAAATCTTGAAAAAAGGTATACAAAAGGTTGTGGAGGATAATCCTAGGGATTGGCATAACCTTTTGTTGGATGTTTTGTGGGCTTACAGAACTTCCTCAAGGTCAAGCACAGGAGTTACTCCTTATGCCTTAATATATGGGCATGATGCAGTTCTACCTGTGGAAATTAATGTTAAATCCTTGAGGGTAAGATGTCAAGATTAGTTAGATCCTGAGCAATATCATCAAAGTATGTGCTTGGAGTTAGAGAGCATAGATGAAGCCAGGATATTGGCATTAAATAGTATTCTTTTCCAAAAGAAAAAAGCAGCTAAGAATTACAACAAGAGGGTCAAACACATTGGCTTTGCTTGAAGGTGATTTGATATGGAAGACCATACTCCCAATAGGAATTAAAAGCCATAAGTTTGGCAAATGGTCACCTAACTGGGAAGGACCATATCAAGTTCATAGAGTTCTGCCTTTTGGAGCATACCATTTGAGAAATTTGAATGGGTATGTACATCCCAAAAAGATTAATGGCAGATATTTAAAGCCTTATTTTCCAACTATTTGGGAAACACAAGGAGTAAAGTAAACATTAAGCACAAAAACACAAGACTGCTCAAATGATAGACAAAACTTGTTCTTTTATAAAGAATTAAATACATTGTGCCACAGATTGGCCCAAAAATCATTACAATGTCTTAATTGTTTTTGTATAGTGGATTTCCTATGACTAAGTGATGGAAAAATAATGGATAGCTGCAGCCATGTCTTCTTTTCGATCAGCTAGCTCTTGGTTGGTGATGTGCAATTTGGTATCAGTTCTAACCAAGGCTTGGTTCACTGCGGCTAGCTCCTCTTCAAGCTGAGCTTCTTCTCCAGCAGTTGGACTCGAAAGTGAGAGGCAGAGGAGTGTTGTTCCTTAAGTGTTGATACCTCGGTGTGCACATGGGAAACAAAACTCTGGTCCCTAGCTAGTCTCTCATCGCAGCCTTAGCAGCATGGCAATGTTGAGATAAAAATCAATAGTAGCTGCAGCCTGGGATAGATGACTTGAGACATTCATGCCAGACTGCTCAGCAATGTTGCAGCATTGAAGGAACCCATTCCTGATGATAGGCTTTGTAGAACTTCGAAGGGGATCCTCGAGAAAGAAGTCAGCAGTTCCAGGCATTATGTCCAGATCTATTAAAGGTGTAGACGGCTTGGCTGCTGGAGGAAGGAAGACTCTCAAAAATTTCCAGTAAGGAGTCAGCCAAAATTAATGGCTCAGCTTCAGCACTAAATGTTGGAGAGGTAGAAGGTATATCGAAAAGACTAGCTAGTCTTCCCTCGAAGATGTCTACCTCATCCCTGGACATGAAGGGCATAAAGAGTGTTGTGGCGGAGGACACCAGGGACTACATGGGGATTGGAGAAATAGATGGAGCATCTTTGGCAGCCTCTATGGTTTTCGCCACCAACGAATCAAGTGAAGAGGGGCTGGAAGTAGGCACAGGTAATGAACCATGAATTGGAGAATTACCAGCTGTAGACACCCCATTTTTGACCGTCCTCAAGACCTGGGCGTCACCGCTTGAACACTCGGTGATTATCCATGTTTGCGTTCGTTTGGAGTTCCCGGAGTTCTCGGCTCGCGCGCCTTGCCTCAGGACTTCCGAACTCGACCGTTTTGTGTTTGATTTTGCACCAAACACTTGTGTTTTGCCTTGGAAGGGCAGGGAATGCTTTGTGAGGCATCCCCACATACCACCAGCTGTGGCTAGAGACAACCGGCTGGCTGGTGTTGCCATCGGCACTTTATTGTGCCGACCGGCACTATTTTGTGCCGACTGGCACTAAGTTTTGTCAAAATGACACTCTTTTCCGGCCGGACACTGTGCAGTTGCTTTATGAGATATTTTCAGACACAGCTGTATAGTTTTGGTTCCCCTCCATACACGTGTATGGAGGGATGACCCTCTTAGTTAGCTTAGCTTGTAAGCTTTGCAAGCTTGTTTGCATATAAGAGGACCACTCCTCTTCTTGGCTAAGGGTTAGAAAATTTTAGCCATTTTAGACAGACCAAGCTCTGGTTTTTAGGGTTAGGATAGATACACCTCTTATCTTCTTTTTCCCTCTTGTTTTGTACACTAGGTGTTTGTGTCATACTTTTGGTCACCAACACCTAGTGTTTCACCTTCCTTGGGTTCTGAAGGTCCTAAGGTTTGTTTTGGAGCTTTGGAGCTGGTTTGGTGCTCAAGGAAGCCAATACATCATCTTTGTTGAAGAGGCTCCAAGGGTAAGACACTAACTCTCTTTTTACCCCATTTTTGCACCTTGTTTTTACCTAGTTTAGAACTGTTTTTGTGCTTAGTGTTTAACACATAAAAGTTCTATTTTTTTAGCCTCTTTATTGTTTATTAAGAGTGTTTGGTGGTTTGAGTAAGTTTGGCCACCCCTAGGCCTTGAAAAGGGCCTTTTTTTGTGCTATTTTGTTGAAATCCGAGACTTTGGTGCTTGGGCCTCTCCACCACTGAAATCTTGAGGGATTTCAGTGGTGGGGATGGTGCCTTGAAGTCTCCAAAAGGAGAGGGCACCCCCTCTCCTTGATGTCCTTGAAAAGGGCAAGTTTTGGCCTCCAAAGGAGCACCTTGTTTTGATCGTGTGTTGAGTATGTTTGGTTTGTTTTTCATGTTCATATTGCCATAATATAACATGTTTCTAAGTTGGTTTAGGTCCCTTATGCATGCTTAGCATAGGCCTTGTAATGCCTTTTGATCCTCTAACATGCCTAGGTTGTATGCCTTAGATTCTAGCATGTTTTAGGCTTGCATTTGTGAAGATTTTGTGCTTATATTGACATGTTCTAGCTCTGTCCATAGTCATTTGGGTTGATCTTAGCATGCATTATATAGCCCCTTTGCATTTTAGGCTTGCTAACCTTTGAGCATGCATGCGTAGTATGTGTTGCTTACATTATTTTGATGATTTGGGATCATCTAGCATGCTATCTCAGTCCTTTTGGCGTGCTTGTATGCTTGCCCTAGTGGCCTCTTTAATGCTTTAAGAGTATGCGTTAAATGCTCCATGTTTTGGCTTCTAATGCATGTCTTTGGATTCATGTCATCTAGATGCCATCTAGGTGGTCCTTTAGACTTAGTTTTATGTGTTAAAACTCTGTTTTTAAGTGTTTAAGTATTGCCATGTGTGGTTGTGCTAAGTATGGTTCAAAGCCTCATTGGCTTGCCTTAAGCCTTAGACCATTTGCATGCTTTAATTGCTTGAATTAGTTGGTTTGGCACCTCTATTTTGTGCAATTTCAGAGCTCATGTTGCATGCTAGTTGTCCGTGATATCCCCTTTCAAGTGTGCTTGAGGGTTGCTTACTTAGTGCCTAAGTGTTAAGCCTTAAACATATGCATGTGTGCATGTGTGTTGGCCTTCATTTTTGGGCACTTTGGCCACTGATTTTAGGCCTATTTAGAGTTGCCTAAGTCATGTTTAAGGCCGTCATTTGCTTGCTTGCATGCTTATCTCATGTTTGCTTGTATGCTTTGCATAAGTATATTGCATTGTTCACATTGCATGATAGCTAACATGATTAGGTTGCATTGCATCAACATGCATTCCTTGTCCCTTGATTTGGTGATAGGGATGGGATTTTGGTTTTGTTTGGTTGCATGCATTTGAGATTGAAAGTGCACATTTGGTTCTTGGGCCATCATGCATGGAAATGCGTGATCGGTGGCCCGAGAATCAAGGCACATGTCCCTTTGAGTCACAAATATGATACGGGGCATGATTGGTGCATACATTACTTGAATTGAGCTGTCATGCAAGATTTTGCCCTCTGCTGCTGTGAGTTGCAGGTTCTGCAGACATTCAGTGCCGGCCGGCAGTATTTAGTGCCGACCGGCAGTCTATTGATGGCCGATGAGTTCATTTTGTGCCGGTGGCCAGATACTTCAGCCGGTGGTGTTTCCCCTCAGCCGGTGGTATCCCCCAATGCCTTGAGAAGTAGTTCTGAGACTTTGGTAATTTTCTGAGGAGGCAGAGCAGGGAAAACAGAGGCAAGCTAGGCATGGCAGTGCAATTCCGAGCGGAATCCAAGTGCGCATGCATTGAGCCCTCGCCCCGAGGCGGTTTACTGTTTTCCTTAGTTAAATTAATTTGTTAAATTAATTAATTTGTAATATTTTAATTAGCTTGCGTAGTTAGTTAATCTGTATTATTTATTCGGTCCCTCCGGGCGAGGGCAAAGTTGTAATAAGTGTGCGTGGGTGTGTGAATGTCTTCCAATCCCCATTTCTTTCTTCCCTTTTATTTACCCGCTTATGTTGGTAGATTAGGGCACATCTAAATTAGCATACCTTATGCAATGCATGCGTGCATCCATGCATTTGTTTACATGCACCGGGCTCGGTACATCATACAAACTGCATCGTATTTTCAATTCCAATTTGAATGCGTGATAGTTGTAACATTTCACATGCCATGCTTAGGGTTAGCCGAGCCTACTCTAGAAAGCATTTATGCCTGTGTTGCATTAGTCACTTAACATGAACTAGGTCATGCATGTTTGCTAACCGGTTATTGTTTTTGGCACGGAGTACGATGTAAGTTTTTATGCTTTAGCACTTCGCATGCGTGTGAATGTTGCCATGACAGTATGCTTACCATGCGGCTAAGCGCTTATGTGAGATAAACTGTTTGAATGCCTGTGGGTGGAGGTTGGGTTGCTTGAGTTGGAGTAACTCATTGAAATCCGTATTTAGCCTACTTGCGAGTAGCAAAACCGGCACGTTTTTTTCAAGACAAAACGGATATGCAATGATTATTTCCGAATTAGGCAACCTAGTCTATACTTGTTTGCTGTGCGCATAACATAGTAATTCTAGGC
>JAPPVO010000019.1:123013421-123094361 GCA_030407325.1 Camellia japonica
TAATTTGCTTTATTCTTCATGTCAAAAGCCTCAATAAATGTTAGTGCACTTCTAATCATCTGTATCAATTCATATTTCAATATCTACTTGATTTTCTATATAAAATTTCATTAATAAGAACATAAATTATGGGGGGCTTTTATTGGCCAAGTTGGTTTTGCTACCTTAAATTTTCTTTGCTTACTTTTGTCACTAGCACTTGGGCATTAGCTAGTAAATTTATTAGCTATTTCTTATCAAGACCACTCCAACCCAAAGTTGTTAATCTTTTCCACTTTAGTTAGGAACATACCAGTGTGACCAAAAAATTATATCTTATCTTTTTTCCATCTTGTGTTTCATTGTTTGGGGTTCCTTGTTGTTTGAGGTTGTATTATTTGCTTAAGGTGTACATTTCCATGCTTAGAAAAAAATTTGTTTTTGTTTTGTAATATAAATCAAGAGTAAGGTTATTAATGACAAATCACACAAAAAGGCTATTTCGGGCAAAAGAAATAATTGGTAATGTTAGAATAGATGTTGTTTATATATAGAGTGTCTTTTGTTGTTATTAGTAAGGATATTATTGTCATTATGTTATTTAATCAATATAAATATGGCCTAAGGTGGAGGGTATGAAGCACAGCCCTAATACCTATTCGTATAATTTTTGTTTACTTTCCGTCTTCTCTATTCTTTTCCTCTCTATCCCTAACGTTAATCTCACATATTATATAATTCAACTGGTAAGATGATCAAACACATCCTATCTTCTGTATGATCTCACTTTCCATTTTTTCATTTGCTTCTCCTCAAATTCTTGAGCCTCAGTCCTCGTGAAGATCTAGGGATTCGAGTTCAATTTGATTACAAGTGAAACAAGGAAGGAGGTTTTGGTTGGGTAGCAAAGCATTGACATTTGAAGTTCGATATAACTAAGCCCTACATCTAGAAGAAGATAAGAGTGATTCAAGTTGATCCTTCTTACGAACATGTAATTTCTTTTATTCCAACATAAAAATACACATGCACTTAGTGCTTTTGATTCTAATTATTCCTATCATTCATTTTTTTCCCCCTTTTGCTAATTTTCTCGTTGAATGACTTGCTTGAATTTTATTACTTTCAGAAGGTGAAATTTTTCATTAGTCTGTAGTAAGTTTTATATTATTTCTTTTCTTTCATCTTTGTTTCAATTTGATGCTGTTAAATTGTCAAATTAGAGCTCTAGAAAATAAACTAATGATTCCATAGATATAAGAACAATGTATTTCTTCCTTTTGTATTTCATTTTGTGCCAAAGGCATTTTCATATGTCCAAGCCTACAGCTTTTGATTCCATAGATATATGAACAATGTTGTTGTTTGTCTTATTTTTGCTCATCTGTCAAATTCTTACATGTTCTCTACATTATTGTAGGATTATTTCTTCCTCTCAAATGAAGGAATAGAAGAATGACATTTCATTTGTTCTTGAGGACAATTTTTTTCACATTCTTATTTGCCATCCTGCTGAGTTTCTGCGTTATTGTGGGAGGTATGTGTGCAAGGATTGGGCTAAAATTATATCCGACCCTTCTTTTATCAAGGCACGCCTCATTCAATCAAAGGGTGGCTTGTTCTTCCAGAAGTTTTGTAGGCCATTGCATTCATGATTCCTTGAGTTTAATGATGGAGAATGCAAAATGACATACACATATTGTCCTGGACAAATGATCTCTAGTTCTAGGGGTTTATCGCTGTTTTTCAACTTATTTGTGTATAGATTTCTTTTTGTTGGGAGCCATGTGACAATGCAATACAAGTACTTACCTCTTCCTATTGTGAATGGTGAGTGTTTGTTCTCTTCTCATATTGCTTTCATTTCTCGCACTCAGGAGTACAAGCTGGTATGCCATTGTAAAATCTTCAGTGGAGAACATAGATGGTTTGTATTGTTTGTGGGTAATAACACGTCATGGAGAAGAACGAAACTAAAAGAAAACGATCTTTACTATGGGGATAGAACTTCAGTGTCTATTGGAGGGGCTATTTATTACTCTCAAAGGAGCAACCATATTTTTGCTATTGACGTTTCTGACAAAACTTCTCACTTCATCCAAGTACCAAATGAATTTGTTAGGAATTTTTATAGGTTTCTTGAGCTAAGGATTTGCGTTGTGAAATGTATGCATATTGAAAGACTAGCATTGCGGTGAATGGGCTAAACCTTACAAGATTAAAGAAGCAATAGATGGATAAAAAAATTTATGTCCGACTTTCATTCCTGTTGGTTGGCTAGATGATGGCCAAATCTTGGTCTGGTCTTCACAGTGGAAAGTTGGTTGTGGCTTACAATATGAAAACGGAAGAGACAAGACCCTTTCATGATTTCAGCTTTGATTTAATACTGAAACACACCAACAACCTTGTTTCATGGTAAGTATACGCTCAAAATTATTAAGTATCTCTTTTGATTATTGGCTATGAAATCATTTTTGCTTGTACTTGCTAATTTTATGAGTCGAGAACTTAGTAGGATTTGTTGACTAATAGAAACACATAGGTGGAGCCACCATGGTCTCAATTTTAATTTTTTGATAATCGAGAACAAATCCTAGCTAAGGGCCTTTGGCCCAACCAACACAAATTCAAGATACATGCGACCAACCCCTAGCCCCACACATTGACCACTCGCTAGTCTTGCGTAATGATTCGTGTCAGCACTCAATTTTGCTTCTTTTTTTAAAAAAAATTAAATGTAGAAATTTATCCAAAATGTTTTGAGTTTTACAAATTGAACCCAATGGAGTTAGAGAACAAGAGATAGTTGTTATTCTTATTCCCACTTTATCATAAATACAATCTCAAATTTGTCTTTAGTGTTTAGAAATTGTGTATAACGCGATACTCATTGCATATTAGAATATAAATTTTGGAGTGTATTTATAAATAAATAAAATGCAATGAAAAACAATTGCAAAATATTGTCATTGATTTTACGAATGAAGTGTAGATCTTTGCTTATTTCTGTTGAACTAAGAGAGTGAAAACTTGTTTTGAAAACAAAAGAAAACACTTCCATTTTCTTTTTCTTTTTCTTTTTTTAGAAAATTTTAGAATTGATTTTACTTTTATGAAAACAAAAATAATATGTTAAACTATTTTTTGATTTAAGTTTCCCAAAAACTAAGAACGAAAGCAACAATGAAAGCATTGGCAAACGACTTGTTCCCAACTCTTGTTTTCATATGTAATTTGAAAAGTTGAACCATTTTTGTCGATGTGATTAAAAATATATAAAATTATAATTTATGTATAGATAACACAGTTATTTTTGTTAATATGTAGTTAATATTGTTTCCTCTCTCGCACACACAAACAAAAATATTATCACGATTTACAGTATTTTTACTTTTATTTGGATTCTTAAATCTGTGTATGCTCTATTTGTGTAGGCAGAGAGCATTTGGAAGGGAAGGACAAGAAACAGGGGGTAGCCTCATCAACATAAAAGGTTAGTAGATGCTGAGCAACATCATTTGGAGTTTATACCAGCTTGGGGGTTAACTTGCTTTCAACAATTATCAACGTCTAAGTTGTTCGTATAGTTTTCTTGTAATGTGTTTTTTCTTTTTGTTTTGTTTTGTTTTTTTTTTTTTTTCAACAGTTTGTTTTCAGTAAGGTTTGGATGAGGTTGAGCACGGTATTGGCCCTAACTATTAAAGACTTGTTGCTAACTTTGGTTTGTTTTTGCTTTTGTATGTGATGGTTTGCTTTTGTTTATGTTGTGATAGTTCATAAAACAAGTCAGTAGATTTGTGAAGTTACCGTTTGCGGTTTGTGCGTGCTTTCTTATGAATGTGTTTTAGATTTGTATGGTATGCTTAGCTTTCTCTAGTTAAACATTTTCAAATTGAAAATAGTTGAGTATCCAGGAGACAACATGTTGTTTTATCTCTTTTTGTTTGGATTGCGCCATTATTTATAATAACGGTTTGCAATTGTATGGGAGTTTCTATGAATGTTTTTGTTTGTTCCTAGGGTTTCTTAAGGTGTCGGTATAACTTAAGTGAGGAATAAAAAATCTATTTTGTTTTTGGAGAGGCTGTTTTCGAGTTAGAAATTGGGATAAGATTGTTTGCATTTTGCATTTCCTAGACATTGTTTTAGAGGGGAGTTTGGTTGCTCGATTTAACAACATGACTATTTGGCAAAAAAATAATTGTGGAACTTGAGAAGCAATTCATGGGGTCATATAGGCAGCAGATAGGTTTATAGACAATATAGGACTGTGAAGGAGTTGGACAATGCTTCATCCTCCATTCAATTGCCAAGGTGTACTATGAATATGCACTCCAACTCAACCAGGGCTCCAATATTACAATTCTTTGTCTTGTCTTCTCGGCCATCAAAGACATTATTGAATATCTAGTTGGGTCTCTAGACCTGTTGGCTCTCGAGGATGATCCGAATCTTTCATTATAGGGCTCTCCAGCAAATCATCCATGCAAAACGGAAAATTTCATTCTTACATAAAATTTATACAAAAAACTTGACAATATTGATGTGGCAATGCCGTTGTTGTAAATAAATCTATTTTCAATTGTTTTGTTTTGAAGTGAAAGGTCCACAATGAGCCACATTATTATATATGAAAATATGTATAAATTTCTGGGGAAATTGCCAATCAGTGGAGGCTTCTCAAAATAATTTCAAATTCATGAATAAGTTTATGACTTTAATTATTAAAGTTGATAAAGTATTCCACTAATTTGCAATTATTTTGAGAATACCACTGATTTGTAATTTTTCCTAAATTTTGTGTGTATATCGTGTTTTACGTAAATTGTTTATTTTTAAAATCATATTTGCTTTCATTTTTTGGAGAGAAATATGATTTGACCATGTGCTATAGTCATCTAATCAATTTTACTTTTTTCACGCATGATTTATTTGGAAAGTCTTACAATATGAACAATTTGAATTATTGAGATGAATCTCGTGGTGGGCTACTAATTTGAAACACCTAATTGAGAAACATCCAGCTATGCGAGGCTATAAATTAAGTATGATTAATGCTATAAAAAATAAAAATAAAAATAAAAAATTCATACATAATTTTCATAAATAATGATATGGACCTTTCACTTTAAAATAAAACACATTGAAGATTAATTTATTTATAATAATGATATCGTCACATCATTCTTATCAATTTTTTTGTATAAATAGAATTTTTCATTAAGTATATCATTATTACTACCCTTGAACCTAAATAGCCCACAAAAATTATTCAGAAAATTCTTATGAAATATTAACCAAAAAAAGGAAGGAGTGCCTTGCAAGCACATCAGAGTTGAGGATTCTCTATTTTTAACTTGTAATTTCCTTACCGTCATTGAACTACGTAAAAATTTTAACATGAAAAACCTCAAAACACAATCTAATAGTCGTAAAAATTTTAACATACGAAAATTTCAAAACATAATCTAATAGATGTCAATGTTTTAAGCCAACAAATTACTTAGTTCAGTCTTGACTCGAGCTTTACTCAGCACCAGCATCTAATGACTCCACAACTGAGTTATCAACATCAAGGCATCACAAAAAGGGCAGGCAAACACACACACACACACAGAATTCTAGAACAAAAACATTTCATCCTTTCATTTCTGATATTAATATCTAATTGAACTTGGGGGAAAAAAATGTGAAATTGAACAAAATTTGATTATATCAGAGCAGAGAACACTGTTCTGAAAATGTGAACTAGTGATTTTTCTCTTCAAAAGGTACAGCTCTCTTTCAGATTTTCTTCAATCGTAAAGCAATCTGTCTTCAATATCAACATTGCCTGTACAAACAATTTAACAATGCCAACAATTGTCTTCTTTCAGACGACAACCGGCTTGCCAAATATGAAATCTTGGTTGGATGGTATGCATCTCTCTAACTACTCAAGCTCTTCGCCAAATATCAAAAACCCCAAGGGCCACTCGCATCATCGCTCATTCTTGATTTCAGGCAAATGGTCAAAAATGTTAATTGGTGTGGCAATATGCCGATGTGAGAGTGAATATCCACAATTTCTTGTCCATTCAAAGATTTGACATTTTCGAACTCTATTTGTAACTCGCTAGAGCCTTGGGAAACAAAGAGAAGATATGTACAAACGAGATATCCAAAGACACCTCATAGTTCAACTTCATGGAGTTCATCACCGGGCATAAACAAAGATGGGGGCATACCTAGAACCTCGGCAAGAGGTTTTAGTTCGGTCATTTTAGGAGGATTAAATGTATCAGAAAAGCTCCCACTCCAAGATGCTGTACGCCTAGAATGAGGAGGAAGGGAGCTTCTACTGTTTGTGATCGCTCCGCTTCTCTTGCTTACAATGTTATCCATGCTAGGAATCCGTTGCATTGTTGGCATTGACGATGTCGATGTCGATGCTGATGTTAGTGGAGATGGGAATGAATTGTTCTCAGCAGATGAAGAGGGACTTTCATTGGTAAAAAAGCTTCTTGCAAGTTTTCTCCTGTTGTTTGTACCGTCTCGTCTCCCAAGGCCACCGGAGTAGGGATGAAAAACTTGGCATTGGGGCCCACCGGACCAGCCCCAGATTTTGCAGCTAGAAGAGAAGGTGACTGAAATAAGTTCGCTGGAGTCCCACCACCCTTGTTGAAAGTGTCTACATACCTGAATATTTTCAATAAAAGAGACTATTTTTACATGTGGTCTCAACCAAGAAGGATTACAAAGCATTCCCTAGACTTTTTGGGCTATCTTTCAAGTGTGCGACTAAACCCTTCAATGGTATAGAGTCAAATGCTAGAAAATTCATTTCTAATAGGTAATGCTATTAAGAAGGCTGAGTTTCTGCACAGAATTGGTGTTCTGCCTGCTGGTGCATCTGTAGAATGTTGTCTATGTAAGTCTGGAGCTGAGTCTCTCAGACATGTGCTTCTATTATGTCCAGTGGCTTGCTGCGTGTGGTATGAAATGATTAGATGGTGGAAGATTCAAGGAGCGCTGCCAGCCTCAGTGGAGGACATGCTTGAATGGTGGGCAGGGGTGGGTCTTAATAAAAAGGAAAGGATGATGTGTAATGCCCTTCCTCTTGTTGTGATGTGGTCTCTATGGAAACATCGGAATGAATGTATATTTCAGGAGGTTGTCCCAAGTGTGGATGGAATTACGGATCAGATCAAGTTCAAAATGGCAGTGTGGTTTAAGGAAGTATTTAAGGAACACTTGTTCTCAGTTCATAATTTTATGTTTAATCTACAGTGTATCAGATTCAGTTTGGGAGGTGGTTTGGTTGGCTTTCATGGAAGTTGTTGAGTGCTCTACTTGGTTCTATACGCTTGTTGATGCAAATTGGATGGGCAGCTGCGTTTCTTTTATTTTTTTCTCTCCAGGTTTAGTTTGGTTTGCTTCAGATTTGGGTGCTGTTTGCTGTGATTGTTTGTTTCAGATTTGCTGTTTTCTGTGTTGTTCCTTTGTGTTGGATTCTCTCCAACTGGAGCTCCGAGCTTAATGTAGCTCCGAGTTCCTCTTTATTGATGTACTGTTCTTTATGTTTTCATCAATATAGATATCTTCTTGCTGATCAAAAAAAAAAAAAAAAAAAAAAAAAAAAAGAAGTGTGATACCATAGTTCCAATTATTCCTATGATTGGATCATTGTCTTAAGTGAAATTTTGTAACGTGTTATGACATCCCATTAGTAAGCCAGTTTGGGCCGATTGAGTGAAGAAAAATAAAAATAAATAGGAACCCATCCCACCAAACATGAAATCAAACAAAATAAAGGGGGGGAAACCCAGAGAAGCTATATGCTGTGCATACCTTGCACGAACACCCACACGTCCATGGGCAGAGAAGTGGTTTGAACTGGGCGGAATGGGCGGGATCCCTGAATTCCATTCAGAACTAGGGCTTTTATATTCCAGTTCACTGTTAGAATGTAAATTATCAATTTTAGGTCCGGTGTGGTCTGCTGTTCTGTTCTGCAAAGATGCACTTGTTGGTGGAGGTGGCAAGGCTGGTTCATCACCAGGAGGTTCAGCCCCTTCTTCTAACCATCTCTTAAGATTTTCATCATAATAAAATTTGTTTTTCTCACCCAGCTTAGCCTTCATAGAAAAACAGCATAGTATTTAAATGACCAGGGTGGCCACCAAAGGAAAAAATAAAATAAAATAAAAATAAAAAAATAAAAAAATAAAGAAAGAAAGAAAAGATAATCCATGCATATGAATTCAAAAGAAGGTTAGACCTGGGTGGGAACTAAAAATTACCTGTCGATCTGAGCGGGATCTTAATACCAACCCAACTGTCTTTTGGAATATCTGTGAGCCAATACGACCTAAACGAGAAGACCCACCTGCACCTGATGCTTTTTCTTGCATATCAGGAGAACTTCCCTCCTTGGATGAATCAAACAGAGAAAAAGAAAAGTTAGAATACCCCAAAGTTTGGATATAGATCAAATGTTATGTAAGCTTCTCTCTCTCTCTCTCTCTCTCTCTCTCTCTCTCTCTCTCTCATGGCTACATCTAGATGATCCATACATCCCATACATTAAAGAATTCGAAGATATGCCAAAAAGGGCAGGCTAACACATTGTGCAATTATCTTCAAAGTGTTTTTTTTCCCCCTCTCTGCCTTAAGTAGCATCAAAGGTAAAATCATTTACAGCCGCAACATCCAAATATGAGTTGCTAGAGCCTAGAGAGGAAATTGCTACATTCCGGGGATCCAATTCCCCTATCTGGTTTTGTTGTGCTTGAGGGCTTCTAATTTTGATAACTGTTTCCCTCTTTGTAATTTAGGCTCTTCATGACAAGTTTTTACTTTCATATTTGGGTTATTGTTCCCACAACCGATTTGGGTGGGGATGTAGCTAGGTCTACACATTCACAGTTCTTAATTTAAGATGATGATGTGACAAAGTTTGACGGGTGATAAAAAGTTTATGAATTTAGTAATACTTAATTAGTATAAAATATATTTGATTCATTTTACACCAAAGTTATGGGACAGGGTCAAGATTAGTAATACTCTTTTTTTTTTTTTGTCCATCTTACTAACAAACCATTAATGGTAGAGAAGTTTCTACTAAGATAAGAAAGGGGTGTCCATGTAATTTCATAAACCACAAGGGAGGTCCATGTAATTATTAGACCCTTCCAAGGGTGTTAATCGAATTTACCCTTCAATTTTCAAAAAAAATTGAAAACGCGGATACTTTTAACCTATATGACTATACCACTATGCTTAAGCTCAACCTCACAAATGGAAGAAAAGCTTCGCCTCAACCCATGCAACTATAATGCTTGTAACAAACTCTATTCTACAATTGTATATGTTGCTTCAATGCTAGGCTTAAGTAATCATATTCACATAAGCAAAAGGTGGTTTACGAGAAGCAGAAAACAACAACAATAATTGCAATTCTATTCATCTGAAAACACACAAGTAGTTTATTTAGGTAAGCAAGAGAAATTCTGTTGGCAAAAACAAGAAAAAGAATATTTACCTTTCTTGGTGTTCTACCAAAATCTGGCTCTGAAATGCTTCTATTGTGCATTGACCGGTTGTTCCCACCTTTCCATTCACTTTCTGTTGATGCTGAAGGCATCAAAGAAGACATGGCCATCGTTGATTGACTGTTAGACACCCTTGGGCCCACTTTTTGGCGATCATGTTCATTGCACTGAGCACTACTATGGGATGTTGATGGCACAGATGGTGGAAGCCCACCCACAACACGATGAGCAGTACTATCAAACAAGTTGAGCAATTTACCCACCAGTTTTGCAGGAGCCATATTAGTGGAGTATCCACCCTGTAAATGGTTTCTTAGTAAGATACCAAAATAAAGCTGGATTGGAAACAAACCAATATCAGACTTACCTGCTGGTGAATTTTAATTCGCTCCTCAAGAGAATTTAGTAAATTTTTCCACGTGTCCACTTCTGGTACCCGACTAGTTTTTAAACACTTCAAAATAGCTTGACAGTATCTGAGACAGCACATACACATTATATGATGGAGGGAAAATAGGCACAGCCATTTCTGGAACAAAAGTCACATAATACCTACTTTAAAGAATCTGAAAGCTTTCCCACCTCAGCCAGCATGTGCGCATAGATAAGCTTATATGGTTGAAAGGGTAGTAAACTGAATTGAGGATTTCCAAGGACCTTTGAATATTCATACAACTCTGTCCTCTATCCAGATTTCACAGAAGGTTATTTTAGTTACATTATTCAGGAAATAAAAAATGAAGAATTTCAAAATTCACAAAGCAGATGAAGACCATAGATTTATCTACCACGTGGTGCATAAAGTGATCAAAATAGTGCCATTCATAAAATATAACAAAAATGTAAAAATATTCCCCATGAGCATTAAAACAAAATCACTAGAAGCATGTATTAGAGCATTTGCCCACTCTACTGTTATATGCAAACAATAAAAGGGAAGTGCAGCACCTGAATAGCCTCAGGACTAGCATATGTTCTAGGGAATTTCAAATGATCTGCACCAATGAGACAGATTCGTGCAGTGTCTGAATATGACTCGCAGTTTGCTTCAGCTACTAAATAACAAATGTGGGCAGCAGTAACCTGAAGAAAATTGGTCTTATTAACTAAACACAGAAGATAATCATCTTTCATGTGCTATTTATTGCTAAGGTGTTGCATAAAAAGAAATTTAATAATTAAATATTAAATTTTCATTGTTTGGAGCCTGTTAAAGAAAAAATTCTCCGTTCAATTGAGCTTAACAACTAATTGGTTTACTTGGCCGTGAAGTAAATCATTACACCTACAGTCCAACCAATTGGAAGAGAATCAATAGATTCGTTTTTGAATTGAGAAATTCTTTGGAAACAAAACCAACATAAATTATACTCTTTGTTTTTCTTTTTTTCTATTATATTTCCTCAATTTTCCCTGCAGTGACAAGTAAAATTTAAGTGAGAGGAAAAAAAACCTAGACCTCAAAAGAATCCAAACACAGCATACCTCGCCCCTCTCCTTCCATAAGCAATCTCCAAGATGAATAACCACAAGCTCATCATCTTTTGTTCTGTTTGCGGTTATGATGGCTAAATTCTCCTCCCATTCATCAAGCATACAGGTAGCTCCAATCTGTAGTTCATGCAAATCTAAATAAATAAATAACTGAATGAACAAAAAAATAAACAGCTATGCAGGTGAGATTGTGCCTAGGAAATCTAATGCTATGACTGCAGCATGGCTTGACAGTAGGATATCATATGCTTAATGATGACTTATTACTATTAGGTCCCTTTTTCTAAAGTTCTTATACAGAGTTTACAAAAATATAAGAGAAATCTTGAATTTGAGTTGTTACACCTATACAACCAATTGTGCGGTAAACATACTCCAAAAGAGTGTGTTTCAAACGCTTTTGGGATTGGGAAAAAGAATCCATTGCATCATTAGCTTCAGTGGAAATATAGTTTGAGTGAAAAAGAATTTTAATAATGTACTATTAGAACTGCATGGTATCCAAGTTAGTGTTTGGTTTGTGGTTTTTTATATTTTATGTTTGATTATGTGGTTTTTTATATTTTATTCTTGACTAAAATTTGTTGATCCATTATAGAGGTTCAGAAGATTTATTTCCTCAAATTTCTTCATCTAGAAGTTTCTAGTTTTATAGATCTGTTACATAAGGTAGAGTTCCCATATCAAAAAAATTCAAATTTGAGTTGGGTTAGAAGCCTATTCTTGGGTTGTAATCATGTCTATTAGTAACTTCCAACCTTTTTCTTATGATGGAATTTAAGACTAATTTGGATGAAAATTGAGTGAATCAATCTATATTCTGCAGAAGGTCAATTTGGTCTTCAAAAATTTCAAGAATTTATCATGAAGTCCCTTGATTTAAGATGCAGTTACAAGTTAAAGAATGGTTTACTTAGGTTAACGAATAAATGATAAACTGTTCTATCGTTTTTAGTATGGATCTCAAACAAGTCATGTGTTAAGTAATGCACTTATCTCTTGATTTCTCTCTCTCTCTCTCTCTCTCTCTTTTTTTGATAAATAAAACAAGCTTTATTGAGAAAGCATCAAGGTGATGCAAAAAATACAAAAGTTCAGAACCAAAAGACACAGCACATATAACGCAAAACAGAAAACTCAAAGACTAGCTAATCAAGGCATCCACAAAATCCACAAAAGCCAACAAATCTGGCTCAACTGAAAGCGTGACCCAACTATGAAGCACCAAGAATAACCGGCTTTCCAACCATGTAACCGAACGAGTTACACCCTGAAAAATGAGCCTATTATGCTCCAACCAAATCAGCCAAAATAAACAATGGGCAGCAAGTAACCACACATTCCGACGCCATTTCCCAACCTTCCCCCCACCCCAACTCTGCAACAACTCCATTCATGGAACCATTTTGTTTAAATAAATCGATACAAAAAGCTTAAAACCCATAGGCATATACACCATCAAGTGTTGCAGCTAAGCTCACTAGTATGGTCGCAAATTTGCTTTAACAAATTTGCTTGAACTGTTTTAACAAATTTGCTTCTCCAATGTGAGGTAAGTAGAGGCCCTTTACTTTTTCAAGGCAATATCTACCATAGACCTATGGAAATCGAGTTCCAACCCTCAAGATTCTCTTACTCAAGTTCCAACCCTAAAATTCAAAATGCTACTTCCTTTGGCCTCCTTTTGCTCTTTTTTACATAGGTAAAATATATCCACTGAAGGTGCCAACCAAAAAAATAAAAAATAAAAAATCCACAGAATTGAGTTCACCTATAAAATCTACAAAAGCAAAGGAAGATAAGCCAAGAATGAAAACTATGAAATCTTTAGCCCAGTATGCTGATTCCTCGCCCTCCACACACTACATCAAGCACATAAGTGCCAGCATCCATACTTTCCCCATCCTCTGGAAGTGACACTCACCTACGCAACACTCATATAACTAGAGGATTAATCTAAGCCAGACCTACTATATATTAGAAGTAGAAAAAACATTCCCCAGATCCCTAACCAACTCATTCTGAAGTAAATGATCCACACTAATTCCTCGGCTTTCTTGCACCAGCTGCACCAATTAAGGAGCAAAAAACCCCCTCTTCCCCAAATTGTCAACAAGGATAGTAAACAAAAAACGACACTTTATAGGAACCCCCATCTTCCAAATGCTACTCCATGGAAATTTACTGTTGGGATTTATACCATATCCCACCAACTCAAACAGAAGCACACCCACCCACACACCAAAGAGAAAAACAATCACACAGATTACGTGGTTCGGCCCAAATTGCCTACATCTATAGGAGAGAAAGCTTCCACTATGAATAAAATAGAGAATACATGCGAGATGGCCAAAATACTCAAAACTTACACCACTACCCAAACTCTATGCTCAAGGGTAGCTGAACCCTTTCTCACCCCAATACCCATGGTGTTTTTTCTCTCACCCCTTACATCTCTATTTTTTCCTTCAACTCAATCTCTCTCAGAGAAACCCTATATTCCACATGACTATTTATGATAGTCTACCCATAAGAATTGTAATTCTACATAATTAGGTAACCAAATCCTACATTTACTAGGTTTCCTTGTAGATTCCGAATTCTACTATCCTAACCCAAATACATGTATAAATCAACCTAATAACCATATGGGACCGACCTTTATCACATGGATGGACTAATCCTAACAATCACCCCCTTCCACCCATGTGGGGTAATGTTATAGGCATCCTCCAACCTGGATGTCCGGGTTTGCATGATACACTTGACCTTCACCTAGAAGATGTTGCACCCCCTTGAACCAAATGCCCACGTTATTTGCACCTCACGCAGTAGTGCTCAAGCATGTCCTTCGTAGCTTCCTTTGTCCTCATACGCGAGCCCGTTCCCATACTCGAGCCCATGAGAATTGCCGCACCTCCCTAAGGTGTCTCCACTGCCACAAACCAAAACCTTCATAGAAAAGAGACCCGCATCCTCCCTTAGTGTACACCATCTTGTCGCGAAACCGTCTCAAATTCTATGCCCGAAGCTTCCTTCTATGAACATCTAGCAACCCATTGTCTTCCTCTTGGTGGCCACCAAATATCCTTGCAACTGTTGCTCACCACTGTTCACCCATAACTCGTATTACTCATCTAATGCTTGACAGTAGCTTCCCTCTTGTCGCAACATACTCCACGAGTCTATACAAGTGGCCAGTCATGATGTCCAATCAAACAAACACCGTCAGATTAACCCCACAATGACTAGACTTCCTTGTTGATTGAATTAGATTACTCCTGGATCACCTAGATCACATGCAGTTACCTTTGATCGCCCTTGAATCTGTCCAATCCCTTTACACCTGTTTAGAATCTAAAAAATCTAACCATGCTGATGAATCCGCAACCCTTGAAAACCTTGAGATCCACTTTTGTTGTGAATTTTTCTACCATGTGTCTTCTTGCGGAAGCCTTCACTAAATTTGTTCTTTTTTTTTTTCTTTTTTTTTCCCTGTACCACCGGGATTTCTTTATCTTCTGTGCAAATCCTCCGTGTTCAATAAACGCACCCTCTGCTAACCACACATAAAATCAACAACCTTTAGCTCTGATACCACTTATTGGGAGTTATACCATATTCCACCAACGCAAATAGAAGCACACCCACCCACACACCCCAAAGAGAAAAACCATCACACAAATTTACGTGGTTCGGCCCAAATTGCCTACATACACGGGAGAGAAAGCTTCCACTATGAATAAAATAGAGAATACATGTAAGATGGTCAAAATACTCAAAACCTATACCACTACCCGAATCCCATGCTCAAGGATAGTTGAGCCCTTGCTCACCCCGGTGCCCATGGTATTTTTTCACCCCTTACATCTCTATTTTTTCCTTCAGCTCAATCTCTCAATCTCTCTCAGAGAAACCCTATATTCCTCATGACTATTTATAATAGTCTACCCATGATAATCCTAATTCCACACAATTAGGTAACCAAATCCTACATATAATAGGTTTTCTAATAGATTCCGAACTCTACTATCCTAACCTGTGATGCACGGACAAGGACAAGGACAAGGACACGGACCCATGGACAAGCAAATTTTCAAAAAATGCAAGACACGACATGCTGGGGACGTGTTCAATATATATAATTATATTTATTTATTATATGTCTAAAATAAAAGTAAAAAATCATTAGAAAGTAATTAAAAATACAAATAATATAAAAACCAAAGGCATATTTAATAATCAAATATTGGTTCCTATAAAATTATAATAATAATAAAATTAATAAACACAATATCTAAAAGATTTTTTTATTGTTGTATAGTATTTTAATATTAAAATATTATGTATATATACATATATAATATTATAATAGAAGATGTATGAAGGTGAATGCATTATTGAGGTGAGTGGGATGGTGGCTTCGTGGAATGGTGACACAAATCTTAGTGGGTCCCACAAACCTATTTTATATATATTAAAATAAATCAACATTGTTTCCATTGACTGATTTAGTAAGGAAAAGAAAACAAAGAAGAGAGAGAGAGAGAGAGGGAGAGAAAACAAAGACATAGACCGCAGAAGAAATACGAAGGCAGCAGAGGAAGAGAAACGAAGAAGACAGAGGGAGAATGAAGAACAGAAGAAACAAATCGAAGAAAAGAAAAAGAACAGAACGAAGAACAAGTTAGGCTCCAACGGGTTAGGGCTTCGATCTCTTTCTCTCTCTTTCGTCTCCAACTCCAACAAATTAGGGCTTCGATCTCTTTCTCTCTCTCTCGTCTCCAACTCCAACAGGTTAGGGCTTCGATCCACCTCTCTATTTTTCAAGCTTTATCTTTTTACAGAGTGTCCGAACGTGTCTTTGCATGTCGGAAACGTGTCTGGCTGGAAAAATAAATAAATAAATGGACGCATCTAGTACAACGTCCGATACATGTCCACCACGTGTCCGTGTTTGTGTCTGACACGTGTTGGACACCTGTACGCTGCTTCCAGCAAGGTGTCCATGCTTCCTAGATCCTAACCTAAATATATGTATAAACCAACCTAATAACCATATGGGACTTGTTGAATGTATAGATGAGAAGAAGAAGAAGGAAAAGAAACAGAACGAGAGAAAGAGTGAAGTTGCTGTATTGTTTATTTGATTCAAAAGAATAGGGTTTCCCCCTTACACCTATTTATAATAATAAGCATAAATCATAAAGACCAAATTACCCTAACACTTAACACTCTCCCTCAAATTGGTGCAAAGATGTCTCTCATGCCCAACTTGCAACAAATGAGGTGAAAGACCTTACTACTAAGACCCTTCGTAAAAACATTCGCCAGTTGATCTTCAGACTTAACAAAAGGCATACATATCACACCCTTATTCAACTTCTCCTTAATGAAATGTCTATCAATCTCAATATGCTTAGTCCGGTCATCTTAAACAAGATTGTAAGCAATACTAATGGCAGCCTTGTTGTCGCCATACAAAGTCATGGGATCACGGCAATCAAACCCTATATCACTCAACAAAGAGTGAAGCCACATCAGTTCATGTCACGACCCAACCCCAGGGGCTTAGGGTTAGAATCGCAACTTACTAACTTATTCTAATCATAGCAAATTAAACGGTGTAGGCAGAGGCAAACGGAAATAAAAATAATTAAACAGAAAGTTACTTCATTCTACTATTTTAAAAAAAAAAAAAAGAGTACATCCATAGGCTTTTAGTATTTTATTATGTAGCGACCGGCCATCAGGAAAAAAACAACGGAAGAAAAGAACAGAAAAACAAATTAACGAATCTGTATCAATTTCTTGCACAAGTTCCACTACATGAGGTTATGGGTCTTCCTTACATCTCATCACCTGAAAGGGTAACAGCCATAAGCACACAGCAAAGTGAGAAATATTATGCCAAGAGTATAAGGAATACAAAATAACCATGGATAGTTAGTTAAGCTAAAACATTTACATAACTTAATTTGGTAAATAAATCATTTAAATGGTAGAAACTGAAATACAGAAATTATGTAAATAAATAACCATAACCACGATACAGAACAGAACAGAGGTCACTGAAGTGACAGTCAGAACAGAGGTCAATGGATCCATAACAAACAGAGGACCACAAAGTGGCCAAACAAAGGCCAATGGTTATTTAAGTCCCCCAAGGCATGGGACTTCCGTGGTGGTACTTACAAAACATAATAGTTTATAAGGTCAAAGTCAAATATTCTTTAAAATTTAAACAAACATATCCATGGGTTTCATTTTAACAAATAGAATTTAGAAATTAATCCACGAAATTGAAATATTAATATAATTTATAAAACATAACTTGTATAAAATAAATTATGGTAAGTCAAAACATACGTAAAATATATTATGGTGACTCAAGGTATAAAATAATTCACCTTAGTATTGACCCTTAACCTTACTTTCCACTATCACAACCTTCTTACTATAAATTTCCTATTTCCAGTAACTCACGTGCCTCTCTCTCGTTTTCCCTTTCCTTTTCTTCCCACATATTGTGATCAACTCCTCCCTATTTATAGGGAGGTAAAAGCATCATCAGGCCAACACGTGGCCAGCTCGAATCCTCCCTGGATTTGCTCATAGCTCACCATAGATCCATACTTATCTTGATGAATATGTATGATAATTACCTTTTGGCCCAGTTTTCTAATATAACTATATAAACAAATTAATCCCTAATTAAATTATACTTTATCGCATACCATCATAAAATTAATTATTTTATTTTACTATCACACCCACTATTATTATTATTATTTTTATTATTGCTATTATTATTATTATTATTATTATTGTTATCAATATTATTATTTATTTACTCTTACGTTTATATTTATTTATTTACTATCTTTAACTCTAATTTGGCCCAACTAGTATTATAATTCTATATTTCTGTTAATTTGGTCCCAAATAATAATCCCTAATTAATCTCATATTTGATAACCCAATGCCAAATTAGATTCTGTATTTATTATTATTTATTTAATAATATATTATCACATACACTCACAATTATATATAACTATAAATATTTATGTGATATCTAATTAAACGTTCAGGGTGTCAAAGTTCACATGTTCCATGTGCCATAGCTCTGTATTCAGCTTTAGCACTGGATCTGGATACTACCGCCTACTTCTTACTCCGCCATGTGACTAGATTTCCCCAACAAAAGCACAGTAACCGGAGGTAGAGCGTCTGTCATCTATAGAGCCTGCCCAATGTACATCTGTGAATGCTTCCAACCTCAAGTGACCATGATTAGAAAACAAAATTCATTTTCCAAGGGTAGATTTAAGGTACCTTAAAATGCGATAGACTGCATCCAAATGAGTTGTATGAGGATCATACATAAATTGACTCACTATCCCAACTGCATAGGCAATATCTGGCCGAGTATGAGATAGATATATCTGTCTTTCCACAAATCTTTGGTACCTTTCCTTCTCCACAAGCTCACCAACCCCACTACAAAGATGATGATTAGTCTCAATCGAAGAATCAGCTGGTCTGCAACCCAACATGCTGGTTTCCTCAAGAAGATCTAGAATGTACTTCCTCTGAGAAATAAAGATGCCTTTATCAGATATGGCAACTTCAATCCCAAGAAAGTACCTCAACGGACCAAAGTCTTGGATCTCAAACTCCTTGGCTAACTGCATCTTGAGATGAGTCACCTTCTCCTCATCATTACCTGTCATAACTATGTCATCCACATATATAATAAGCACTATTACCTTATGTACATTGCGTTTGACAAACAAGGTGTGATCTGCATTACTTTGCTTATACCCAAGGTTCTGAAAAGCGGTTGCGGTCGCCGTAACGGTGGCGGTGACGCGGTTGCGGTTGTGAGGTGTAAAGGCCGTAGCGTAACGATTGCGGTAATCGGAACCGTGAATTTTTTTATTTTTCGCACAATTTTAAAAAAAACTTACCGATACGCATATTTTTTTTCCATAATCATATTTATTGGGTTTTAAAATAAATATTTATCAATTTTTGTAAATTTTTAAATATGATCTAATATATTTTATATTTTTAAATCACTATAAACTGAGTTTTTTACATTTTATTTTAATAATTAATGACTTTATATATTCTAAATCCATATTATGCTTGTGGCAAAAAAAAAAAAAAAATTTATTGGACTTAAATGTATAAAATTATTTTTTTAATTATTATACTTGTGGAAGCATATGCAACTTTTAATTTGAATAGTTTTAAAAAAATAAATTATACATGCTAATGTAATCATATAAAATTAAAAATAAATTATAAAGAATTTTTTTTTGTTTGGGTTTGGATCACTTGAATATTCATTCTCTTTTTGAATAACTAGTAAATAAAAATAAAATAAACTAATCAAAAAAAATTGACATGTAAAAAAAATGTATTAATATATAATTATAGGTGTTATGTTTTTTTCTAGATATTTTACAAAAAAAATCAATCACTAAACAATGACAAAAGTAAAAAAATAAATAATAGCCTAAATAAATAAATATATATATATAAATAGATAATGATCACACTTATTATTATTATTTTCAAACAATATATAGATAGATACACACAAACAAAATGATTGAGTGACAGCAGCTGAATAGAATAGTGCAGATCTTACAGCTTTAACAAATTAATAACATGTTCATCATCTTCTCTTTTTTCTCTTTCTATTTCTTACTCCTCCATCTTCCCTTTTCATCTTTCCTCTTCTCTCTCTATCCATCTTCCCCTCATTTTTTTTTTCGAAAGAAGTAGTTCAGAACCGTTACGTAACGGTGCATAACAGGCCGTTACGATCGTTACAGCGCCGTTACGACCGCTACAACAGCCGCTACGGCTGACACATCTGTGAATTTCAATCACACTGCAAAAGTGGCCGTAACGGGTGGCGATAACTACCAAAACCGTTACGTAACGGCGTTGCGGCCACTTTTTAAAACCTTGCTTATACCCAAATCCCAGTATTGCCTTTAGGAATCGACCAAACCAGGCTCGAGGAGATTGTTTCAAACTATACAAAGCCTTCTTCAATCTACAAACCTTTCCAACTGTAGTCTGAGATGAAAATCCTGGAGGTACATCCATATATACCTCCTCCTCCAAATCCCCATGAAGAAAGGCATTCTTCACATCTAGTTGCTGTGAAGGCCATCCCAAATCAGCAACACACGAAAGAATAGCTCGAATGGAATTCATCTTCGCTACAAGAGCAAAAGTTTCTTGATAGTCTATTCCATATGTAGGAAATTAATGTATTGATATTATTGATTGATATCAATATTCACAATTATGAAGACCATATTACACTCCTTATATAGGAGAAAACAAGAGCTACTATTTGTGCCACTAAGAGCCACTATCTATATCCTTACATATTATATACATCCACTACATCCACTATCTAGATCACTAACTACATCCACTATCTAGATCACTAACAATACATTACATATAATATACTAACAGCCCCCCTCAAACTCAAGGAGGATAGAGACTAGCCAACTTGAGTTTGGAGAGAGTAACAAAACAGGAAAATAATAAAATAAAAGTGGATAGGAGACACTGTATGGTCGTGTCAGACCGTTGTAGAAGACCGTATGGTTATGGCAGACCGATGTAGAAGACAGTTTATGGGGTCATGTCGGACCGTTGTAGAAAAATAGTTTATGGGGTCATATCGGACCGATGTAGGAAACAGTTTACGGGGTCATGTCGGACCGTGTAGAAGACACTATATGGCTGTGTCGACCGTTGTAGCTGAGAACCGAAATCAATGTCGGAACATTTTACCGAGTCTTGTCGGACCCATATAGGAGCTAACCGGAATCAATGTCGGGACAGTTTACAGAGTCTTGTCGGACCCATATAGAAGCTAACCGAAATCGAAGTCGGGACAGTTTACAGAGTCTTGTCGGACCCATATAGAAGCTAACCGAAATCAAAGTCGGGACAATTTACCGAGTTGTCGGACCCTCAAAAGGCGTGCCCAATCTTATCAAAAGCGTGCCATCAAAAGGCGTGCCATCAAAAGCGTGCCATCAAAAGATGTGCCCGACAGCCATCAAAAGGCGCGCCGATTTGTCGTCTGGCGTTGAGAGGCGCGTAAGGCGCGTGTCTGCCTTGCCTATTTAAACCAAGGCGAGGCTGCCGCTGATGCATAACAAACCAGCTGAAAAAACTCTTCGTTCTCTCTGTAACAGTTCTGAGAGAGATACTCTGTAACACGCTACAACCAACCCTGAATATGGCCTCTTCTCCCGTTCAGCTACCCAGAACATAGCCTCTTCATCCCGTGGTCTCACTCTCTTTCCCGACCTCAACGAGGCCACTAGAGAGATAGCCGGGGCAGTGCCCTTGAACCTCAACCAAGTGCCCCTGGACCAAGCGCCCCTGGTTTTACGCCGTTGAACTTTCCAATGTTGTCAGTTGAGCAGATAATGGTTGCTCAATCTGATATTGAGGCCAATTATTATACTCTGAAGTCATGTGTTGAGACAATGACAGCGGTCAACAACCTGTCGCACCGGCTTCAGAGTAGAACAAATGAGGTGCAGCAGGTAAAAACCCACTGGCTCTGCTCCAGAGCATGTATACGGATGCCCGAGCAGAGATATGTGTGCTGAAGGCAGAAAATAAGGAACTGAAGCGGAAGGCCACCGTGATGCTCAGATTTGGAGGGCCGCCATATGTGACAGTTGAGGAGCAACGGAAGTGAACGTGCTCGGCGGCGTGGGAAACACGGAGGCAGCACCGGCAAAGGATGCCCAAGACAAAGGCAAAAAGAAGAGAACAGCTGAAGAGGCGAAAAATAAGGCCGGTTTTTGTTGTGTGGGTTGTGGGTTGGAGAATTTTTTTTTTTTTTTTTTTTTTTTTTTGTGTGTGTGTAAAATGGTGATCGGGTTTGATCCCCGGCATGAATAAAATAAGGTTGGTAACATTACTGCAATTGCTTTCTCTTTTTGGAGAACCTGTTTTTGGAGTGGGTCCATGGGATACTGCTGTTCAAGCTTGTGGTCTTCAATGCATTTGATCACAGCCTTAAGTGCAGTCAGCTCCCTTTCATTGACCTCATTCTGTACAGTAGGAGAGGTGTTTCCACTTTTGCCGGGTGAAGAAACCTTCTTTGCCTCAGTCAAGTAGGATTTCAGTAATGATACTGGTGAAAACTGTTCTGTAAGCCCAAATGCAAAAGCTAGGTTAACAGCATCAATTTGAGTTCCAGCATTTCCCTACTTCCTACCTTCGTCTTGCAGCACACCGTGTTGCTCAACACTATGGTCTGCAGACTATGGTTCAGGATAATGTCTTGGATGGTCTTGGTACTAGAATTGTGGTTAAAAAGTTGGCAGAAAGCAGATTTCCTGCTGTCTGTTTATCAGAAATACCTGCTAAACAGTTGGAACATGATAAACATGAGAAGATTAAAATTGTCATGAGACCAAGGCCTGATAAAGCTTTCTCAAGTGAAGCCGGTGAAAAAGGAGTCAAACGCAGTCCTGTGAGGACTGTGGAAGAGAGGAAGGAGGAGCATGACAGGGCACGAGCTCGCATTTTCAGCAGCCCCAATAGCCCTGAGCCAGAAGTTTCCGTGTCTCAGGCTCCATTCGATGGGAAGAATATGTATCCAAGTGGAGAGTACATTGAACATCATTTGAAGTATCCACCATCTGTGCCATCTGACAAGCTAACCCATGTTTATACTGCCATTCTGACTCCTGATAATGATTTGCGGATCCTTATTGATGGTGAAGAGAAGAAGAAGGCTAATTTCTTCTCTGCTGAAGATTTTGAGCCAGCACTAATTCCTGATCCAGATGCTGAAGATATTGATGATCCTGAGGCAAACAAACCAGAAGATTGGGATGAGGAGGATGGTGAATGGGAGGCACTGCTGAAAAATCTATAGAGATTTTCTGACTCTGTCAAGTTGAAAAATGTAAGGAGGAAATTGTACTGAGCTCAAATTGCGACGATGACTATGAGAAGATGAAATTTGAATCAGACAAGAAAGGATGATAAGAAGAATTCTAAATCTTTTGCGAAACCTGCATCCAAACCTAGTTCCGGTAATGCTCGAACAAATCACACTGTTCCACGGCCATTTGCTCTGGCAACTGAAAACGGCGTCATTTGGGGTTCGTCCTGCTTTGGTATCAAGGAAGCCATTGCAACCTGATAATAAGAAACGTCCTGATGAAGAAGATTCTTGTTCTGTTGCTTCCTCCACTGCAGCGTCAGCTCGGACTATTAAGTCCAAGACTGTTGCATCTGCTCCATTATTCAGATGCACGGAACGTGCCGAGAAACGGAAGGAGTTCTATTCAAAATTGGAGGAGAAGCACCATGCACTGGAGGCTGAGAAAACCCAATGGTAATTACAAAGATAGTACCACCGCTACTACCAACAAGAAGGATCAGTTGGTAAAAAGAGTGAAGGTTGAAGAATGACTTTGATGGTGAGGAAAAATGAGAATGAGAGGGGTTGAGGTCCGGCGGGCGGTCAAGGCATGATTGCCGCCCGCCGGAATGCGAAGATTACCAAGAGCTTAACCTATAGCTCTGATACCATGTAGGAAATTAATGTATTGATATTATTGATTGATATCAATATTCACAATTATGAAGACCATATTACACTCCTTATATAGGAGAAAACAAGAGCTACTATTTGTGCCACTAAGAGCCACTATCTATATCCTTACATATTATATACATCCACTACATCCACTATCTAGATCACTAACTACATCCACTATCTAGATCACTAACTACATCCACTATCTAGATCACTAACAATACATTACATATAATATACTAACACCATATGTCTGAGTACATCCTTTGGCCACTAGTCTTGCTTTGTACCGTTCAATCATCCCATCTGCATTGTACTTAATAGTGAACACCCACTTACATCCGACTGGTTTTTTTCCATTAGGAAGAGACACCAACTCCCAAGTGTTGTTCTTACTCAAAGTTTGCATCTCTTCTACCATAGCTACCTTCCACTTAGGATCATTTATAGCTTCTTTCCAACCCTACAGAATACAAACAGAAGAAAGAGACGAAACACAGGCACAATATGTAGAAGACAACGAATCATATGACACAAATTTAGAAATGGGGTGTTGAGTACAGGCTCTAACCCCCTTTCTAAGAGTAACAGGAAGACTCAAATCATCAGCAACAGGGCTATCAACAACTGGTGAAGAAATAGACTGAGGATTATTACCTGTAGAGTCAGTGGAAACTGGGCATGGAACTGGCATGAGAGATGATGATTGACCAGGCGGCACAAGAGAAGTTTGCTCTTTCTGACGCCGTGAATAAGTCTTAAGATCAGCTTTGTCTAAACGACCACCAATATCAGTCTCCTTCTCAACAGAACTCTTAGGCTCCCCCTCACCACAAATAACAACCCGCTGATTAGGAAGGAAAAAAGACAACTCATGCTGATATGATGCCGCCTCATCCGCAATCTCACCCATAACACTCTCCCCCTGAGGAGATAGCGAAGGACACAGGAAAAAAGACTCAGATTCACGGAAGGTAACATCCATACTAACATACAACTTACGAGTGTAAAGGTCATAGCATTTATAGCCCTTCTGAGTAGCAGAATAACCAAGAAAGACACACCGGATAGCCTTGGGATCAAGCTTCCCACGAGTACGAGGTTGGAGATAAACAAAACAGACACTGCCAAAAACCCGAGGGGGAAGAGAAGAAATGGGATAAGCCACAGGAAGAAGTTCAAGAGGAAGTTGGAAGTTGAGGACACTAGAGGGCATACGGTTAATAAGGTAAGTAACAGTAAGAATAGCCTCCCCCTAAAAAGACTAAGGAACATTCATGGGAAACAAGAGAGAGCGAGCAACTTCAAGAAGATGGCCATTTTTGCATTCAGCAACTCCATTCTGCTCAAGAGTGCCAACACAACTAGTCTGATAAAGAATACCATGCTTCGCAAGGTATGCTCAAAATGCTCCATCAACATATTCAGTCCCATTATCACTCCGAAGAATTTTTATAGTAGCATTAAAGAGATTGGACATCATTTTATGAAAAAGTTTGAAACACGAGAAAACCTCATTTTTAGTGCGAAGTAAATAAATCCAAGTCACATGAGAATAACAATCAATAAACGTGACAAACCACCGATAACCAGAGGTAGACACCACAGGGGAAGGACCCCACACATCAATATGAATAAGTATAAAAGGAAAAGTACTTCTTTTATTAATAGAAGGATATCAAGTACGTTTATACTTAGCAAGCTCACAAGCATCACAAACAAAGTTATTCCTAGGACAATCTTTAACTAATGAAGGAAAAATTTTTGCTAAAATACTAAAGGAAAGATGGCTCAAATGACGATGCCACTGATGAAGCAGACAAAGAGAGGAGCCGGAAATGGATTGAAGAGCCTAAGAGGACAAAGTTAATGGAGAAGGAACGGCATCCAGAAAGTACAGACCACCTTGTGCTCTACCACTGCCAATCATTTTCCCCGTAACCAGTTCCTGAAAGACACAATGAGTCAGAAAAAAAGTTACAGAGCAATTGAGAGCAGTAGTAATGCTACTAACAGAAAGTAAGTTCGTGGAAAAATTAGGAACATGAAAAACAAATGAAAGAGAAAGCAAAGAGGTGCAATGAACCGAACCCTTGCTGAAGATAGAGGATAAAGTGCCATCAGCCACTCGAACCTTATCTCGCCTAGAACCAGGGGAATAAGACTGGAAAAAACTAGAAGTACCCGTCATATGATCTATAGCACCGGAATCAATGATCCAAGGAGACAACGAAGAGGTACTAAGTGCACTAGCAACAATACCTGTGTGGGCAAAGTTGGAAAAGGCAAAAGAGGAAGGAACCAAGGTAGATGAAGAATCAAGTTAAGCCATCAAACGTCTGAGAGAGTGAAGCTCCTCCTAGGAAAGAAAACCAGTGTCACCCGAGGCACTAGCAGTAGTCTCCGATACATGTGCTTGAGGACGAACACCACAACCACGACCACAGCCTTGAGTAGGCCGACCGTGCAACTTCTAACAGTGCTCTTTATCATGTCTATCTCTCCCACAATAATCACACTTCAACCGGTCCCGATCAACCAAGGGACCCGTACCACCACCCTGAGGCTGACTAGGCTTCACGTGACTTTGGGGCTGCAACCATCGCTGATCGATCCTGAGTAGGGACATGTACCATAGCACTACGACGACTCCTCCTGCTAAAACAATGCATAAGCCTCGCGCAGTACGAGAAACGGAGAGCGACCCAACACCTGAACCCGTATCTAATCATACTCCAAAGTTAGGCCAGCAAGAAAATCATACACCCACTTCTTTTCTACAGCTTGCTGAAACATAGTGGCATCCGTGGAGCAAACTAGCTGGAAACTCTGGTAGTAATCTAGCTCTTGCCATAAACCACTCAACTCCGCATAGTAGACTGCAAGAGAGCAATCCTTCTGATCCAAGCCCCTAATCTTCTTTCACAATTCATAGGCATGTGCATCATTACCCATTTGAGAATACATTTGAGAGACAGCTATCCAGATTTTGTGAGCAATATCCTTTAAGAGAAAAGTTCAACTAATAGTAGGCTCCATAGAATTGATTAGCCAGGTCATAACTAAAGCATTCTCAGAAATCCATTGAGCAGATAAAGCACTATCCGCAATAGGTTGCTGGGTACTACTAAACGCTGGGCGGCAATGGCAAGACTACAGGAGCGGGACCAAATCAAGTAATTAAGACCATTAAGATTAACCGGACTAATATGGAGAGAATGACTATCACCAAGAGTCATACCACGACTCAGTCCACTCTCCCCCTTGCCCTTAGAGTCCTAACCCAAGCTAGCAGCCATGAGATGAGAAAAAGAGGGCGCAGAAACACAAGCAGGATATCAAACAAATCCAAGAAACACCTAACCAGCATAGCAAATCACCTTCTAAGGCTAAAACAGTCCAAGATAAGCCCATAACAATGCAACCAGATCAACTAAACGCCAGAAAACTGAAGCAGAGCATCCGAACAGCAAGAAAAAGCCAAGGTAGGGCCAAAATACATCAAACCAGGGACAGCAAACCCCTCTAGGGTTCCAGTCGGCTCCCCAGGATAGGAGAAGAAGGGACAAAACCAGCAAACAAAGGTTCAAACAGTAACTTTCGAAAAATCACCAAGTTTTGATAAAAAATCAAAAAAATTGGAAAACTCAATCAATAATGACCAAACAATCAAAAAGAGATCATAGGGTAATCACCCATTAAATTTCGAACATACTTTTTTTTTCTTTTTTCTTTTGTTTTGAGAGCAGACGTACCAGGATACAAGAACAGAAAGGAGACTGAGAGGAACAATCTTCAAGGAGGAAGATATTGCTCTGATACCATGTTAAATGTATAGATGAGAAGAAGAAGAAGAAGAAGAAGAAGAAGAAGAAAAAGAAACATAACGAGAGAAGGAGAGAAGCTGCTGTATTGTTTATTTGATTCAAAAGAATAGGATTTCCCCCTTACACCTATTTATAATAATAAGCATAAATCATAAAGACCAAATTACCCTAACACTTAACAGGACCCACCTTTATCACATGGGCGGACTAATCCTAACACTTACAACCCATGCTACCCAAAAAGAGAGAATGGAAGAACCTAATTGAGAATTTTCCATTTGTTTCCTTCCACTTCATCACATCTTCCATCTCTAGGATCCATCCCATGCAGGAGCTTGAATCCACTGACTCCAATTCCCAAGCCTATACCACTGTAGCCAATCAAAAGAAAAAAAATACCTAGACCACTCTAATGAATTAAGGCTCCCTTACTAAGATTGTAAACCCAACCCAAAATAAGGATCCAGCCGCACTCTTGAAAAATTAAATCCCTTCTGTTGAATACTTAATGTTTTTTCCTCAACCCCACAGAGACTTCATTTCTATTCCACACACAGAGACAAAGGACATTAACCCAAGACCTATGTGGAAACATTCGGAATTTATTTTTCCAGAGTATTAGCATCAACTTGATAACCTATTCTCAGTAAACATGTATCAATCTTCATGATAATGCATGGTTATGGCTAATAATCAGTCATATGGATGGATTGTTCCATTTCGAGTCCAAAAAAGGGACTGAAAAAGACACTGCTTGTGCAGTAATAAATTGAAGCCAAGCCTTTCCCAGTAGAGTTGGAACTAAACGTGATAGTAATGACATAAATAAGATCAAATGGAATGAGGAAAAAAAAAAATAAAACATCGGCAGGAAAATAAGTTGTCTTTTCAGCAATAGTTTCAAGCTAACATATCACCTCAGAAGAATGTTGAGATATTACACCACCAGGCAGACTGCTACTACTCGTATCGGAAAATACATCTGCAGGTTGCCCTGCAATTAGCAGGCATAATGTCCGCAAAGGGGATCCCACTATTAATTGGCGAAGAGCCATTTGTTTCACAGTAGCACCATAAAACTGAATAAATTCAAAAGAAAGATGAAAATGTTAGCCACAAATAAAAATACACTGATATCTTTCTCCATACGTGGACTTGCTTGATAAATTAGGGACCAAGTCATTCCAAATATGTCTGGAGGACACCAAATGGAAGAGAAAAAAAACAAACAAACAACCTGATCACCGAGTTGAGCTGCAAGAACAAGGGCTGGCCCCCACAATTGACCTTCTTGTGCACATTGTAAAGCCTCTCTTATTCTACCAGAAACCAGAAGCTTCTGGACCTCAAAGGCAGTAGCCTAGGGAACCAATAAATATTTATTAAAACGAAGAAATACTTGAACTCCATGACAAATATTTGGAGAAACCAAGCAGAAGAGACATGTCTACCTGAATCTCTCCTTCAGATGGCAAGTTCTGCAAGCAGCGACTAAAAGCACCATATTCACTAACATTTCTCTTGGCAGATGCAAAGAGCTTAGCGACAGAAGATTCTGGACAATCACTTTCCTAGTGAAAATAAACAACCCAGAAAAAGACCATTTCTCACTAGTCAAAACCAAAAAAGAGTTATCAAAAAAGAGGAAATAGAAGGGTAAACAAATGGGTTCTCGACTTTTGTGGTACACACCATTTAGATAATAAAGCACTAAAATATCTATGTTTTCATTAAGGATGGCCAGAGAAAGCAAAGAATATACCCATGTGTGTGCACACCCACATGGAGTTACAAATGATCTATGAACAGAATAAGGGAGAATGATAGTACATAGATATATTAAGAAACAAATAAGGGTAATTCAGGGATATACAAAAATCCATTTGGCATTGAGGAGAAAAAAGGCATCAAGACACCAGTATAGGTGTTCCCTTCTATATAGTATGGATAGAAGCTATATATTTCAAATTAGCTAGTGTTCAAGCCAATCTGAAAAGATTAATCATGGCTTCATCAAGAGAAGTAGTTGAACATATAGAAAACGGAAAGGCTCCAATAAATATAAAATAAAGACAAGAAGCCAGCTCTTCATATTATAAGCAGGATTAAGAGGGCATTACAGATAAAATAAGGTGGGAGAGTAAGGTAAAGTTGAGATAGAATCATAAGATAGGATAGGCTTTCCTCTCATCCTTATTGGGAAGGGATAGCAAATGAGAGAAGATTTGATGACCAAAATATCAATGCTGCCTTTTTCTACCTCTTTGTATGTGCACGCGCACAGACATTTATGCTTATATATATAAGTAACCAATGCAGCATGTTGCAATACACCAGGAAGATGTTCAAAAGCAATATGAAAGAGAAATGTGCTATTTCTCCCCTTTAAGAGGCAATAGCATTAGCAAATAAAACCAGTGCTCAAGCTCCCAAACAGTATTACTCTATAAAAATGGCAAGCAAGAGATAATAAACTTAACAGAGAAACAAAAACAAACAGTTAAACCAAGTCGATGAAAATTTTACCTTCATTGCATGGTCAGTGCCGAAGGGAGATCGAAGTTTTCCATAATATTGGCATGCTATTTTTAGCAAAGAGAAGAACAACCTCAAAAGTTCACCTTTTCTGTAGTCCATGTCTGGAGATTTACAATTTGCAATCTTCTCATCAATCCATTTATTCACCTCTCTACTTCCAACATTCCCACAAACCAATGGACTGGGAAAAGATTGCTGACACAACGTATATAAATAATCACAAACTCCTGATCTAGTGCCAGAAGCATCAGTTTTGTCCATCGCAACATCCATCAAGTTGAGAATATTAATTACACTTCCATCTGAGTCCTTCACATGAAATTGACAAATCTTTAATAGCAATATTGAAAGACAAATAAGCTTAGATTTCAACAACAATCTATATAATAAAAAATGGTTTTTGAAAATGTCTCTCGAATACAATTGGTTAGAATAGTTCAGATCGATTCATCTATGAGATTAATGGTTGGATTTGCTTGACCAAAATCAAATTTCCTGCCCAAAGAACTTTCAACACTTTCCTAGCACCTTCCTTTCTTTCCTTTTTTTTTTAATTCCTATTCTTTTTTGGGTAAGTATTTTTTCCTTTTCTTTTTCTCTATTTTCTCTTCCTAACCATTTGCAATTCACTTCCCATCTCTCTCCCTCTCTTTCCTTATTTTCTACACAAAAAGTAAGATTTTGTGTTTGTGTAAATTTGAAAGAGTTGACTATAATAATTTATTGTTCTATATTGATGGTTTTTTCTTGCATGTATTTTTTAATGTGGCATAAAAATATACATTACACATGTATTTATTTTATTTTATTTTACATGTGCCATGCAAAATTTCCTTTTTAATTAATAAATGTGTCAAAAATATTTTGACAATTTTTTAGATGTCATATGTATTTTTTTAGTTTTCAACAAAAAAAAAAAAAAATTGAAATAAATATTTTTACATTTTAAAATTATATTAAACTAAAGTTATATTTGAAATTTTCTTTTAAATATTTTTAAATTTCAAATTATATATAGGTGAAGTATGATAAGTTAGATATTTTTTACTTTTTATATTAAGATTTTTAAATTTCAAAATTTTAAATATTTAGATGGACTAATATATATGTCTATAATTATATTTCTTAACATTTAATTTTTTTTAAATAAAAATTTAGATTAAGGTTTAATGTTTATAGAGCCTTTCAGACGAAAAGTACATTTTGATTAATATGTAGCACTAGCGAATTACCCATGCCTAAAGGTACTCATAACACAATTTGACAATAATTAAAATCAATCACTCCCATGCAATTGACCTACCCCCTCTCAATTTATATGTAACCACAATTTACTTTAGATGAGTAAAAAAATATTGTATACAACCAAATGACCAAAACTGAGTTCTAGAACTTATTAAAAAATTAGCCTTGATTTGTCCTTGAATGGAGCTCTTCAATAAATAAAATAAATAAAAGTAAATTGGTCAAATAAAAAGATAATAGAAAAGAGAACTCCAAACATATTTTAAAAAATGTGTAGTTAAATTAACGTTTAGTCAAGAACATAAGTATTCCATTGGCGTCATTAATGTCGGATCCACCAGTTGAATACACAGCCATCATCGCTATGTTAAAATTCAAAAGATTCATAAAAAAACCTAAACCAAAGGCTTAAAAAAATAATAGAGAAGAAAATATTTAAAAACAATTTCACAATACCTCTACTTTTGGCCAAGCCATGAACAAGGCTCTTGGTTAAAAAGACCATTTGACTTAATATATAGTATAAATTGAGAGGGAAAGAGGACGGGGTAGGTCAATTACATGGGAGTGATTGATTTTAATTGGTGTAACATGGTGTCGTGAGTGCCTTCAGGCACGGGTAATTCGCTAGTAATAAACAAAACAAAGAAAGAAAACAAATTTTAGAAAACTATATTTAGGGAGTAGAGAGCAGGGGGAGTTTAACCTGGCCTCCATATGTTAAATTTTTTAAAGAACTGTTATCCTTCATGACTATAAGTTTTCCACCAAATCCAAAAGTCACCAGAGCATGTGCAGGCCGCCCAGCAGATGACCTCCCCTCACTGGAGGCATGAGGGAACTGAGTACCAAGTGGCTGCTGTAAGAAATTCGGCAATTTCTGACTATCAAAATAAGCGGGTGAGAAATGCATCTGTTGGCTTGGCTCCTGCTTATGCTGGTTACTATGCTGCGAGAAGTTTACAGCAGGAATAAAGGTTTGAGACCCAAGAATGCTATTACTATTAACAACACTACCAAAACTCTGACTTGTCTGTTCAGGTAAAGTAGCTGTTCCAGAGGGTTTGAACCACATTTGTTGATTTTGTTGGTCAGCAGAGTTCGTCGCATGATAACTCGAATCATAAGGACTATGTGATTCATAATTATCACTAATACTAATAACCCCGCTGTTAGGAAGTGACGCTGTTTTCCACGTATTCCTACGCTGCTGATTGGAATCACTCACGGATCCAGCCCATCCCATAACTTTGCCTTGGCTACTACGGTCTTGTGACTCAAACTTCCCAACTTGATCAAAGTTACCATGAATTCTATGATTTTCTTCAGGCAAGAAGTCAGCTGCCGAAACAATCCCATCTTGACTCTGCTGGTTATGATGGACATTGGTTGGCTGATTCATAGCTGATGTATTAGATTCCAAGAGCCGCCATTCTTGGGCAATTGTGTCGTAGTACCAACCAGGGTATTGGGGATCAAACACCATATGGGCTGGGTACACCACATTCTGTTGTGAACCTTGGTTCCAATCAGTAAAACTGGATGCTCTGTAGTCTACATTTCCCAAAACAGACTGAGCTGTTTGCTGAAAATAGTAATCATCTGACCTTTGCTCTGTAGCTACACCATCACCAGCTGACACAATACTGGCATCCAAATTCTGCTGGGTATCCATAGTAGCATTATAACCGTCCAACTGATGCCACTGCCCAGTGTTTGGGTCAAACCTCCAGCCGGGATAGAGGTTTTCCCAGTATTGACTGCTATTTAAGTCTTGACCATCGATGGCCTGTTCAATTTGTGACCCATAATTTTGACCTTCTTTATGTTGTATAGAACTCAATGAACTAAAATCACCAGCCATATTTTCAGGAACACCAACCACATTGTTTGATGCTACCCCAGAATTGCCTGCCTCCTTTCCATAGAAATCGCCTGAACCCAGTTCATTGAAAAAATCTGAAAACGACCCAGTTCCACTGCCATTATGAAGATGTGAAGCGGATTTAAATGAACTCCAATCAACCTCCTTAACACCCATTCCACTTGATCCACTATTGTTGCTACTTTTTGAATCCAACTCACATTTTTCCTGCAATGCAACATCATTCGATTGAACTACATTAACAGGGGTCAATGAAACACTTTCCTCAGCAATCAAATTGTCCCCATGACCATCCAAGGATGCTGAAACAGTCCCACCACCGGATTCCCTTTCGCTATTGACCCCAAAATCAACATTGCCACTAGAATCTACTTTGGCAGCATCAGCTTCACCTATACTTAACTTTGAAAATGCATTTGTTTCGTCTGACCCTTCATTTTCAAAAAGACTAGGGCCAGATCTAGATATACCAGTATCACCTTCATCAACTAATATATCAAAAAAATTCTCATCCGTCTGATCCTCCACCTGTAATGGAGGTGACGCCATCTATATAATAAAAAATAAAAAAATAAAAACCTTACAATCCCTACCAATTTCAATCCTCTAGTTCCTAATTATGACAAAATTCAATCAAATTCAACACAAATACATAAGGAATGGAGAGAAATTTGCTCAAATGAATGACAATCCACCATCTGAAACAAAACACATTGCGCAAAACAACATTAGCACTGGTGTTGAAGGTGCTAAATCAATCAAGAAAAGAACCAAAAACAACCGATTAGTTAGGGTTTTTGCGATCTCAATACAACAACAAAGAGAACGATTTATGGCTTAAATTAAAGGTATTCCTCTGAGTACTGAAATGTGATCCATTGGAGAGAGAGAGAGAGAGAGAGAGAGAGAGGCTTACCCACGACGATCTGCGAGGTGATGAGAGAGAGAAGAAGCAGAGACAAAGCATGGATTTCGCACCAAGAAGAAAACTAGAGTCACCGAAGCTTTGTTTTGATTTGATTTTATTATTTTATATATGTATATGTATATGTATATGTGGGAAATTCTATATGTATAGGTCCATTCCATATTAATGCATGTGAAGAAGTTAGGAAGTCCACTGTCCACGTAATGAACTCGGCCTAAATTGACGAAATGATAGTTGGAAAGGTTTATTACACTCTCCATTCTTAGCACATAATTGATTGGATGGATTAGAGTATAGAATTGAAATTATTAATTTGTGAATTTAATTATTTTGTATTTGTTTTAATATTTTGGTTTAGGATTATTAATTTATTGGATAATTAATCTAATAAATTTGTAAGATTATTAGTAATGTGGTACAGGTGGGATTATTAATCTAATGGATAATTTATCCTATTAATTCAATTGGATAGTGAATATCATACTAATTTAATAGAATTATTAATACTTCAATATTAATCTTGTGAATCAAACATGGCCTAAGAGTGTGTTTGTTGTGAGGGATTATTCCATAGGATTTGAGTATTAGTCCATCCGGACTAATAGTCTATTGTTTGGTTTAATTTTTTTACTTTGGATTAATAGTCCCTCCGGACTATTAGTCCCTCATATGAGGGATTATTGTATCCTAGGAGGAGGGGTGGAATTATTTTCATGGGATTATTTCCATAGGATTGGTATCTTATGGGACTAATGTGTGAAATGTCCATTTTACCTTTATGCTGTTACTTAATAAACAATTGGAAAGGGGTAAAATAGTCTTTTAAACATTTATAAATTATTTTTTTAGTGTTGTTAATTTAAAATTATATATTAAATAAAAAATATAAATTATAAATTTAATTTAATTAAAAATAATAAATTAAAAATTATGGCCTTATAATTTTTCTAGTGTTGTTAAAAAATTAAATTTATATATTAAATAAATTTTTTTTTAGTGTTGTTAATTTAAAATTATATATTAATAAAAAATATAAATTATAAATTATAATTATAAATTTAATTTAATTAAAAATTATGGCCTTATAAATTAAATTTTTTTAGTGTTGTTAATTTAAAATTATATATTAAATAAAAAATATAAATTATAAATTTAATTTAATTGAAAATAATAAATTAAAAATTATGGCCTTATAAATTAAAAAAATTTAGTGTTGTTAAATTATAAATTATAGATTACAAATTTAAAATTATATATTAAATAAAAATTATAAATTACAAGGGTAAAATAGTATTTTGAACATTTATCCTTATCCAATCCGTCCAACCAAACATTAGATTTACTAAAAATAGTCCAATCCAGACATCTAATCCCTTGACTAAACAAACATTGGATACAAATCCAGTCCAACTAAATAGTCCGGAGACAATGTATCTCAGGACTAACAGTCTGATAGATTGCAATCCCCACTTATCCAATCCGTCCAAACAAACACATCCTTAAAGTATCATTAAATTATTAATTAAGTTTACTAAATTTCTACAATATATAAATTAAAATCTCTTTAATTTTTAAACTATCGATTCAATTTATTAAGTTTCTTAAAATATTTAATTTAAATCTATTTAGTATCTAAACTGATTATAAAAATAAAATATAAGTTTATAAATATTATAAATTAATAAAAGATCTTATCTAGTTAAAATTTTATTTCAAAAAAAATTTAAATTTTCATTTTGTATTTGAAAAGTGGGCATTAATTCTTACAATGAATTTCCTTTATAAAGGTAAGAATAATTATCTAAAGTATTTTCTTACTTATTTTCTATAATGACGGCATACTTACCTTTATCTAAATTCTTTTTATAACTTAATTAATATTAAGTTGTTCTATTATTATTTGTAGCGAAGTGTTATTATTTAAATTATATAATTATACTTCTTCAATATATCTAATACCTATAATTTTATTGATAAGATTGAGAAACCAAACTCTAATATTAATTTAAACGCAACGAAATAAAATACCTTTTAAAAATAAAATAAAATTTTAATATTTTTCTGTAATAAAATCTTAATTAAATAGGGCCTTTACTAATTTATAATACTTATGGGCATATATATTATTTTTATAATATTTTCATGGACTGAATGGGTTTGATTTCTCACTATTACTAATAAAATTATAGGAGCATTAAATATACTAAAGAACTAGAATCAGATAATTTGAATAATAACAATTTACTGCAAATAATAATGGAGTAAAATATTACATTAATTAAGTTATAAAAAAAATGGTGAAGCACCAATAAATTTCAAAATTTGATCTTGTTGATTGTTTAGTCCTCCCTCTTTTTCTTTTTCTTTTTATGAACCCAAAAGTCAAATTAAAGTGAAACTTACACAACAAGGTAGTCGCTTATACATTTAAGTGTTATCTTTTAGAGATAACAGTAGGTTTCTCCAAATGTGAAATTACACATTTCGGCAATCCACACTATAGAGGTTTTAAATTTTCTCTCATTCTGGAATAAATCTCACATTACGAACAAGAAAGTAAAACTCCAATGTTACACTTCAATAATGTAACACTCTAATGTAACACACTAAAAAACTCCTCGGTGTATTTTTTCCAAACGTAACAACGTAACACTTCAAAAAAAAACTCCTAATGTATTTTTTCCAAACGTAACACTCTAATGTAACATACAAAAAAACTCCTTACTATTTTTTTTCTAAACCTAACACTCCAATCAATGTAATCCCAAGCGTAACACCCCAATGTCACACACACAAAAACACTAAAAAACTTCTTAGTGTACTTTGCCTAAACGTAGTACTAGTTTGAAATTATACATTTACTCAAAACTTACTAAGGAATTTTTGTACTCTTTTTTGAGTAGTTTGAAGAATCTCACATCCTTTTGGAATGGTTTGAAGAATCTTACATCCTTTTGAAATGGTTTGAAAAATCTCACATACACTAAGGAGTTTTTTTGTATGTTACATTAGAATATTACACTAAAAAATTTGCCTGGAATGTTACATTAGAGTATTACGTTTGGAAAAGTACACCGAGGAATTTTTTGTGTGTTAAATTGGAGTATTACACTAAGGAATTTTTTTGGAATGTTACGTTTAGGAAAAGTACACTAAGGAATTTTTTTAGTGTGTCATATTGGAGTGTTATGTTTGAGTGTTACATTAGAGTATTACAATTTGAAATTATACATTTGCTCAAAGTTTACTACGAAATTTTTGTACTCATTTTGAAATGTTTGAAGAATCTCACATCCTTATAAAATGTTTAAAGAATTTCATATTTTAAGTCATTTTTATATTCTTTTTGGAATGTGTGAAGAATCTCACATTTCAAGTCATTTCAAATAAAAAAGATTTCCATATAAAAATTAATCTCAAATTTGATTCCTATAAATTGTGTATCTTACCCCACGCACGAGCGCGCACACACAAAAAAATAAAAATAAAAAATAATAATAATAATAATAATAAGGGTATAATCATAAACCCAAATTTTAAATAATATATTAAAGGGCAAATTACACAAATAGTCCCTATAGTTTGGGGCTTGTGTCACTTTGGTCCCTGACTTTTCAATTGTGACACATTTGACCCTAAATTTTGAATCTTGTTCCAAATAAGGACAATTGAATATATAATTAGATTTTTCAAGGGTAAAATTGTCAATTTGATAAAATATAAACCAATTTGACAAAAATAAATGTCAAACAAATATTTTTGAATTTTTAAAAATTATTTCTACCTACTAAAAATAAAATTATGTAAAACTGATAAATCTTTTAGACATTTATTTATTTATTTTTACAAAATTAATTTTTATTATATGTTTGGATGATGATCATGTAAAATTAATTTTAAAAAATTAATCATGTAATTTTTATTAATTTTACATAATTTTATCATTGGTGAATAAAAATAATTTTAAAAAAATTAAAAATATTTTTTTGACATTTATTTTTGTCAATTAGTTTATATTTTATCAAATGGACGATTTTACCCTTGAAAAATCTAATAATATTTTCAATTGTCCTTATTTGGAACAAGATTCAAAATTCAGGGTCAAATGTGTCACAATTGAAAAGTCAAGGACCAAAGTGACACAAATCCCAAACTATAGGGACTATTAGTGTAATTAACCCTATATTAAATTTACTTTTCCAAAATCAATGGACTAATTGGTTTATAAAAAAATTCTTGGAACTAAATTGATCACTATTTCTCAAGATGGATTTATAGGTAAATTTTCTTAAAAGAACTTAACGAAAAACTTAAAGACAATCAATTAAAAATTATAATATAAAATTAGATAAAAACAAGCAAGTAGCCATTGTAAAAGATAAATAAGAAAATATTATAGATAATTACCTTTACTCCTACTACTAGAAGAACTGATATCCACTTTTTATGAACAAAATAAAAATTTAAGTTTTTTTCAAAAATAAACTTTAACTAGATAGGTTCTATTATTAATTTATAATATTTACAGACATTTGTTTTATTTTTGTAATTCTTTCAGCAACTATATAGGTTTGAATTAATTATTTGAAGGATTTAATAGATTCAATCGATAATTTAAGTACTAAAATAGAATATACTTTAAGGACGTAATAGACTTAGGCCCCCTCGCAAAATGGTTAGAACTAAATTAGTCCACTAAAATACCAACTAGACTAAAAAGTCAATAAGATAAAATGTCACATTTAAATCATAATTATTTTACTTTTTTTCTCACAAAACTACAAAAAGCCATAAGTTCATCCCAAATGAATTTTTTTTAACCAAACTAAATAGTCAAAAAAATCAAAAGTCAAAGTAAAAAAATTCTTCCCAAACAAAGGCTCCATCAATAATTCATAAACTAAATAAATAATTCAGCTATAATTTAGGTATAGAAAGTGTAAAATACCCTTGTAAATTTTTATATTATGCAAAGGACAGTTTGGATGTGGCTTTTAAAGCAAGTTTTTCCTTTAGAAAAATAATTAAATAAAGGGCAAATTACAAATACACTTCCTGAGATTTGTTTAAAATACGAATTGCCTCTTATAGTTTGAAAAATTACAAATACCTCTCAGTCAGAATTTTTTATTTAACAGAATTAATTAAAAAAATAAAATTTATAACTGTTCACTTATACAATAATAAAATTATCTGAATTATTAATTGAAATAAAATTTTAACATTATTAAAAATTGTTGATTAACTTGATGATTTATTAATAAAAGGACCTATTTGTTATGAAATTAGAAACCTTAGGGGCATATGTAACTTCTAGAACCACAGGAGGTAATTTGTAATTTAAGTAAATCTCAGGAGATGTGTTTGTAATTTACCCTTAAATAAATTGTTCAAAAATGCCCTTCTCGGTTACTGATTTCAATTTCTTCTTCTTCTTTTTTTTTGGTACATATGTGCCATTTAGGAAGAAAAATAAAAGCTGCATTTTGTAACTTATCAAAAAAGTCCAAAGTTGACTTTTTTGGCATTAAAATCATGGATAAATTACAAATATATTTCTTAAAATTTGCTTAAAATATATATTGCTCCATGTGGTTTAAAAAATTATAAATATCCCTTTATTATAATTTTTTATTTAATATAATTAACTAAAAAAATAAAATTCATAATTATTCTCCTATACAATAATAAAATTACCTAAATTATTAATTGAAACATATTTTTAACATCATTAAAAACTGTTAATTGATTTGATAATTTATTAATAAAATGGGCGATTTGTTCTGAAATTAGAAACCTCAGGAGGTATAATGTAATTTTCAAAACCACAGGGGCGATTCATATTTTAATCAAACCTCAGGGAGTGTATTTGTAATTTATCCTAAAATCATTTGGGAAGGTAGCTAAAAGTTACTTCTGAAATTAAAGTTATACCCTCCATGTTTACATTTGTGAGGCTAGGGCAAAATACTTTGAGTAGAGGTATTTTGGTCATTTGAATGTGATGTGATAGCATAAACAAATATTAACAAAACAAAAAAAAAGAAGTCAAAAAGTAACTTTTTACCAACTTCCCAAATGATTTTCTAAAAAAATCAAAAAGCTTGGTTAAAGCCAAAAAGTCAACTTTTAACCATCTTTCCAAAACACTCCATAAATTATACCTGTCAATTCTTCTAATTTAAATGAAATATCACTTTAGTCTTTGTAATTTTAATTTAAATAGGTTGAACCACACATTTTCAATATTGTCCATCTATCAGGCGTAGTTAACATTTTGGATAGAAAAAAAAATAACACCTACAAAATTAAAAAAATCAAATTGAAATTCAAAAAGAAATTATAAGAACTACTAATATATTATATTCATTAAACTGGTGGTTCCTATTTTTTTTTTAAAAAAATTTCACTTTGGTTTTTCTAATTTTGCATATGATCTTTTTATGTTCAAAACACTAACAATAAGGGTTGGTTTGGGGTGTCTTAAAAAAGTGCACTTTTTGTCTTTTTACGAAAAGATGTGCAGAAAAGTAGAGAGGTGATGTGATGGAAAAAAGATAAAAAGATAAAAAGATGGATTATATAGGTTATGCCAAACAAGGCCTTAGACAGACCCGGGCAACTGTCCAACTGGTTGTAGATAGGACATTTAAGTGTTAAGGCAAGTGAGTTTTAAATTCAAGTTTATAGAAAAATGTTGACATTCGTTGTAATTTAATAACTAACATTACTGATATTTTGTGAGGGAAAAAAGTAATAAAGGGACCAAATTGTAACGAAACTGAAAGTGTAGATTTCGATTTATTCAAATTAAAATTATAAAGATCAAAGTGAAACTTTGCTCAAATTAAAAGAACCAACAATGTAATTTATTTATTTATTTATTTATTGATAAATTACATTTATCTTTTTTCAAGTTTGAAAATAATAAAATAAGTCTTGTAATTTTATTTTATTTTTGTTTTTTAGTAAGAAGGGCATTATGGATAGACCCAACATGGGTCAATCTCAGCCCATTGGATCGTGGTAATGGTTATCTTTGATTGCATTGGGAAGCTTCAATGAGCCATTAGATAATAACCCTACACTTTTGTTCTACAAGTTTAATGGGAAAAATTACGAGAAGTGGGACAATTGTTTATTAAAGGATGACAATCTTCTTAGGATATAATTTTTGTTGTATTTTTTTTACACTGAAAGAGTTGGACCTTATAAATTTGTAATTATTTTTTATCATATACATATGGCATTATTCTTAGAGAAAATTATCACTAAGTAAGAAGTGGGGTAATTATTTACTAAAGGGTAAAAATCATTAAGTACAAATTAATTCGATTCATGATTACCTCAAAATTGAACTAAGGCCTCGTTTGACAAGTGACTTTTTTAGCTAAAAAGTTAAAAAATCACTAAAAAAATCAAAAAGCCAACAATCCATACCAAAAAGTCAAAGATTTTCTTTTCTCTTTACTTTTTGCACATCTTTTCGTAAAAAGCTAAAAAGTCATCCCGAACATACTAATTTTTTTTAACTCATATTTTAGCCAAATAACTAAAAAATAACTAAATTAACCTACTCCCAAACGAGTCCTAAATTTGTCGACAAACACCTCATCAGAAAGTACTTCACAAATTGGCTAAAGCCAATATGGCTATGATCTGATTGAAAAAAGTATTTATACGTTATTATTTATTATCTTTTTATTTTGTAAATACTTTTTTTTTTTTGTAAATGTCTAATATTTAATATTGAATGAAATTTTATTTGTGAATTTAATGATAATATTCAGCTTTTATACTTATAAATATGAAACATTGGTAACATTAATGTAATAAAACAAATTTTGTAGTCAATTTTTTTGTTGTATATATAATTCGGCCCGTTAATGAGACTTTTAAGTTTGCCATTGGGGACGAGTAATACCTATAGGTGTTGTAAAAATGGTATAATTAAATAAAATAAATAGATTTATAATTGACAATTGAAATTTCATAAAAATAAATAAATAAATAAATAAAATGCTGAAAATTACAAGTTGAACATAATAAAATAAAATAGCAAAAGAAAGCAAATCAAAGCCTGCACTAGGCAATTTCTTTAAAACAGATTCATCACCTCACCGATTGGGTGCTGCAGGTTTTTCAACGTCTGTCTCTCAAGATATGACAGTTAAACCAACTACAGCAAAACACTTACTGCATAACTTCGGTGAACAGAACTAAAGCAACACTCTCTCACTAGAAGAATATCAAAACTAGAGGAAAATTCTAGAACACAAAGAGAGCAATCTGTGTTCCTGAAGAAGAAGGGCCTCCTTTTATACACATGGAAGGAGAGAGAAAGAGGCTCTTGTCATCAAGTCCCATCACAAATGCAAAATTAAACTCTACAAAACTAATGGATTTAATCCATTATGAATATAGAGGAATTACCAGCTTTTATACACATGTGTATTGTTTATATTTCTGCAGCCACATATCTGGTTTGGCCCAAAAAAATTAAGATGGGTGGGCCAAGAATCCAACCCAACCCCCACACTTAATCCAGTCCAGCAAGCCCAAGCCCAAACTTAAGCCTAAGATCTAAGATCCAAGATCCATAACCTACAGACCACGAACCTGGACCCGGCCGGGGTGGACGGACGGAGCGCGCTCACGTATGGCAATTTTTGCATAACCAACTTGGTCCATAGTCTTTGCCCAAGTCCATCCTTAAAGTATCCATAACTCATTTCCTTCAGAAAATTTGGATACCCCAAAGGGCTTACACCCTTAGGCAAAAGATAGGATTTAAATACTCATCAATGCTCTCATCTATAATCAATATGAGATAGAAAGACACACACCTTTCCCAACACCTCTTTCACGAGGTCAACTTAATGAGTCAATTTTTCATTCAAATCTTAATAGCTTTTGGTTATTTTATTTTAGTTTTTGTGGTGTAAAGAGTTCATTACTAAGAATCTAAACCCACTCTACTCCACTTCAATTGAAGATTGACATCCACTTTAATATTGCATTAAAGTCACTAAAAAACCATTATTTTCTAACAATCCCCTACATAAATAAAAATTGACTGAATAACAACAAAGACTCGGAGAGAGAGTGCAACGGAATAACTCCTGCATTGGAAAATGTAGCTTTTGGCTTTAAACCCCTCATAGTGAAGTCTATTGGATTTACTGGCTGCCCAGTGAACATGAAGTCTTGAACTGTTCTATCGTTTATGTAAACCAAGACAATTGACCTCACATAGGTATTACTCCAACCATCGTTTTGTTCTCACTGTTGTGTCCGGTTTCGCCCTGAAACACTAGCCTGGTTCAGGAAGTGGTTTAAAGAATTTGGCCTTGTCAATTCTTATAGAAGCGACACCATTTCACACTCACATAAGTGACTCTACTTGAACTCAACACACTAGAGTCATTAAAAGTTTAGCTTAACCTCTACACTTGCAGGTATCACTAATAAAAGGAATGGATTGAGGTTTTACCTCCTCAGTGACATAGCATCGTTACACGCAATTAGGTTGTCTCATTGAACCTAGATCTTGGGATCTCTAGTCAACTAGATTGGGTTTCCATTTCGATAACACCTTACACTAAAGGCCTTAAACCCGTTCCTTCTGATGACTTCTCTACTAATAATTGATTTAACCCTTTGGTCAGCAGATCCGCAATGTTGTCCTTAGACTTCACATAGTTTAAAGTGACAACTCCGTTAGAGAGAAGTTGTCATATGGAATTATGTTTACGACGGATATGTCTAGACTTTCCATTATACATATTACTCTGTGTCCGTCCAATAGCCGATTGGCTATCACAATGAATACAAATGGCTGGCAAAGGTTTCGATCAACGTGGAATATCCTTAACGAAATGGGAAAACCATTTTGCTTCTTCTGTTGCTTTATCTAACGCTATAAACTCCGATTCCATCGTTGATCATGAGATAAACGTCTACTTGGACGATTTCCAAGACACGACTGCCCCTCAAAGAGTGAACACATAACCACTAGTGGATTTCAAATCCCTAACATCAGATATCCAAGTCACATCGTTATAGCCTTCTATTACTACTGGATATCTGCTGTAATGCAATCCATAATCCGGGGTGAAACAGAGATACCTTAACACCCAAATGATACCCTTCTAGTGAGTGGCATCAGGATTGCTCGTGTATTTACTAAGTCTGCTAACAGAGTAGGCTATATCCGGCCTTGTACAACTCATCAAATACATCAAACTCCCAATGACCTGAAAATATTCTAGCTGAGAGACACTCTCACCATTATTCTTAGTCAAATGTAGACTCAAGTCTACCGGTGTCCTAGACACTTGTATTTGATTTACCAAACTTCTCAAGCATCTTCTCAACATAGTGAGATTGAGAAAGTGCAATATCATCAGACGTTCTGGTAAACTTAACACCCATAATTACATTTGCAAGGCTTATATCTTTCATGTCAAATTTAGAGTTTAACAATCTTTTGGTAGTTATAATCATCTCATCATTACTACCAACAGTGAGTATGTCATCAACGTATAGACACAAAATGACATAACCTTTGTCAGTATCCTTAACATATACGCACTTATCACACTCATTGATTTTAAACCCATGTGACAACATAGCGTTGTCAAACTTCTCATGTCATTGCTTAGGAGCTTGCTTCAAACCATACAATGATTTGATAAGCTTACAAACTTTCTTATTTTGTCCTAGAGTTGAAAACCCCTCAGGTTGTTCCATGTAGATTTTTTCATCTAAGTCTCCATTTAAGAAAGCTGTCTTTACATCCATATGATATATCTCCAAACTATGTAAAGCTGCTATCATAATCACTATGCGAATGGATGCAATCCTTGTCACATATGAATACGTATCAAAATAATCCAGGCCTTCTCGCTGCTTATATCTCTTGATAACTAGCCTAGTTTTATACTTATCAATTGATCCATTCGCTTTCATCTTTCTTCTAAAGATCCACTTACTCCCCAAGGCCTTACTGTCTGGGGGTAGATTAACCAACTCCTAAGTATGGTTCTGTAAAATGGAGTCAATCTCACTCTTAATTACTTCTTTCTACAAAGAACTTTCAGGTGAAGTCATAGCTTCATGGAAAGTTCAAGGTTCTCCCTCTAACATATAAGTCAAAAAGTTTGGACCAAAGGACTTTGCGGTCCTAGCCATTTTACTCATTCTTGGCTCATCTACTTCCTTAGCTTGATCATCTATGTGATCATCTGTGCGATCATCTATGTGATCATTGTAATCTTCAACCTCTTTAATGGATCTCGAAACCCCTTTTTAGAGATGACAAGGAAATACATCTTCAAAGAAAGATGTATTTCTTGATTCCATGATAGTATTCTTGTGTATATCTGAAATAGCAGACTTACACACTAAAAATCGATATGCACTGCTATTATGTGCATAACCAATGAATATGCAATCCACTGACTTCAAGTCTATCCGAACCTGCTTGGGTATAAGCACCACTACTTTCGCAAGACACCACCACCTTCATAGGTATTTATATGAAGGCTTATGGCCTTTCCACAACTCATATGGAGTATTGTCCACTTTCTTCCGATGTATTCTATTAAGAATGTAATTTACAGAGAGAATTGCTTCCCTCCCACAAGTTCTGTGGCAACCCAGAACTTATTAACATCATATTCATCATTTATTTTGACGTCCTATTGTTCCGCTCAGCAACACCATTTGACTAAGGGGAATAAGGCGCTATAGTTTGGTGGATAATCCCAATTTGAGCACAAATCTCAGCAAACAGGGATTCATACTCACCACCACGATTACTTCTTAAAACCTTGATCTTATGGGTTAGTTAATTCTCAACTTCATTTTTGAAAAGAATAAATTTATCAATTGCCTTATTTTTGCTTTTAAGCAAATACACATAACAGTATTTAGTGCAATCATCAACAAAGTGATGAAGTACTTGTTGCCACCACGTAATTGTACGACTTTCAAGTCATACGCATCACTATGCACTAAATCTAAATGCTCAGTACTTCTTTCAATAGAATTAAAAGAAGTCCTCGTCAATTTTGCATTTACACAAGTTTCAAAGATGATATGTGATCTAACTTGATTAATCTACACAAAGAGTCAAAATTCACATGACCCAGTCTACCATGCCATAAATAAGGGAACTCAAGTATATAAGTAGAAGAAGAAGTTTTCTCATTAATTTTAGGGATAATAGTCATTACATTGAGCTTAAATATACCGCCCAACATATACCCTTTCCCCGCATAGACTGCTCTTGGTCAACACGACCTTATCAGATTCAAACACTATGGGGAAGCCATGCTTGCTTAAGAGCGACCTTGAAACAAGGTTCTTACGAATGTCCGACACATAAAGGACATCGTTCAAAGTCAGCTCTTTTCCTGAAGTTATCTTCAAGACCACCTTGCCTTTACCTTCAACAGTTGAGGTCGCAGAATTTCCCATCAACAACTTCTCACCGTTTGAAACCAGTTTGAAAGTTGTGAACATCTTCTTCTCAGCACAGATGTGGCGAGTGGCTCCAGTGTCCACCCACTATTCCTTCAGGTTGGATCCCACCATGTTCACCTTTAAGACGACAACTAACACATGCATGTCATCCACATCTTGTGACAGATCCTCCATTTCAGCCATATGGGCACAACTCTTGTTTTGTGAAGGGTTCTTCTTATAAGGTTTCTTTTTCTTGCGGCAATCAATTGCTCGATACCCATCGCTTCCACAGTTGAAGCACTTTCCACTGAACCTAAAAATAGGTTGTTGTGGCTTATAGACCGGCCTCTTAGAGATTCCATCTCTAGCCCCCAACTTGAACCTTTTGCTTGTTGGTGGCTTCTTCTTCATCCTTGAGGACTGGCCATGCTCAACTACGTTTGCTTTCACAATAGAGGTACTCCCCCCTTTTTTTCTGTTGTCTTCCTCAATTCGGAGCCTAACCATGAGCTCTTCGACTGTCCTCTCCTTTTGCTTGTGCTTCAAGTAGTTCTTGAAGTCTTTTCAGCCATTAGGCAGCTTTTCAATCAAAGCTACTGCCTGGAATGATTCACTTAGAAACATTCCCTTTACATGAATCTTATGCAGAATTACTTGGAAATCTTGGACTTGACTGATGACAGTTTTTAGTCCACCATTTTGAAGTCCAGAAACCAGCCAACGACAAATTTCTTTGCCCCAGCATCCTCGGTCTTGTGCTTCTTGTCCAAAGCATCCCACAACTCCTCTAATGACTTCTTAGCATAAAACACATTGAATAGTGGGTCTACAAAGCCATTTAGAACATAATCCTGGTAGAGGAATTCTGACTGCTTCCAAGCATCTAGAGCCATGAGCTTCTGCTTGTCTCGCTCATTCTCTTCCGTGGCTAGTGGATCCTTACTCAAAAACCTCATAGGGCTTAGAGTAGTCAGGTAGAATAGCATCTTCTACTGCCATCTCTTGAAATTCACTTCCATGAGGTTCTCCCGGCGTTCATAATGGTTGAGCGGTCCTTCCGGAATAGCAGAAGTAGCAACAGTGTTGACCACAGAGGTCACAGCAGCAAGGTTGACTACAGAGGTCCTAGTAGGGGTTGGCAAGCTAGCAGTCCCGAGATTTTGATCCCTACCAACATTAGCAGCAGGAGCAGCAACATTGGTAACAGTTTCTATTTCTGAAAAATATAATATAATTTCATTATTTTACGTTTTCAGAAATTAAACTTAACACTAGAAACTCCCAAAGTTGGAAATTTAATTTAAAACTGGTCTCACCACTTAACCTAGAAATAAACATGATTAGGAAAGTTTTCAAGAAGACTGGAAGTGTTACACCGATTCCACTTAAAACCTAGTTAACCATAGACAAAAATTTTAAAAGTATGTTGATTCCTAATCTATGGGAAACAATTTTTAGAATTAAGTTTTCTAATGTATGAACTAGATTAAAACAAACCAAGTTCCAAACTAACATGCAATTTAAACATTGCTAACCAAAATACAAGCAAATGAAACATTGCTACAACACATTGGTAAATAATAACAATTAAAACTCAAGCAAAAAATTGTTTCAATTATAAAGAAAGTAACTAATCCATAAGGATTTTATTTGGTCCAAAATCCTTTTCACGCTTAGGTTTTCCTATTCAATACAAAGGTTAGAAGTTTAAAACTTTGTTTTTACATCCCAAATACTAATCATTTGGTTTTGTATTTGTTTTTCAATCCCTTTCGCATAGGTATTCCTATAAAGAAAGTTAGCAGAAACACAACAAATACAAAACAAATAATTGACAGAAACTATAAAAGCAATAATTTATTTAAACCTTTTAGCAATCTATTTAATAGCAAAATTAAGTAAAAATTAAAAGTTAGACAAGTTACACAATTAAACTTATAACTTCAAAAATAAAGTAAAATTTTAGTAGGTAAGAGTTACATACATGTACATACTTATAGACAATTAACATGCACATAACTCTAGAGCAATTAACATGTAAATAACTCATGTAAATAATTTTAGAAATTAGAAAGCAATTGGCAAGCAGATTACCCAAAAATTAGCAAATTACATTACAAATCTAGAAAATTTAAAACGTGGGAATTCATTGTAGGGAATTAAACCCATATTTATAAAATAAAATCATAGTACAACAAATAAGTATGCAAATTATGCTAGAGTCTAGAAATTAAAAAGCATTCTAATTAAACTGATAAATTAGAACTAAACATGGCATATACTAATTTACAATCAAGCACTTTCAAAAAAACAGTAGACAATTCAAGAAATCAAATTAAATGTCTATACGTATGCGAATTATACTGAAGATAAAAAGTATTAAACTGAGAAATTCAAACTTAACATCCCATATATGAATGTACATAGTGATTCGGTTTCGGTGGTTGTGAAAACCAAACAGCAGCATGCATGTAAATATATATTTATTTTGTGTTGTATTGTTATTTAATATTCACACATGCAACATGATGAAGTGATGTACAAAGGACAATTAGATATGAACCACATATAGAACACAGTGCACTTATTCTTCTATCATAAAAAAAAAAAAAAAAAATGTATTAACAAAAAACTCACGACTTCTAAATAAGAAACAGTGATCTTGACATATTCTGCATACATGCTCTAATACACGGAGTTCAAAACAAAATACTGGGCAACGTTTTTGTTATTATTATGAAACACAGAAAGTAATAACATTGTATAATCCTATTCCAGATGAATCTATTTATTCACATAATTTGTTTTAAGATTGTTGTAAAAATGGTATAATTAAATAAAACAAATAGATACATAATTGACAATTAAAATTGCATAATAAAAAAAACATGCTGCAAATTATAAGTTGAACAGAGATACATAATAAAATAAAATGGCAAAAGAAAATAAACCGAAACAACAGTTTCCTTAAAACAGATTCGTCACCTCACCGATTGGGTGTTGGAGATTCTTCGACGTTTGTCTTTTAGGATACGACGGTTAAACTAGCTACATCAAAGCACCTACTGCGTAACTTTGGTTAACAGAACTAAGCAACACTCTCTCACTAGAAGAATATCAAAACTAGAGGAAAATTCTGGAACTTGAAGAGAGAGCAAATTTTCGAAGGAGAGGGGTCTCTTTTTATACACATGGAGGGAGAGAGGAATAGGCTTCTGCCATCAAGGCCCATTACAAATGTAGAATTAAACTCTGCAAAACTGATAGATTTAATCCATCATGAATATAGACGAGTTACCAGCTTTTTATACACGTGTATTGTGTATATTCCTGCAACCACATATGTGGTTTGGCCTTATAAAAAAAATTAATAAACATAATTGAGGCAGGATAGAATGAGGTGGAGGGAATTTTTTTTTGTCCTTGCTCTGCTTTCTTATTGAAGCAGGAAATATGTGCACAGAATAAAGCAGGGGACGGGGGGTGGGGTGGAGAGAATTTGGCATCTTTTAATTATGAGGGTCCAAAATACAAATAGAAAGAAGACAAGTCCAAAGCATCTCTCCAATGGGGTTGTTGCAGTGAGAGATAAAATGTAACTTACTTGGAGATAGACGTGGGAATCATGGTGTTTGTAGCGTGAAATCGAAGGTAATGTCTAGATGGGGCATGAAAAGAATTACTCACACCTATAAAATAAAATTTAAAGAGAGCTCAAAAGAAGGAAAAAGGATACAAATTGTGTTGAAGAATGCAACCCCAAAAGACAAAAGGTTGTGAAATAAGCTCTCTTCAATGTGGCAAATATAATGGGTAAAAATAGAATTTTAGATTTTTAATATTGATATTTATTGATATATCAGTTGGTACTACATGATATTTTTTTTTCTCTGATCAACAAAAGAAGAGAACTTTATTGATGATAACAAAACATACGTTAGATATGGGAGACCATCAATAAAGAAAAGACAAGAGCAAGATATCATCATAGTACTCCAACCTAATCCCGATTGGGTTAGCACCCCAATCTAATCAATATCATGTAGTTGGTACTACATGATATTGATCAATATAGTCCGATACAATTATTTCAAACTATGATAAGAAACTCATCAAGGTAGTCCAATGATTTATGGAGGCTAAACTGACCATAAATTTAGAAATTTTGATGAGTTTGACGTTAACAATGGCTTTTTTTACTTGATACATGTGCTTGTGGGTGGTTGCAGTTATATGGTTGCTAGGAAAATGAAGTGAAAACTATGGGATCTAATTTTGGCAACCGAACTAAGCTATGGTCCTTTTGCATTAATGTCACTAATTTAATTTAGAGGTGGTTTGAGATGTTCTAAATAAGTGTATTTTTTGATTTTTTATAAAAAAAAAATGTGTAAAAAAGTAGAGAAAATAGTTAGAAAAGTAAAGAGGAAATGTTGATAGATGTTGATTGATGTGATCCAAATAAGTGTATGTAGGTAAAAAAAAAATACTTTTTTTTAGTTTACGCCAAATACCTACTTAGTATTGCTAAGCTGTCCCATTTTGCCCCTTTTCTTTTTGTTGTAGGATTTGTGGAGTTACTCAAAGGTTAGGTATGAGAAATCTTCCAGCAGTTGGAATTAAGATAATTTTCTTAGTGGTGGTTGGCTTGTGATCATGAACTTTTTATTAGGGTTATTGAAAGCTTTATATAGCCTCCTTAAATGAATGTGAAGCCAATTTTTGACTATTTCTTCACACTTTGTCCGTCAGTGGCACAAAATAGACACATGATTACTCCTTGATTTTTGAAGGGTCCATTCACTAAAATGTTATTAACTATTGTCTTTTTTTTTTATTTATAATTATTTGGATAAAATATACGACTTGCATTGCATTCTACTATGAATAATTATTTGGTGGTTTGGAATACTATATTATTTTTGTGTTATTCACTTATGGTTTGTCAGTTTGCATAAAATGAGACTTGAAATTTTACCTTTATTCATTTTTAAAAAGGAGAGTTTTGAGTTAGTGAGATATTGAGTCTCATTTTACTTGAGCTGGTTGACTGTGTGGGTAAAAAATCATGACACAAATTACTAAAAATACCTTCCTCTCGAAGATCTGAAAATGTTGCAGGTATCTAAATAAAGAGCATACTGTGAGAATTAAAATAATTCTAATCCTTATGTCATGATATTCAAGTTTTTGAATCTTTATCTTTGAATGATCAAAATAATTTTAATCCTTATGTCATGATATTCAAGTTTTTGAATCTTTATCTTTAAATAATCAAACCTTAAATGTGTAAAAAGACCACTTACAGAACACTTTTATAGAACCATATGGGAAAAGTGAAAGGGACAGAATTTCAAGCATATTCTATTCATAAAACAACGTTCGTGTTTGATGGCTATCACAGGCATATATATAGATAGGCTTGGACCCATATCCAAGTGTAACTCCTTATAACTTCCTACCATCAGGAAAGTTGTAAAGTCTCATGAAACCACCATATGAGATAGTGAACAGACATGAGTTACCCATTAGTCATTAAGCCAATTAATTAGTCATTAAACTAATTAAATATATTAAATATATATAATAAATATATATAATATAAATAAATAAATAAAACAAACATGTGGCATATGGACCACTTTATGGATATTCTTACGCATACTTCCATAGGTTGAGGTATACATGTTATAATGATGAATTATAGTTTTCAGTATTTGTGTTGTTGAATATTAATTCTAATGTTCTAGAGAGAAAGTTGATGACTTAAAGTATCAAAGTGCTCTCTCGAATTAACTATATGACTAGGGTAGGTATTAATCTCGGTTTTGCAGACATAGAGCTCGATAGATTTATCTCAAGTACTGGTAACATTTTCAAAGATCAAGGAAGAGGAGCTTCTGTTGGCTTTTTTGACTTTCGAAAGTTATTACAATTATTTTGAGCGTGCCAGTAAGGATCAATCAGTCTTTATAGAAATTTAATTGCCAACCAATTATCAGACGATTGTGTTTTAGTTTTTTCAGCATCAATGAAAAGGACTTTTAATAGTGGCTTTGCTTAGGAGGAATAAACTAACAATGATTAAATGAAGAATAATTGCAGTATTTCATTAAGTAAAACGAAAGACTTACAATGATCTAATTCAGCTTCGTAGAGGTTTACAGTAACAATCTACTTGAAAACTACTCCTATGAACGAAGTGCAGTGCAAGAATTTTAAAGTACAGAAATACAAAGAACATGAAATGTAAAAACTGGAAAGGAAATAAAGTAGATAAAACTGGTTTCTTTGGATCTGAGTCTAGGGTTTTTTCTGGGGTCTTCTCTGCTATTTATACTTCTCAAGAATAACCATCGAACTGCACTTCTAACCGTCGAACCGCTCCTCCATGATCGCTGATCATGTTGCCTTATAGTTAGCTCCACTATGCCAATACCTGCAGTTAGGCTTTCCTCCTGATTTTGAATTTAAATGTGAGTAACCGTTGAAACCACATCACTTTGCATCTCTTTGCTGATCCAGTACTATGCAGATCTTATGAAAACCAATACTAACTGCCACGTGTATGATCACGATCGAAGGTTTGAATTGTCTTCCCGTATTACCCTCAACCTGCCACGTGTTGAACTGTGATTGGCTTTATACAAAATATATAGCCAACATTACCCCCCCGCACTAATATAACCAATACTTGGTGATATTAGTGGATCAAGGTATTTTCCCACGTCTTAGAACGTGCATGGACTTTGCATTTTTAGAAACACAACCGTCATTCATTAATGAACATTCGCATTAACTCCTCTTCGATCCCTTAAACAAGCTCACTATCTCAGTATTCGAAAAGTCCAATTCAGTTCTCATGGATAAACAGACCTTTTCTTATGTCGATCAAGCATATGAAGAGTTGTTTGATAATACTGTTCGTCCTCGAAAGAATCTTCATGCATTGATTAGCCACCTTTACCCATCTTCCTATATTCAAGTCATTGAAGCTTTTGCAAATTATCAACCTTTGGATTACAAACACACTGTCCACAATCCTTTGATTCAGAAATTTGCAAATATGGACATGGGAAGTTCCTCTTCTGACCCAAAGCCTTCTGGGTAAGATGAAGCTGTAACTTCTTCCTCTTCTGGAGCTTCTGGTTGGGGAAGCTGGCCGGAATTAAGAGAGCGAGTCAACCATCATTTTGTCGAGTTCATTGACCCTCTAGAATTCCCTTCCGATGCTAGGAGTTCGGTGGTTTATCCCTACCTGCCCATTGACCGCCGACGTTGTTTGGAAGACAACCTACTCGTAGCGTGGTACACATCTTCCACGCCTACGAAAATAGTACATGCCACTCATCACCTAGAAAAGGCACAAGGGTATAACCCTTCATTCTTGGCTCAGAAGGCTAAACTTTGCTCTTCTGATTGGCTTGCCATCGTCAATAGCCCCCGATTTCCTCCTACTTTGAAGATGGAAACTCCTGCACCTCCTCTTCCACAAGACCCTCACTGGATGGAGGAATTGAGGCATACTCTCTCTAAGGACCAGTTTCTCCCTTCCTATCACCCCCCATCTCCTCCTACTAAAGATCAGCGAAAGCAAGCCCAACTTCTGCTTGCGGCCTTTTCCCATTTGCCCTTCAATGTTCTTGAGGACAATGTTTCTCTCAAGAACTTTCGATGGGCTTGTGACATTATGACTCGGAGTCATATTCTCAACCCCATCGCCCAAGCAGAACTTCAAATGTTCTTGGACCAACTCTCCCTACTCCTTCATTGGCATCACAATTCTGTCGCCACTACTCAGTTCTTGGACCAAATCTCAGCCAATCGAATTCATACCCGGTATGAAGGAGAGAACCTTATTGATGAATACGATGATTTCAAGAATAAAGATTCTGTATACTGGGATGACCTGGATATGGACGAGACAGAACAAAGGCTAAAAGAGACAGAGTTTGAAATAAAAGCTAAATTTTTTTTTTACCAAGTAAGAGCATATCAACTTCAACATCCTAGCCTGGAGAAGATAGAAGACAGAATAAAAAAAGAACAGAAGCTAATTGACCATAGCTGGAACAAGTTCCATGATCTTGTTATTTATTCTATTCCTTACTTTTATGAACTTGAATATGTGCCTAGGCAAGGCTTCTGATGTAATCATACTTATCTTAATAAAGCGGAAAGATTTCTTTTACTTGGTATGGTCTAATTTTACTCCACTTATCTGGGACCAATCAGAATTATGGCTTCGAATTCACCAATTTTCTCTTCGAAACTCGACAATCAAAGAAATATTTGGAAACCAATTTGACTTCTTCTAATATATGGAGGTCCCCTTTCAGAATTAGAGCCTCGAATTTAATAACCTTGCTCCTTAAAGCTCGTTTTAACCATATTTACCATATGGTTAGTACGATCAATCATTTTAAAATTGACCATTTTTGCTTCGAACATCAGTTCATACTTTCAAAAACATAGAGGTCTCCTTTAGTGACTGCATTGTTTTATTCTAAAAGAACAATCTATCTTGGATATTATCAAACCAATTATTGGTTTGGAACTTAGAACAAACCATTCCTAACCTTGAGGGATTCCAAGTTCTGCTTCGAAGGATTTATTCTCACTAGGAAACCCTAAAACAGGTTCTCAATCCTTTTGAAGTAAACAAATACTTGAGCATTCTTGCATCCTTAGGCGTGGAATGTGCTTTAAAGCCGGCTTCCTAGTTTTGAACCCGTTTGTTATTTGACTCTTGAGCCAAAATCTGGTTTCGAAGCCAAATATGTTATTTCGAAGCTGACATCAGTATTTGAGATGTGTTTCCCTCCAAAGTTATCAATATTGAGGGAAACTCTTTGTATCCGTACTTTTAGTACTTCTTTACGAATTCCACGATATATTTTCCAAACACAAAGGTTTTAAAACCCTTTTATTTCGTGCTCTGAATTCACTCGTTTATTGAATACACAAACCTTTCCCTTCTACTAATCCTCTGTTCTTTGCTGCTCGTCACCAATTGATTCTTCTTCACTGAAAATACCGTCTGGAGAACGTATTAGCCCAACCATGGCTTTGAAAAGATGTATTGAGGAAAAGATCGCCAAATTTACAGCTGATGGGTCAAGTGCCATAAACGGATGCCTCTTTGTTCCTCGCCATAGCAACAAACAAGAATATGTCCTAGGTCTCATCTTTCGAGAAGCTCCCGCTCAACTTCTAGCTTTATACCCTTGTTTGGAGGACCACTTTCTTCTCTATGAAGGGGGGCTTGACTGGGGAAATTGGAGAATGAACCGACCTCACCGTTGCTGGCCGACATTGAGGGCTGAATGAAAGGAGTGGTACGATAAGGTTGTGCCTGCAAGAGAATGGGACTTACAAGAACTCTGCATCCTCGATGCCCTTCGTCTTTCCAGGTTTATTATCCCTGAAGACCCTTTTTTAATTCCTGTCGCTCTTTGTTTCTGGAACATGGCTTTTAACTTTTTCCAGTTTCGTTATGGCATGATGGCTCCCACCATTCTTGATATCTGCCATCTCTTAGGGCTTTCGCCCCTTGGAACCCCTTCCACACCCAGTTACCCAGACCTTTCGGTTAAATTTTCTCTTCCGCCTTTGAATTCTTCTTTTAGTGGTTTCGTAAAGGCTGAAAACAAGAAGGTGGGTCCTGTGGGCGATCGAGAACTCTTTTCCTTTATTTTATATTGGTTGTGTAAATTTCTTTTTTGTACATCATCCCAACGAATTATGCCTGAATTTGCTCCACTTGCAAAGGCCCTTGTTTTGAAGAAACGCATAACCTTGGCCCCTTATCTCTTAGGCCATGTTTATAGAGCCTGCTCCCAATTTTGTGAGAAACCTCTTGATATCAACCAAGGAGGTCCCCGATGGGTGCTCCAACTCTGGCTCTTCGCTTACTTTACTGATTTGCATCCCAAATGCTTAAAATTCCTAGTTCAGGATCCTAGCACTTATGGGGAAAAATATGTTAGAATTGTTCTTTATCCTGCTTCCTTTGCCTATTACCTCATCTTTTTTCATCAACTTCCTATTTCTCCAGCTGCCATCTTCTTTTGCCCCTTTGATGCCAACAAAGGACCAGCTTGGCTGCAAACATTCTTGGCTGATAAATAGTGTTCCATCCCATTACACAAAGATATGTGGGCTTCCATTTTGTTACCGAGAAAACTGTTCATTGGTACTTTAAACCCTCAAGCTTATAAGTGTATATCTAAGGTATACTGCCCTTCTCAGTTTGCTAGGCAATTTTGGTTTACTCAAAAGATTCCCATTCCACTTTGTAGCCTCTCGAATGTCTATCTTACAGCCAGAGACCTGAGAGTACCCAAATCAAAACTAGAAGAGGCAACATTTAAATTGTTGAAAGATTTGAGTGAGTTCAAATTTGGCCCCTTCCTTCCCTCTGGTTGGCTTTGAAAAGATTTCAAAACCGGTAGACAGCCAATATGGAAGTGTGCCTAGCAATACATCCTCATGATTTATTGATAGGGCTAGGAGTGCCTTCTAAGGCTAAACCAAAAGAAGCCGGGAACATCCCCTCTCTTTCTACAGTTGCCAAGACTGTTCCTGCAGTCTCACCCCCTCCTTCCAAAGTTACCAGAGTTGCTTCGAAAAAGGGTATGTATCTTGAGGTTTCTTTTCTTTTAGACTTTTCTGCTTGTTTTCTTTACATTCATACCTCTTGGTATAGGGTCTCCACAAGAAGAATCTCCTAAGAGAGCTGAAGCTCTAGCTATTCTCAAAGACAAACATCAGTAGAAAAAGAAAAGGAAGCTAATACTCACTCCTGAAGAGTCTGAGTCTCAGATTGAAGAGAGAGAGATTGAGAAAGAGCAGGAAATACCACTATAGAGAAAAAAGAGAAAGAAGATGATTGTCTCTCCTTCTGATTTGGTCGAAGACCCCACTCATGAGGCAGCTGTCAAAGCAGTAAATGAGGAACACTCTAAAGAAATAATTGTTTTTCAAAGAGCTAAGAAAAGGCGACAGCAACAATTACTAAGGGATGAAACAGCTGCCACTGATGCAACCCAAAGGGAAACAGTGAGAAGGCAACACACTGTCGAGCATTATTCCCTCCGTAATTCTCCCGTTATTGTCACCACCTCCGAAACCAATAATTTCCTTTCATGTCTCCACTTTCTTTTCCCAAATTGTTAATATTGAGACTTAACATTGTTTTGTACTTCTTCTTTTGCAGTGACAACTACTGTGCCTATCCTTCCAATAAGGACTCCTTTAGTTTCGGTTGAAGTTGAACAACCTCAAAATGTAGAGCCTATTCAGATAATACTCTCACTTTCTGGCCCTATATTTTCCATACCCTTATTGCAGCCAAGTATTCCTATATCTCTTTCTTTTGGCTTAACCCCGTACTTCCCTCATTTATCTTTCAATCCTACTCAATTTGATTTCCCTTCGAACCTTGCTTCTCCTTCTTTTCCTAAGGAAATTCCAGCAGTAACATCATCTTTACTGATAACTGATTCCCATAGAGAGGGTACTAGTAACTCTCCAACTCATGGTCCATTATCTCTGCCTAGTTCCAGCCCCTCTTCCCTCAATCTATTGGTGGCTAGAACTTTAGAGACTGCTAAAGATGCTCTACCCTCTTCTCCTATTCCTATGCAGTCCTTTCTTCCTTCTCCCAGAGCTCTTTCTGCACCTTCCATGTCCACGGATGAGGTGGACATCTTCGAAACTAGACTAGCTAGTCTTTTCGACATACCTTTCACCTCTCCAATGGCTAACAATGAGACTGAGCCATTAGTTCTGGCTGATTCTCTACTAGAAATTTTTAAGAGTTCTTCCACCAGTAGTAAGACTTTCTTGCCTCCGATAGACTTGGACAGCTGTCTGGAGCTGCTGACATCCTTTTTGAGGATTCTTTTCGAAGCCTTACAAAGGCCTATAATAAGAAATGGCTTCCTCTAGTGTTGCGAGATTGTTGAGCAATCCGGTATGACTGTCTTAGGTCATTTGTCTTAGGCGGCAGCCACCATCGATTTTTACATCAACATTTGCCATGCTGCCAAGGCTGCAGAGGAGAAATTGGTGAGGGATCAGAGCTTTGTTTCCAAAGTACATACTGAGGTGTCAGAATTGAAGGAACAACATTCCTCTGTCTCCCAATTTCGAGCTAAACTATTGGAGAAGAAAACTCAACTTGAAGAGGAGCTATCAGCAGTCAACTAAGCCTTAGATTGAACTACCACCAAATTGCAGATTACCAATCAAGGACTGGCTAATGGAAAGCAGGAGATCGCTACAGTCATTCAGTTGTTCCCATCACTTCAGAATAGAGCATCTATTGTAAAAGAACAATTGAGACATTGTACTGACTTCTGGGCCAATCTATGACTACATGTACTCAACTCTTTATGAAATAAAAATTCTTATTTATCATTTGAGTGTTCTCATGTTCTTTTATTTAGCACTTATTCTATTCCTTGTGTTTCCCATATGGTTGGATAATAAGGCTTCAAATATCTGCCATTAATTTTCTTGGGATGTACATATCCATTCAAATTTTTCAAATGATATGTTGCCATAGGCAAGACTCTATGAACTTGATACGGTCCTTCCCAGTTAGGTGACCATTTGCCAAACTTGTGGCTTTTAATCCCTATTGGGAGTATTATCTTCCATACCAAATCACCTTCATCAAAACTAATGTGCTTGACTTTCTTATTATAGTTTTTGGCTGCTTTCTTCTTTTGGAAAAGAATGCTATTTAATGCTAGAATCCCAACTTCATCTATACTTTCTAATTCCAGGCACATACTCTGATGGTATTGCTCAAGATCTAACTGGTCTTGGCATCTCACCCTCAAAGACTTAACATTAATTTCCACAGGTAGCACTACATCATGCCCATATACTAAGGCATAAGGAGTGATTCCTGTGCTTGACCCTGGAGAAGTCCTATAAGCCCACAATACATCTAACAATAAGTTATGCCAATCCCTAGGATTGTCTTCCATAACTTTCTGTATTCCTTTTTTCAAAGACTTATTGGATGATTCAGCTTGACCATTAGCTTGTGCATAATAGGGGGTGGAATTAACAAGGCTAATTAAAAACTCTGCCATAAAAGACCTTACCATTTTCCCATCAAATACAGTCCCATTATCAACAGTTATAGTTTGTGGGATACCAAATCTATGGATTAATTCCTTAATGAATCCAATGACTTTAGTCTGGTCTACAGCCTTGTATGGCTTAGCTTCGACCCATTTAGTGAAGTAATCAGTGGCCACTAAGATGAAACAATGATGCTTCGAAGAGGGTGGGTGTATTTTCCCCATCATATCCATGGCTCATCCTCTAAATGGCCAAGGCTTCACAACTGCATGCAGGTCAGTTATGGTACGTGCCTTATTGTGCCATGCTTTTGGCATGCCTGGCAACCTCTTGCATATTCTATGTAGTCTTATGTTCAATAGTAGGAATTAAGCTGAAGGATAGTTGGCCAATAGTAGGAATGCCTTCGAAGCAACTATCTCATCTTCACACCAGGTTGATGAGCACCACAGATGCCTTCATGAACCTCAGCCATAGCTGTCAATGCTTCCTTTGGGCCTAAACATTCCAACAATAACCCTAAACATTCCAACAATAACCCATCTCCCCCTCTTTTGTAGAGAGCATTACCATACATTAGCCCTGTTTGGTGCAGCTTAAAGCTGCTTATTTCAGCTTTCAGCTTAATTTAAGCTATTTTGATGTGTTTGGTTTAGCTTATAGCTTATAGCTTATAGCTTTTTGGAAATCAGAAATCAGCTTATTCTTTGAGTGGGATAGGAGATGCTTAATTTATAAGTCAGAAATCAGCTTATATTCATAGTTATAAGCTATAAGCTGTTTAGGCATAAGCTATAAGTACTTTCCCACAGCTCTACCAAACAGGGCCATTATGTATTGTATAGACTGCAATCTAATTTTTCTGTTGGCTTTCGAAGATGGGCCAGCCAGATATTACATCATTGGATGCCTTCAATCTTGTTCTTTTAAGTCATTACGATTGACTTCCAGGACCACATTCCTTTTATTTAAGGGTGGTATTACTTTCTGATATGTTGTTTGGCTTATGTCCCTTTGAGTATTATCTTTTCTCTTGAAATTCGAAACTTTCTGAGCCACATCATTAGCTTTATTATTCAAGAATCTTGGGACATGAGTTATATTTGCTATCTGAAATTGAGAAAGCAGATGTAATGCAACAACATAGTATGGCAACATGCTTATACTTTGACATTTGAAAATCCCTTTTACCTGGTTAACTACCAATTGAGAATCTCCAAATATGTCAACTACATGAGCTTGTAATCCAATAAGTATTTCCAATCCCATTATTAAGGCTTCATATTCAGCTTGATTATTGGAACAAGTAATTTCATCCATTTTAAAACAATGCGTGGTTTCTACTCCTTGTGGTGACTTAATTACTACACCAATTCCAGTTAAACCATTGTCTTTTGATCCATCGAACAACATTTTCCATGGTTCAACACTAGCCATACCAAGTTACATTATCTCTTGGCTTTTTGTTTGACATGGATGGTCTGCCAAAAAATTAGTTAAAACTTGTCCTTTTACTGCCTTTTGGGGAACATATTCTAGATGAAATTCTGATAAAGCTAGTATCCATTTGCCAATTCTTCCCCTCAACATGGGTCTAGATAACATATATTTAACCAAATCTATGGTTGCAATTACTAAGATAGTTGTAGGTAAAAGATAGTTTCTTAATTTCATTGCAGCAAAATACAATGCAAGGCACAACTTTTCTACAGCTGAGTATTTACATTCACAAGAATCTAGAAACCTACTAAGGTAATAAACAGCTTGCTCTTTGCCTTCTTTATTGTCTTGGACTAAGAAAACTCCCAATGAATCCTCTGCTGCAGCTATGTACAACTTCAAGGGCTTATTACCCTTTGGTGGCATCAGCACTGGAGGGTTGGCCAAGTAGGCTTCGATTCCTTCGAAAGCAGTTTGATGCTCTGCTGTCCACACAAACTCTTCTTCATCTTTTAGCCTTAACAAAGAAGAAAATACTTTAGTTTTCCCTGCAGTATTAGAAATGAATCTTCGAAGAAAACTAACCCGTCCAAGGAACTTTTGTAATTCTTTCTCACTTGATGGAGGTCTGGCTTCAATGATGGCTTTGGCTTTATTCTGGTCAATCTGTATTCCTTTCTTGTGTACTACATAGCCCAAGAAGTTTCCAGATGATACGCCAAAAGCACATTTAAGAGGATTGAGTTTCAACTTAAACTTTCTCATTCTTTCAAAAGTTGCTTCTAAGTGAAACAAATGTTCCACCATGGATTGGGATTTCACTACAATGTCATCAATCTAACACTCTAAATACCCTCCAATGAGGTCATGAAAGATAGTGTTTATAGCCCTCTGATATGTAGCCCCAGCATTCTTCAGGCCAAATGGCATTTTAACCCATTCGAATGTGCCAATATTCCCAGGACATCTGAATGTTGTCTTGTGGACATCCTCCTCTGCAATGCAGATTTGGTTATAACCAGAGTGCCCATCCATCATTGACAAAATTTGATGCCCTGGTGAACTGTCTACCAACAAATCGACTATAGGCATAGGATACTCATCTTTTGGAGTTGCTAGATTCAAGCTTCTAAAATCGATGCATACCCTCATTTTACCATTCTTCTTAACTACAGGCACAATATTAGATAGCCATTCAACGTACCTGGCTATCCTAATAAAGCATGCCTTGAGGAGTCTAAGAATTTCCTCCTTAACTTTCTGAATCACTTCTGGACTCATCCTTCTTGGTTTTTGCTTGAATGGCTTGAAATTAGGCCTCATAGGAAGCCTATGTTCCACTAATGACTTGTCCAATCTTGGTAGTTCATTATAAGACCATGCAAAACAATCTTTGTATCTCTTCAAGACCAACAACAACTGGTCTCTGTCAAGAGCATTCAAACAAGCACTTATATAGGTGGGCTGTTGTATGGAACCTTCCCCCAATTCCACTTTTTCTAAGGGGTCTTGTACCTGAGAACTCATTGATGTTTCTTCTTTGATTCCTTCTGACTTCAAAGCAATCTCTTTGCTCTGCCCTGCTCCCAGTTTCTTTGGTTCGACATCCTTACCCTCCTCCTCATAGACAAAGTCAGTCCACAAGGCATCTCCCTCCTGTATCTCTTGGACTTTTGTTTCAATATCCAAAGCACAATATTTATCCAAGGCCAAACATCTGACCTGTTGCTGTTCCTGCTTCCAATCAATTATCATGGCTTCTTTCTCTTGTTCTTGTACTTTCTGGACTATTGATTGTATGTCCTGTGACATCCCATATTTTTAGTGTCTTTTCATATTCCAACTAGTGTCCATTCATAGTCTAACTAGTGTTCATTTAATTCTAGTTAGTGTTCATTTAATATCAATTAGTGTTTAGTGTTCATTTAATATCCTTATTAGTGGTTCATTTAATATCCTTATTAGTGGTTCATTTACTAGTAGTTCATTTACTATTCTTATTAGTGGTCCATTCATATTCAAACTTGTCCTTTCAAATTCCAACTAGTATGTTACACCAAGTTGCCTATAAATTGAGCCACCTCTCAACTTCTTTCTATGGTTTTTCCCATATCTCTCTCCATTTGTTATACAGATTTTGAGTTTAGATTAAGAGTGGTTAGAGTAAGGGTAAGCATTTTCATAAAGGAGGAGAGTTGTAGATTTTGTAAAACCTTACATACCTTACGGCATAGAATTTGGAGATTTATGGAGAAAGTTCGAGATTCAAGTGTTGGAGAAGGAGGAGATTGATTTGAGGTAATTCGGTGGTATACAATATGCTTCATAAATTCTCTTTGCAAGAGTTTATTTTTAATTCCCATAAACTCTTGATTATTCTGATCGTTTGATAAATTCTATGGAATTATTCGTTGTTGATTCATTTGATTACTCTAGTCATTTAATGAACTCTGTGTAGTTAATCTGTGTTGGAAATGTTGATTTGTCTGACTAAATGACGTGGAAATGCTCCGTACATGGATCGAGTGGACTTTGCCAATATACTCTGTACCAATACCCCGGATAAGCGGTTGTGCTTGGGTGAGGGGGGTGAGGCCGGTCATTGGTCATGTACCGAGTAGGACCGGGTATTTGGTTTTGGATAAATTGTCATATGTCGAGTTGACTTGTTTGTGCAATTTGGTAAATTGCTTGTTTATCGAATCTAATCGGTTGTGTAATTGCTGGATCTTTGTTAATTTGTTTTCTGTCTGAACCTTGCTATTCCTGTTGTATTGTATATTTCCCGAATTAATTTATTTTTCAGGCATGAAACAAATTTAGTGGCGATTGGAGTTGAAGCATCTAAAGGTTGATTTGAGGTTGATTTGATTTATTAACGACCCGGAAGTCGGGGCGTTACAAATGGTATCAGAGCGTAGGGATTAGGTCTTATATGGGATCTATTGGGTGATTAATAATTGGGTTCAGTATTTGAGATAAAAAAAAAACATGATTTATATTTGAGGTAAAAAAAAATGGTTGTTTATATCAGAGTGCGTAGCGAAAGCGTATTATCTGAAGAGTTTGTCGTTATTAAACTTTGGAGTATAAGAGATTGTCAATTTCGAGGACGAAATTTGTTTAAGGGGGATAGATTGTGAAACCCCGAGCTTTTTGAAGGCAGTATGTAGTTGAATTTCGGGGACGAAATTGTTTTAAGGGGATAGATTGTGACACCCCGTATTTTTAGTGTCTTTTCATATTCCAACTAGTGTCCATTCATAGTCTAACTAGTGTTCATTTAATTCTAGCTAGTGTTCATTTAATTCTAGTTAATGTTCATTTAATAACAATTAGTGTTTAGTGTTCATTTAATATCCTTATTAGTGGTTCATTTAATATCCTTATTAGTGGTTCATTTACTAGTAGTTCATTTACTATCCTTATTAGTGGTCCATTCATATTCAAACTTGTCCTTTCAAATTCCAACTAGTATGTTACACCAAGTTGCCTATAAATTGAGCCACCTCTCAACTTCTTTCTATGGTTTTTCCCATATCTCTCTCCATTTGTTATACAGATTTTGAGTTTAGATTAAGAGTGGCTAGAGTGAGAGTAAGCATTTTCATAAAGGAGGAGAGTTGTAGATTTTGTAAAACCTTACATACCTTACGGCATAGAATTTGGAGATTTATGGAGAAAGTTCGAGATTCAAGTGTTGGAGAAGGAGGAGATTGATTTGAGGTAATTCGGTGGTATACAATATGCTTCATAAATTCTCCTTGCAAGAGTTTATTTTTAATTCCCATAAACTCTTGATTATTCTGATCGTTTGATAAATTCTATGGAATTATTCGTTGTTGATTCATTTGATTACTCTAGTCATTTAATGAACTCTGTGTAGTTAATCTGTGTTGGAAATGTTGATTTGTCTGACTAAATGACGTGGAAATGCTCCGTACATGGATCGAGTGGACTTTGCCAATATACTCTGTACCAATACCCCAGATAAGCGGTTGTGCTTGGGTGAGGGAGGTGAGGCCGGTCATTGGTCATGTACCGAGTAGGACCGGGTATTTGGTTCTGGATAAATTGTCATATGTCGAGTTGACTTGTTTGTGCAATTTGGTAAATTGCTTGTTTATCAAATCTAATCGGTTGTATAATTGTTGGATCTTTGTTAATTTGTTTTCTGTCTGAACCTTGCTATTCCTGTTGTATTGTATACTTCCCGAATTAATTTATTTTTCAGGCATGAAGCAAATTTAGTGGCGATTGGAGTTGAAGCATCTAAAGGTTGATTTGAGGTTGATTTGATTTATTAACAACCCGGAAGTCGGGGCGTTACATGTCCAATGCTGAAAACTTAATTAAAGCCAAAGATTTGGCCTCCTAGGCTCCATCTCTTTACCTACAACCAGGCATCATTGTCATCTTTAACGACAAACTCTTCATTAGCACTTTCCTGGACTAAGTGCTTCAGGTGTGCTAATTCCTCATCAGCCGTCACTTCGGCTGGTCCATCAGGCTTTTTCAGTAGACTGAGTGGTGCTACTCATTCAGTATACAATTTGGCATTTGCAAAATCTACACAAGCTATGAAGGGTTGAGGATCTGCATTGATCTCCTCTATCTCTCCATTACCCAAAGCCATCATTGTTTTCTGATGTAGAGAGGAAGGCACACACTTGTTGGTGTGAATCCAATCCCTACCAAGTAATGCATTGTACTTAGCATTGTTGTCGATAACGAAGAATGCAGTCATACAGTCCCTGGTTCCCACACTCAGGTTGATGGGCAAAATACCTTGAGCCATCTGTTTGTCTCCAGCGAAACCAGCAATGGTTGTACTGGTTGGGATCAGTCTGGGGTTCTTCTTTCCTAATTTCTTCAAAGACGATTTTGGAAGCAAGTTTACTGCTGCCCTATTATCCACCAACACCCGATTCATCTGTACTCCATCAAAGAAGGCCTTGATATACAAGGGCTTGACATGCTATGTCATGGACGTTGTAGGATATTCAAAAGGATATGAGAGGTTAATACTTACCCCTTCCTCACTCTCACCTTCAGTCTCCATTGGTGTGGCCACTTCGGATTCGTCTTGTACCATACTCACTTGTGAGTCTTCACTGGAAACTGGGACTGGATCAATTTCCTGACCTTGGTTGTCATCTTCAGCTTGAAACTCTTGTGGTAATATGAGCACCATATTCACTAACACCGGAGGAAACGAGCCAAATTGGATGACTGGCTGTACCTGATTTCTTTCCTGGTCGACTTGTTCAACTACTTCAGAAGCATCTTCCATGCTGCACTCTAGCACTTCAGTACCAATAGTTTTCTTCGAATGGTCTGTTTCTGCTGGTTTTTCAACCAAAAATGTCTGTTCAGCCATGAAGGCTTCAAACATCTCTTCTTCTACCACTTCCTTCCTTTAGCCTAGGCCGACTTCTTCCTCTATCTCATTATCACTTTCCATCAGAGCCTTTTCCAATCCTGCCAAACTGGTCCTTTCTTTGGCTTTTAGTTCAGAGTGAATTTTGGCCAATTGTTCTCTGCTGCAACCCTTTTGTCTTGAAGAGTTGATTTTGGATCATGATTTGACTTTGAATTTTCTTTCCTTTCTGCTTGGCTCTTTGGCTGGACCAATGAAGAACTTTCTCCACCTTCTTTCAGATCCTTCTGGTACTGAGTGTACCTTCGTTGGATCTTCCTTCTTTGGGACCTAGAAATCACTGGGACCATATTTGGTTCTTTTGTTTTCGGGTGCTTAAGCAATACCCAATTATTTGGAGCCACCAAAGGAGGTTTGACCATCTTACCTTGGTTTTCAACAACACTTCTTTGGGTACACATCTCCCTAGGTTTGTTCTGCATGACAAACCAATCTAGAACTCCAGATATGCACGAACCTATTAACCCAGCTGTTGAATTGTTTCTTTCTTCCTTTGAAGCCATCTTCGAAGCTGGCTGTGAAGGCCACTGCTTGGCCCTGACTCCCTGTTTCGGGCCTAACTCAGGCCTTTGATGAAGGTGGCCATTTTCCGTCCTACGTGAGGCTGGTCTAGGTGGCCAATCTTTGGCTTTGATCCCATAAACTGAACCCTTCTCCGGTCTCCTTTCAGGATGATTGCTCTCCATTCTGTAATAATTAGGTGGTCTGGACTCATATAAAGGCCTCTTGCCTTTAGAGTGCATTCTAGCGGCTGTCGGCTCAGCCATTAATGGCTACTACCTAATACTAGTTGGATATGGCCTTTTGTTATAAGCACTGGTTGGTTTAGGACGCCTCTGTACATCCTTATAATATTGCTTCCCATCAATTAGAAGCCCTTTCAACCATTTGTAGCTTAGCCTGCATCTGGGACACATTCTTTGCATGACAGCTGCTTCTAAAGAATCGTCATCCAGTGTTTCTTCATCAGAGTCTTCCCTCTGGTCTGAGAAACCTTGTCCAATAACTGGTAGATTTCTAGTGTCTTTCTTGACAGTTGATTGGCTGGTGTAGACACCCCATTTTTGACCGTCCTCAAGACTTGGACGTCACCGCTTGAACACTCGGTGATTATCCATGTTTGTGTTCGTTTGGAGTTCCCGGAGTTCTCAGCCCGCGCGCCTTGCCTCAGGACCTCCAAACTCGACCGTTTTGTGTCTGGTTTTGCACCAAACACTTGTGTTTCGCCTTGGAAGGGCAGGGAGTGCCTTGTGAGGCACCCCCACATACCACCGGCTGTGGCTAGAGGCCACCGGCTGGCTGGTTTTTCCACCGGCACTATATTGTGCCGGTCGGCACTATTTTGTGCCGGTCGGCACTATTTTTGGCGAAATGACCATTTTGCCCTGCCGACTACTGTGCACTTGCTTTCTGGGATATTTTCAGACAGCTTTGTAGCTTTTGCTCCCCTCCATACACGTGTATGGAGGGGATACACTCCTTCCAAGCTTGTTTGACAAGCTTTACAATGCCTATAAGAGGAGAGCTCCTCCTCTTGGCTAAGGGTTAGCACTTTGGAGGCAAAAACCAGAGCTTATACACATATTTCTCTGTTATATATCTATAGATACATAGATCTCCATCTCTCTCCTCTTGTGTGTGTGATTTTAGGCTTGAAAGTGTAGATTTACCTCACTTTTGCACCATTACACACACCTTTACACCTTAGCTCGAGATTGAGAGACTTGGAAGGTTATTTGTGTTGGTTTTGGACTGGTTTTGAGCACTAGAGAGTGGCTGCACCATTTGTTCTTCAAGGGATCTTCAAGGGTAAGAACATCACTTTATATTCCCCATTCTTGCAACCCTTTTTTACCCTCTTTACTTTGTGTTTTTGAGTTTGTGTTTAAGATAAAAAAGTCTTGTTTTTACTTGTTCTTGAACCTTCTTTAAGGTCCCTTTTTGGTTTGAGCAAAGGTCCATCCTATTAGGCCTTGCATGGCCACTTTTGGTGCCTTTGCTTAAGCCCCTTTTTTTACTTGTTGTTCTTGGACTTCTCACCACTGAAAACCAGTGGGTTTTCAGTGGTGAGGGAGGTATTTTGAAGTCACATAAAGGGGAGGGACACCCCTCTCCCCTTGATCCCTTGTTTGCCTTTGTTTTGGGTTCAAAGAATAGCATGTATGCATAGTCTTGTTTGGCTTCATTTAAGAGTTTTTTTGAGTGTTTTGGAGCATGTTTAAATTCTGTTTTTGGTCGGATTTGTCACCTCTAACATGTCTCTCATACTTGTTTTGAAATGCTTTCTTAAGCTCAAAAGCATGCCATACTTTGAGGCCATGATTTTAGTATGTTTTTTAGCTTAGTTTCATGGAGATGCTAGCATTATTTTGCCATGTTAAAGGGCTGTGGGCCACTGTTTTTATCATGTTTGGTATGCTTGACATGTTTGTTTTGCATTCTAGTTTGTAAATCTTGGGGTGTGTGAGTCTCTAGCATGTTTAGCTTGCATTGATCTCATGATTTGGCATCATTTTAGATCATATTTCAGTCCCTAAATCATGCTCACTTGTTTGTGCTTGTCATCTCTTTCATGCTTTAAAGGTGTGTCCTTTTATGCCTAAGAATGGGCCTTGTGTATGCTTCCATGATTAATGTATTTTGGGGTGCCATGTGAGGGGATTTGGGTGTCTTTTCGCATGCTAGAAATCTGTTTTTGCTTGCTTGGTGTATGCCATGTTTGGTCTTGTTAATGGTAGTAAGGTGTGCTCCTTTTGGTGCCTTGGACTTGGCCTTATTTGGTTTGCATATTAGCATGCTCATTGGTCACTCTTGCCACTGTTTTTGGGCTAGTTTAAGGGCTGCCCCATTTGACTTGAGTCCACCATTGCATGCTTACATAATGATTGTTGCATGTTTGATTGATGAAGCCTTGAGTACATGCTAGTTCTAGGCTTGATTGGTCCATGTCCACATGCCACTTGTGCCTTGCATGCTCTAGCATTTTGCATGCCTATTGTGTTAGTTGCATGACACTTGGTATGCCTTGCATCCTCGCATCATTGTTGCATTATTGAACCATGTTGCATACATGCATCTCATGGCTTGGTTTGGGGTTGTCAAACTAAGCATAAGAATTAAGAGGAGTTCACACTCCAAGTGGTGCAACTCACCTCAATTCTTGGTCACCAAGGCCTTGGACCAACACATGATAAGGCTTTGGATTTCATTTGCTTGTATTGCATGCATTTACATCAAAATGCAACCTTGGTTCTTTGGGCTATCGTGCATTGAAATGCACCATTGGTGGCCCAAGAACCAAGAGTCTTACCTCCTTGAGTCCCCAAGCATGATAGGAGGCAATGACCATGCTTACATGTCCCCCAAAACCCATGCCATGCATTGCTGTCTTGCTGCTGCTGTCAATCTGTCTGCTGCAGGGACTTTCTGCCGGCCGGCAGTTTGTTGTGCCGATCGGCACTGTTTTTGTGCCGATAAACTCCATTTGCAGCCGGTGGACAACTCAAATAGCCGATGACCACTCCTTCCAGCCGGTAGGGTACTTCAGACCATTTGGAAGGTATCCCAGAACTTTGGGAATTTTTGGAGAGGCAGGACAGTAAAAGCAGAAGCAACAGTGCCATGACACGGGTTTTCCGGGCAAGACGGATCAAGCACGCATCACTCGTACATCCCAAGGCAGGGCTGAGGCCCCATTGCATTTATTTATTTATTTGCTTTGATTTTAATAATTAGAATTGTGTAATAATTTGTTTAATTTATTTATCATTCGGACTGTAATATTTATTTGGTCCCTCCGAGCGAGGGCAAAAATGTAATAAGTGTGTGTGAGTGGGTGCATGTCTTCCAATCCCCACTTCTTTCTCTCCCTTTTACTTACCTGTTTTTTTATGGTTAGTATTAGGGCATACTTATTTTAGCATACCTTATGCAATGCATGCGTGCATTCATGCATTTGTTTACATGCATCGTGCTCGGCACATCATGCAAACTGCATTGTATTTCAATTCCAAAATTGAATACGTGATAGTTGTTGCATTTCATGTGCCATGCTTAGGGTAGCCGAGCCTGTCTAGATTACATCCCTGTATGCGATGCATTAGCCACTTAACATGAACTAGGTCATGCATGTTTGCTAACCGGGTTATTGTTTTGGCACGGAGTACGATGTAAGTATTTATGCTTTAGCATATCGCATGCGTGTGAATGTTAACATGACAGTATGCTTACCATGCGACTAAATGCTTACATAAGATAAACTGTTTGAATGCCTGTGGGTGAAGGTTGGATTGTTTGAGTTGGAACAAACTCATTGAAATCCGTTTTTTAGCCTACTTGCGAGTAGCAAATTCGAAAGCATTTTCAAAGCAAACGGATATGCAATGCTTATTTCCAAATTAGGCGATTTGGTCTATACTTGTTTGCTGTGCGCATAATATAGTAATTCTAGGCTAATAACCGGAATAAGAACGCATAAAGTTTTCAAAAACGGATATCACGGTTAGTAGAGGCCGGTCTTCGGACCGGGCGAAAGGGGGTGCTCATAGCTGACCTTCCCCGATCGTACCCAAGCTCCCGAGCCAAGACCACTTTGGTGATGACGGACATGTGGCCTTCGGCACCGAGTCAGGGTTTCCTAAATTTCCCATTTTAAAATATTTAGGTGGCGACTCTGTAATCTGGCAAAGCAGTCCATGTTTGGCACTACTTTTTCAAAAATCTGTTTTTCTTCAAAACGATTTGCTGGATTTGGACTCTTTGGTTCAGATTTAGAACCGCAACACAAATCGAGTCCGAACTGTAGCCGAGGTCCCCCGCGGACGTGCTACAGCTGGCAACATGCATCTGCACATTGACTTCTTTCAATTCTTTCAAGGACAAGTTCTGGAAGTCTGGCACAACAACATTGGCTTCCACTTCTCCAATTTCTGGGAACGGATTAGTATCAATCCCCATAGCCTTTTCTGTTTTAGTTGGGAATTTTAGACTCCCCTTTCGAATCTGCTCTTGGATCCTGTCTCGAAAAACAATGCAGTTTTTAGTTAAGTGAGACCAAGAATTATGCCATTTACAATACACTTTTTCTTTAAGTTCCTCTGGAGACGGAATTTTGACTCCTTTTGGTAACTTCAGGAAGTTTGCGGCAAGCAGACGATCAAAAATATCATCTGCCTTCGTTAAGTCGAAAGAGTATTTCCTATGAAGGTCTTTCTTTTTAAACTACTGGTCAATTGTTATGTCTTTATGAATTAATACTTCACAGATCACAGGTTCTTTCTCTACAATCTCTGCTGTATCAATCTCATAATTAAGATCTCTATAATACGTCTTGTATGATGCATTATTTCGATCTTGTTCTTCTTCTAGTAATGCTTCATACCTAGACACCTTATAGGTTAGTTCCACTAAGTCTCTAAACTCAGTTGAGTCAAACTTCTTTCGAAACCTAAACTCTAGACTATTTTGAGCCAATCTCATAAATTTAGGCTCTGGTAAGATGATCCTACATTTATTTTGTGCTCTTTTAAATCTGGCAATAAACTGAGTAGCCTTCTTATCAGGCCTTTGACTCAATCTTGCTAAGTCTACCATGGAAACCTCTGGCTCTGTTTGGAAGAATTGAGCATAAAATGCCTCTTCCATTTGTTGCCAAGTTTGGATAGAGCCAGGTGTAAGGTTAATATACCATACAAAGGCTGCTCCAGTTAGAGAATTTGGGAACAATCTTAACTTAGCAATATGTTCAACTGTTGACTGGTTTCCATTCCCATAAAAAAGAGCGAAGTCGGGTATCCTAAACCCCCTTGGGTATTCATGTACCCTATCTACCCATTCTGGATATGGCTTCCTGTACACAGGAGTTTGAACCCCCCGAGCCATTGGTCCACACATCTCTCTAATAATATCAACAATTTGGTCCCTAGGGACCATATTTTGTGCTTGTTGAACCACTACCGGAGGAACAAACACAAGATTTGGTAAACAACCTTGTGCCTAGGGTCCTCTTGGTCCATAGGATGGTATGTTTGGGACTGGTTGTCCCTGTGGTGCTGGCTACTGTTGGGGATATGGGTGACCCCTTTGAGCCTGTCCTACAAAAGGACCTGCGAAATGTGCTAGAACAGGTGTTGTGTCTCTTCCAGTTGTAGGAGAACCTTCCAACCCCCCGGGTATAAATTTGAACAAAGGATTAATGAACCCTCTCGTGCCAGGTATGGCTTCGAACATGGGATTTGAAACCATCCTTACACCATTATCCTGTGTTGGGCCAGATCCACCAATTTGCATGGTTTCACTGTTAAGTAATGAAGCATTTTGATTTGCCATAGGCCTCGAAAGAGGCTCATACCAAGACTGAGGTGGTGGTCTTTCATGATTTTGGTTACTACTTTGACCATTAGTATGCCCATTACTCTGCATAGGCTGTTTGTCTCTAGCCAATCTTTGCTGAGGGACATTTGAATTTTCCTCTATATGCCTTGCATTAGTTGGTTGATGAGCATTCATTCAATCCAAAAAAGATGTTGCCCATCTCTCCATTGTGTTCATTAACTGCTGTTCCATGGCATCTACTAGGCCACCCCATGGATTCATTGGCTGAGTAGATGGAACAGTGGATGGTCCAATTCCTTAGCCTCGTCCAATATTATGAACATGTGGTACTTGTTCCGAAGTGCTGGTCTGTTCGACCATGGGTTTTGATACGACAGATGCCTCCACAAGATGTGTCATCACATTTTTCTCTAGATTAGGCATTTCTGCCTCTCCTTCCACGCCTTCTTCCAAGCATTCATTTTCTTTTTGTCTCCTACGTCTAGCCATTTTAATTAGTCCCACTGGGCATGCCAAAAATATATGTTGACTTTTTTGGCTTTCGAAGGTTATTACAGTAATTTTGAGCATGCCAGCAAGGATTAATCAGTCCTTACAGAAATTTAATTTCCAACCAATTATCAGACGATTGTGTTTTAGTTCTTTCAGCATTAATGAAGAAGACTTTTAATGGTGGCTTTGCTTAAGAGGAATAAACTAACAATGATTAAATGAAGAACAATTGCAGTATTTCATTAAGTAAAACGAAAGACTTACAATGATCCAATTCAGCCTTGTAGAGGTTTACAGCAACAATCTACTTGAAAACTACTCCTATGAACGAAGTGCAGTGCATGAATTTTAAAGTACAGAAATACAAACAATAGGAAATGTAAAAACTGGAAAGGAAATAAAGTAGATAAAACTGGTTTCTTTGGATCTGAGTCTGGGACTTTTTCTGGGGCCTTCTCTACTATTTATACTTTTCAAGAATAACCATCGAACTGCACTTCTAACCGTCGAACCGCTCCTCCATGATCGTTGATCATGTTGCTTTATAGTTAGCTCCACTATGCCAATACCTGCAATTAGGCTTCCCTCCTGATTTTGAATTTAAATATGAGTAACCGTTGAAGCCACATCACTTTGCATCTCTTTGTTGATCCAGTACTACGTAGATCTTACGAAAACCAATACTAACTGCCACGTGTATGATCACGATCGAACGAATTGTCTTCCCGTATTACCCTCAACCTGCCACGTGTTGAACTGTGATTGACTTTATACAAAATATATAGCCAACAGCTTCTTTTCAGATTATTGTGTGGTTAAATTTTAGCCACACACTGATCATGAAGTGGCTAATAAAACAACTTAATAATTTGTTGTCGTTAACCCTTTTCTACCATTCTACATTGTTACATTCTGTTAATGGAATTGTAAATTTGATGCTTATAGAGTTGAGTCGAGTATTGGTTTAGTCAAGCCCTATTCAAAAGATTATACTAAACTCAAGTTTATTTATGATTTTATTTAAGCTTATCCATCACCCTAACATCCATGGTCAAGTCATGTCGGTATTTGTTACTAGAACAAGTTAAAGGCAGCATAGATCAGATCCAATACTGATGATCTTATTGCCTCTTACTACCTTGGCTTTATTGCATGTTTGCTTTTGTTTGTACTGCGTGTTGCTTTTGTTTGTTCTTGTTAGATAAGAAAAGTGTCTTGATGTGTAGTACATATCACAATAATAGCATGCAACTAATTGACTGTTCACCTGGCATGCCAAATTGAGCCAAAGCCTCATCTTGCTTATGCTCCACTTCTAAATAATTGAGCCTGAAATCAAGCTTCAGTTTTGATTGCTTTTAGTGTAGTGAAAAGCTTGAAGCAACTGAGTAATGAGCTAGGAATACAAAATTAATCATATTCATAGAAAATGCAATATTAGTTGGAATTATTAAACCCAATTGTGGTGGGTGGAATCCTCATTCAAAACAAATCTCAACTGATCAATATACTTTTTGTGATTCATTATGTGTTTTTGATATTAGTTTTACCAACCTTGGCTAGCTCCCTTATTTTTGACATTAGAAACACTGAAACTCGGTCAAACAGACATTAAATTACAATTGTGTAAGTCATTTATTTTAAGTGAGAAAATTTTAATATGCACTCTTTTAAAATGGGTGTACTATATACAACTGTAATTATGTCATTTTCTTCTTGAGTTATAATTATTTATTTATTTTTTTTAGTTATGACTCATGATTTCTTTAATCATACATTATATTATGTTTAGTTATGATATTTTTTTTTAATTATAACTTAAAAAATTAAAATTATGACATTTTTTTTTTAATTACAAGATACATAATATAGTGTTTCCTTTTAAGTGTGCTTCATTTATGTTACACAGTCAACTTTCTGTGAATTTTTTTACAATAATACTATGTATCATGAAAGAAGGATCATGAAAAGTCTTCATGAAGATTCTCCATCCTTGAATTAGTTTATAGTGTTTGTAATGTTTTATTGTATGTTATGCAATCACCCTTGGATTAGTTTCATGGAGATTTTCATGATATTTATTTCATAATCCGTAACATTACTCATTTTTTTATGATGGGCTTTTATACACACACACAAACAAAGAAGTGGAAAAATTCAAGATTGCATTAAATTAATGGACCATTAGGCTCTTAAATGAGTGAAGTAGGTGTTAGAAAGGGAGTGGGGTTGACAATTAATTAACCATATAGCTAATTAGGCCAATTGATTATCCCAATTTGTTGGTCTCACACTTAATTATTAAAGGAGATATTTATTTATAAATTCCTCTTTACTTATTTATACTTCACTTAATTTAAATTATTTTTTTATGTTTCAATAAGTTTTATGAGTGACATAGTTACCAATACACCCCCAATAATAATATCAATATTAACCGTGTGAGTATTCCATATTCACACTGTCAATGTAAATGTTTACACCACTGAATTGTTAAGCATTCAAAAAATATTTATAAAGGTAAAATTATTCATAAAACACTTTAAATATGAGAATTAAGATTTAGTGGATCAAATGTCCAAATAATAGGACTTATTGGAATAAAAATATATTATGAACTAATTGGGATACAAGTACTTAAAAAATGATTCCATGATAAATCTCTCTTATTAAATTGGGTACAGAAAAATATGTTATATGAAATAACAAATTTTTATAATATTTTTAATTGATTGATGTAACATATTAAAAAAATTCAAAATATAAAATAGAACACGCTTCAATAATATGATAAGTATTATATCAATAAGTAAGAAATTTATTAATTTATATAACATTACTTAATAAATAATCATATGAGGAAAGATAATTCTTTCAATTTGGTATTTTCTACTTAGAAATATTTGATGCAAAAGCCTTTCTAACCAAACATTTTCTAAGAAATCACTTTTTCATATTTAGGAATTTCTTCACTAATTATTTTTTTGGGTAAGTAATTTCTTCACTAATTAAACCACCAAATCGCTATATCTTGTCAAAACATTCTGGTACATAGAGTTTGCATCAAAGTCAAACAAAATTTCAACCCCATGGGTTTCCGATTATCACCCAAAAAAAAGAAAAGAAAGAAGAGTCAAACAAATTTCAGCAATTATTTTCAACCATAAAATTAAATAAATAAATAAAAGAATGTCATTGACCAATAAATTATTTGATAAATCAAGAAAGTTGGATTTCAAAGGTGTCCAAATATTTCCTTCTTCTTTTTTTTTTGGCTTAGTAGGTGTTTGGAGTGTTGGGGGGTTGGGGGGGGGGGGGGGGGGAGCTTTGACCAAAAATAAAATTAAAAAGTTATCAAATTATTTGTAATAAATTAAAAAAGTTAAATATTACATTAGTATTTTTTATTTGTAAAAAATAATTTTTTTTTTTAAACAATTTCTCAAAGACATTAACATTTTAATGAAATAAAAGGGCAAAAAATTAAAAAAAAAAAAAAAAAAGTCAACTCTAACCCACCCTTAAAATCTAGACATCACGTTTGTAAAATAGCCACAATTAAGCTCCTTACCCAGTAAAATAAAAAATCGAACCATATTGACCTCTTTGAGTGTGGTTGGGTTGATTTTTGAGTATGTTGATTTGATTTTAGATTTTTTCAATCATCAAACTGATAGATAGAATTGAGTAGGTTTTTAATTTAGATTGTGTTTAAACAGAACCAACTCGAGAACCAAATATATATATATATTAAAATTCTATTATATCTATATGTTTTTACTTAATTGGTCTATTACAATAAACTTAATTGCACCTAATAAATCTCACCTACAAGAATTATTAGGTGAGTTAAATTTTGTGGTTGATTTAATTTATATTGGCTGTATTAATAAATTTAATTGGTGCTGCTTATGTTTAAGCTTGAGTTAGATTTAATTTGTATTGGCTTACAATAAACAATATTTTGCTCTGTATTTGTGTTATGTTTAAATTTTAAAAAGACTTGCTTATATTAATTATTTGTTATTGATACACATCATATATATATATATATATATATATAAGAGTACTGCTTTTTTCTTTTTTAGATGGCACATTTCAATGACTTTTTAAAAAAAAAAAAAAAAAAAAAAAAGTCACACCAGTATGTATTTGCCATTTACATATAAAGTTTTATACAAATTCAAATCCAATTTAAATTAGGGCACTCGGTCAAAAGTCCAAAATTAAATTTTCTTTGTCCAAAGGTTGATACTCTATTTTCTTTGTCCAAAAGGACATGCTTTTGTGCAATGACCAAACTACCCATGCATATATATTGTTTTTAGATCAAACCCTAGTAAAATACATCTCAAACTAGCGCCTCTCTCTCTCTACCTGTACAATTCTAGACTCTTATGTTGGGCATTAATGGAAATCCAAGTGCTTCTGCAACAATTCTAGTGATTTTGAATAAGAAAATCTTCAATAGATTTTATATAATATTTATAAAATATTATCAGTTTGTGTATGTGTTTGATCATTGCACAGGATTGGTGGATCTAGTATAAACCTGCAAATATTTGTTGTGGTTGTGGTTGTAGTTGTTGTTCCTAATGGTGATGAAACAAATTACAAATTGTTTTTGACAGATAGGAGAGAGAAAATGAGAAGAGTTTGAGTCGTAATCTTGGCTTAGATCTACTTCTCCATAGTCATAATCTCATATTTGTGTGTGTGTGTGTGTTTTCTTTTCTTGGCTCAGATTTTTGTTGTTATTGTTGTTGTTGATGTTGATGATGATGAACAAATAAAACACAAATTTGATGATGAACAGATAAAACAAAAATTTGAATAGTTAAAAAAGTTAAATAGATAAAATATTTGAATAGATAGATTTAAATAGATAAGTTAAAATTTAAGTAGATAAAAATTTGAAATTTGAATAGTTGATAAAAAATTTGAACAAATAGGAATTTCAACAGATAAAAAATTTGAATAGATATAAATTTCAACAAATAAAGTTTTAAACAGATAAAAAAATCCAATAGATAAAAAAATTTGAACGGATAGGAATTTTAACAGATAAAAATAATTTCAACAGATGGAAAATAATTTCAACAAATAGTCAAACAAATAAAAAAAAGTCAAGGAGTAAAATTGGAAACAAAATGTTCACCAAGACTTCTCACTAAATTATTTTACAAAGCATGGACCTCTCATCAATAAAAAGTCTATTCAATCTAATGCCTTGTATCCTTCTTATATTGGATTTATCACTAATTAACCGTTTAAATTATACTAATTTTACCCGTTTTATATTTATATGAACTCTATTTGAGAAATAGTACTTTTTCATACCCAATACTAATTTTATATGAACTCTATTTGAGAAATACTTCTTTTACAAATCCAATTTGAGTTTTACATGAAATCTAATTACAAAATCTTTTCTACATTATTTTATATAATTACAACTCATATGAGGAAAAATCTGTACAATAATAATAGAATTAAAATTATACAAATAGAGTATTTAAAATTATCAAATACACAAATAATTTAACTAAAATTAATATATATAAGTATTTAAGTAATACTTTTATAGAATGATAATGCCAATATTATCAAAATAAATAATTAAAATTATACTTTAATATTATTCTTTTATAACATACACATCATACCAACAAATACTTTTTTTTAATATATATAAAAAAAATAGTACGTTTATTGCACATGTCAACTGCTGGTTTTTAATATAATGAAACTCTAACTCTAATCCGAACCAACTCGAACTACATTGGGTTGGGTTAATTTGGTTCTAGTGCATAAAATTGATCATGATTAGGTTGATTCTAAATTTAGTGTCAAATTGACCCATGAACATCTTTAATTATTACAACAAATTAAAATTTGTTGGACGATTTTCACTGTATTTAATGAAATAAATCCTGTTTGTGTACTAAACAATAAACGGAATACAAAAGAAAAATAGGAAAGGATAGAGATTGTTTGATTACAAAAATCAAACTAATATAAATAAATAAATAAATAAAAACATATTTTTATTTTGTTACAAAAACAAAATCAAAATCTGATTTAAATAAATAATAATAAAAACAAAAAATAAATTAACAACTTACTTGATTAATTTCTTGAACAAATTTTCTGATCAAGTCCAGTGTTTAACACTGTATCCTTAAGACAGATTCGTCCTCTCCACGGTGCTTTCAGAATGTGGACGTCTATCTCTCAGGATAAAATGATCAATCAACAAAAAATTGCAGCACTATAAATTTTTCATACAAGAAACACACTTAGTGTATACACTCTTTCTCACAGAAAATTAATGGAATAAATGCAACAAAATGCAGAAATGAATTGCAGCAGACAAGAACGAAAATTGGAATGAAAATCCAAATGAGGGCTTGTCTTATTTATAGATGAATTTGTGGTTTTTCATTTTGAACTCAACAGATGCAATACCTGTTCGGACAGATCAACAGATCTGGTTTGAATTTCAAATAGATAAAAACTGTTTTAGGTTTGAATCTAGACAGATTCGGATCTGTTTGGCCAATGAACCTGTACAGAAAATTCTGAAGAGGTGCAACAATTTTGAATTCAAAAAATTGAAATTTAAATTGGACAGATTTTATTTTACCAAAAAATAAAATTGAATTCAAATGTTTTTAGCCTAAAAAGATTAGTATTGGACCGGACAAGCCCAATCTAATCTCATACCACGCACCAGCGCCCAGGCCCTGCCCAGCTCGCCCGCCTGATCGGCTGGACGGATGGCGGTGCGCGCGCTTGATTATTTTTGGGTTCAATAGATCTAGCCAAATTTGCCCATAATCTCTCCCTTCTACAAACTTGGGGTGCCCTTTGGGGCCCTCCCCAAGTTATAATTCAAGCCTTATAAACCCACTCAATGTTTCCCACCAAACCAATGTGGGACAAGCCTTAAGCCATACCTTTAATAAATTTACACCAAAACTCTATTTCCATGAAGCTCATTTTGGTTTCAATTTCCCATTCACCCGATAATGATTTTGAGCAACCAAATATACCACGTGAATCACAACATAGCATAGAACGCGTTACCATTTTAACCTGTGAAATTCAGCGCATGGGTCCCTCCTAAAAAATAGACCAAAGTTTAGAAAAAATTCTGTTTTTCCAAATTTTTTCAAAACCATTTCTAACAATCCCCCACATGAATGGAATTTGATGACAACGGAAATGCAACAATATGCAAAATTTGTCGAAAGAGTATAAATCAAAAATATCTTGCATTAGAATAGGTAGCTTTCGGCCTTGAACCTTCCTTAGTGAAAGCCTATCGGACTTACTAGCTAACCAATGGACGCGATGCCTTGAATTGTTCAGCCGTTTGTGTAAGCCAAGACAATAGATTTCACACAAAATATCTTCTGACACATCGTGGTTCTCACGGTTGTGTTCATTTTGGCCTTGAACGCTTCTGGTTGTTCATGAGTGCTTCTAGAGAATTTAGCTTCTTTATTCTTATAGAACCAGCCCCAGTTCAACACTCATATAGGTGATTCTTATTTTGAGTATCTCCTATACTCGTCTTGATTTTATGCCTAAATCAAGATATAAGTAA
>JAPPVO010000019.1:123094461-123114662 GCA_030407325.1 Camellia japonica
CACTTTGTGTTCACCTTTAGTATATCAATCATACTTGTTCACTAAGTGCATCTATCACACTTTGTGTTCACATTCAGTATATCCATCATACTTGTTCACTAAGTGCATCTATCACACTTCGTGTTCACATTTAGTATATCAATCATACTTGTTCACTAAGTGCATCTATCACTTCGTGTTCACCTTTAGTATATCAATCATACTTGTTTACTAAGTGCATCTATCACACTTTGTGTTCACCTTCAGTATATCAATCATACTTGTTCACTAAGTGCATCTATCACACTTCGTGTTCACCTTTAGTATATCAATCATACTTTGTTCACTAAGTGCATCTATCACACTTTGTGTTCACCTTTAGTGTATCCATCACACTTGTTCACTTAGTGCATCTATCACACTCTGTGTTCGCCTTTTGTGTATCCATCACACTTTGTTCACTTAGTGCATCTATCACACTTTGTGTTAACCATTTGTGTATCTATCACACTGTGCTCACTGTATTCGCAGTGAGAATTGCAATAATTCTCTTACATCCTTTCTGCATTGTAATGTAGTTTGGTTTTTGCTTGCTTAAAACTGTTGCATTGTTATGCTTCGTTACAGCTTTCTTTGCATGATCATAAGTTATGCCCGGCTCTGTGCATCGTCTTGCATTTTGCCCCTGCCTTCGGGTGCATATCTTGTTTGTCTTGCATGTTTGTCTAAGTCTTTCGGCCTTGTTCAAAAATGGGTCGTCTCTGGGCTTTGACATTCACTCCCGTCATTCTTATGACTTTCGAGTTCTGTCAAAGAGGGGCAACTGTAGACACCCCATTTTTGACTGTCCTCAAGACTTGGACGTCACCGTTTGAACACCCGGTGATCATCCATGTTTGTGTTCGTCTCGAGTTCCTGGAGGTCTCGCTACGCGCCTTGCCTCAGGATCTCCCGACTCGACTGTTTTGTGTTTGGTTTTGCACCAAACACTTGTGTTTTGCTTTTGAGGGGCAGGGAATGGCTTGTGAGACATCCCCACACATCACCGGCCATGGCTAGAGGCCACCGGCCAGTGTTTTGTTGCCATCGGCCATATATTTGGCTGGTCGGCACTATGTTTGGTCGGTCGGCCATCTTTATTTGGCCGATTGACTCTTTTTCTGGCCGAGACCTCTTCTTGAGGGGAGTTTGAACCTTTTGAACCCCCTGTTTTAGCTTCTTGAGGAAGCTTGACCCTTTTGAACCCTTGGTTTTAGCTTCTTGAGGAAGCTTGAATCTTTTGAACCCTTGGTCTTTAGCTTCTTGAGGAAGCTTGAACCTTTTGAACCCTTGGTTTAGCTTCTCCAAGAAGCTTGAACCTTTTGCACCTTGGTTTAGCTTCTCCTAGAAGCTTGAACCTTTTGCACCTTTGCCTAGCTTCTCCAATAGCTTGAACCTTTCTAAGCTTCCAAGAGAAGCTTGCACCTCTTGAACTTTTGCCTAGCTTCTCCAAGAAGCTTGGCTCTTTTGTCTAGCTTCTCCAAGAAGCTTGGCCTTCTTGGCCCTTTTGCTCCAAGCTTCTAAGAGAAGCTTGACTCCCTTGAACCCTTGTCAAGCTTCTAAGAGAAGCTTGACCCCTTTGCTTAGCTTCCCTTGGAAGCTTGCCCCCTTTGACCCTTTTTTTGTGTTAGCTTCTCTAAGAAGCTTAGCACCTTGTCTTGCTCTATATATAGAGAGCCTCTCCACCATTTTCAAGGGTTAGAAAATCTGATATATATAGAATATATATCACTCTCTCTCTATATCTCTCTCTCTACATTTGTATGTGTTAGAGTGCTCTAAAGTGAGTGATTCTTGGCCCCTTTGCACCACAACTCCTATCCTAACACCTCCATCATCAACCTAAGGAGCTTGGGGGCCATTTTCAAAGGCTAAGGGACTGGTTTTTGACCCAAGAAGTTGCTGGTTTCGTTGGTCTACAAGGGTGAGCCTTTAATCCTCTTTTATTCCCCGTTTTTGCACCAGCTTTTAGCCTATCTTGCTTGCTGTTTTGAGCTTTGTGTATAACATAAAAAAGTTCTGTTTTTTTGTGTTTAAGATACTTCATTAAGGACACTTTTGTGTTTGGGGTCGTTTACCCCCTCTTAGGCCTTGTTTGGCCCTATTTTGTGCTATTTTTGGTGAACTTCGGGACCACCTTGTTTGGGCCTCCTCACCACTGAAATCTTGAGGGATTTCAGTGGTGAGGATGGTGGTTTAGGGTCCTAAGAAGGAGAGGGCCATCCCCTCTCCTTGTTGTCTTCAAAAAGTGCCATTTTAGCCTCATGTGTGAGCACCATTTTTAAGTGCATGTTGGCCATGTCTTAAGTGTTATTTGGTAGTATTTTGCCATGTATTACCTCTGTTTTTACTCGGTTTAGACACACCATGCTTGCTTTGCATACTTGTCTTGTAATGCCATGAAATTGCCTTAACATGTATCTAGCATTTGGACCACCATGCTTGCATATTTTGGCTTAGCTTTGTGAAGTTTTTGGTCATGTTTTAACATGCTTAAGGTCTGTTTTTGGTTGTTTAGGCCATCCTTGCCATGCTTTGTATAACTCCTTTGTATTCTAGCTACTAGCCTTGAGTATGTGGGTCACTAGCATGCTTTAGTTGGCTTATTCTCATGATTTGGCATCATTGGAAACCGTATTTCAGTCCATGTTCCATGCTTGCATACTTGCATTTTCCATCCCTTTCATGCTTTGAAGAGTTGATGGCCTATGCTCTATGTTTAGGCCCTTGTGCATGCATGCTTGTATGTGTTTTGGCCCTCATTTCCATGACATTTAGCCACTGTTTTGGGTCTAGAATAGAGTTGCCCAAATTAGTTTAAGTCTATGCTTGACATGTTGCTCAAATGTTGTTGCCTTGTTTCATGCCTTGCATGCTTGTTTGCTTAGGTTGTGTGCCTAGTGTGCATTACTTGCTTGCATGTTCATGTTGCGTATTTAGATTGCATGCTTAGGTTGCATTTGGCATGCATGCCTTGCCTCTTGAATCACCATGATTGAGGTTGGGTTCCTTATGTGTTTGTGTGCATTTCATTTGACATTAAAATGCACAACTTAGCTTCTTGGGCCATCACCCATTGAAATGCGCAATTGGTGGTCCGAGAATCGAGCACAATACCCCTTTGAGTCACAAACATGATAAGGGATGTGGTGGTGCACACATTTGCTTGAAATGCATTGCCATGCCATGTTTTGCCCTCTGCTGCTGTCAATTGCAGGTTCTGCAGGAAGTTTTGGCCGGTCGGCTAAATATAGTGCCGGCCGGCCATCAATTTTTGGCCGATAGACAAAAAGGTGGCCGGTGATCATTCCCTTCGGGTTTCTCCATATAGATCTCTTCATTTAAATCACCGTTTAAGAAAGTTGTCTTAACATCCATTTGATGTATCTCTAAATTATACAACGCTGCTATGGCAATAAGCATGTGGATGGATGTTATTCTTGTTACAGGAGAATATGTGTCAAAATAGTCCAGACCTTCCTTTTGTCTGTAACATTTTACTACAAGTCTGCTTTATATTTGTCTATTGAACCATTTGCTTTTATTTTTCTCTTGAATATCTATTTATATCCAAGAGGTTTAGAACCAAGTGGAAGATCCACCAATTCCCAAGTATGATTTTGCATAATGGATTCAGTTTCATTATTAACAGCCTCTTTCCACAAAGGTGCTTTAGGACCTGTCATTGCTTCCTTAAAGCTTTGAGGTTCATTTTCTAACAGGTATGTTAGAAAATCTGGACCAAAGGATTTTGATGTTCTTACTCTCTTAGTTCGTCTTGGTTCATCATCAGTTAAATCTTGTTGGTCGAGACCATTACTAGTCTCTTGTGTTTGATTGTCATTAGTCTCTTGAATTTGTGTACAATCAGAAGTTATTTTCTGTGAACTTAATTCCTATCCTTTCTTGTAAGGAAAGACATGTTCAAAAAAACACAGTATTTCTTGATGCTATAATAGTGTTCACATTTATATCAGGTATTTCTGATTTATAAGTCAGAAACCGATATGCACTAGTATTCTGAGCATAACCAATAAACACACAATCCACTGTTTTTGATTCTATCTTTGTCTTTTTCGGAATAGGAACTTCAACTTTTGCCAAACACCCCCACACTTTTAAGTATTCATAGGAAGGTGGTTGACCTTTCTATAGTTCATAAGGAGTGCTGTTGGATTTCTTGTGGGGTATTCTGTTAAGAACATAATTAGCAGACAATATTGCTTCCCCCCACAAGTTCTGTGGTAAGCTTGAACTTAACATGGCATTCATCATTTCTGCAAGGGTTCTATTCTTCCTTTCAGCAGTTCCATTTTGCTATGGAGAATAGGGTGCTGTAGTTTGGTAAATAATGCCATGTTGTGTACAAAATTCATTTAAAGGTGCATCATATTTACCATCTCTATCACTTCTAACCATTTTAATGATTTTTCTAAGTTGATTTTCAACTTCAGTTTTATAGAGTTTAAACATTTCTAAGGCTTCATCTTTATTTCTAAGTAAGTATACATAACAATATCTTGTGCAATCATCGATAAATGTCGTGAAATATTTTTTTGCTTCCTCCAGTTTGAACAAATTTAAGATCACATACATCTGTATGAATTAATTCTAGAAGTTCAGTTTTCCTTTCAACCAATTTAAATGCAGCCTTAGTTAGTTTCGCTTCTACACAAATCTCACATTTGTGATTAGGATCAATTTCAAACTTTGGTATATAATCCAAACCAATTAATCTACGCAAAGCATCAAAATTCACATGTTTTAATCTACCATGCCATAAATTCTACTAAAGAATATAAGCAAAAGATGTGTTATTCTTATTCAAATCAAGTTTTGATATAACCGTCATTACATTCAATTTGAGGAGACCATCACTCATGTATCCCTTACCAACATACATAACATACCATTCTTTGTTAATAAAAATTTATCAGACTAAAAAACAAGCCTAAAGCCATTTTTACTTAACAAAGAACCAAAAACTAAATTCTTCCAGATGTCAGGTACATGCAGTACATTGTTGAGGGTAAGTTCTTTCCCTGATGTCATCTTCGATGTCACTTTTCCTTGTCCAACCACAGAAGAAGTAAAAGAATTTCCTATGAAAAGTTGATCACCGTTTGCAGCGTCATTGTAAGTTGTGAATATCTTCTTTTCCGCACAAATGCGTCGAGTTGCTCCAGTGTCAACCCACCATTCCTTGGTATTTCCAACCAAATTAGCCTCAGACACCACAGCAGAGAGATTGATGTCATTTACCCCGTTAGAGATGTAATATAATTCTGTCACATTGGCTTGATTTGTGGTCTTCTTGCTTGTACTTCTGCGATCTTTCTTAGGATGGCGGCAATCAGAAGCTCGATGTCCGATCTTACCACAGTTATAGCATTTACCTTTGAACTTTTTATTGCCATTGTTGTTGCCTTGTTTAAGACCATCTCCAATAAACTTCTTTTTTTTGTTATGTGGTTTGTACACTTGTTCAACCACATTAGCCTTAGACTTAATGAGATTTTTACCATTCAACTTTTCAGCATTTCGGTTATCTTCCTCAATTCTCAATCTTACAATCAATTCATCCATGGTCATCTTCTTGCGTTTATGTTTTAAATAATTTTTGAAATCTTTCCAAGCCGGTGGTAACTTTTCCACTAAAGCAACGACTTGGAAAGACTCGCTAAGAGACATACCTTCAGAATCAATATCATGCAAAATTATTTGAAAATTTTGAACTTGAGAAATTACCATTTGAGAGTCTACCATAACGAAGTCCAGAAATTTACCGACAACAAATTTCTTTGTGCCGGCATCCTCTGTCTTGTATTTTTTCTCCAAGGAATCCCACAATTCTGTTGCTGTTTTCAGAAGGCTGTAAACATTATACAACATGTTGTCAAGGCCATTTGTCACGACCCAAACCCGCCCCTATGGGTTTAGCATCGCAACCGGCCAGTAATCTGTGATTACCGAAGGCGTGCTTAACAGTAATGACAGTAATACAGAGTAAAGGGGCTAGCAGAAGCCAAAACAGTAAATAAAAGATGTCCAATGAGCTGTGACAATCTGTATGCAAAAGACTTCTTATAAACATGCCATATTGATAACCAAAACATATGTACATGCATCATATACACAAACATCCACGTCATGGACCAAATCCCTAACTATAACTGTACGGTCAAGTCTTAACCATTTATTACAAAACGGAGATAAGAGGGTTAGACTGAGACACCCCAAAACAGCCTTAGCTTAAACGCATTCGGAACCTCGAGGTGAGGCACAATGGTTGGCTTTGACAAAACGGGAGCTTAGCCTGACGCTCCTAGCTTCGGTCCGGTGCCTGAACACCTACATATAAATATAAACAGTGAGCTAAAGCCTAGTGAATAACATATGCGTAAAGGGGTTAAGAATGAATGTCCTTTCAGTAATTAAAACAGTCAATTGCATCAGTAAATCAGTCATTTAGAACCATAATAGTCATATGTGGTACATCCATGTCACGACCCAAACCCGCACCTATAGGTTTGGCACCGTAACCGGCCAGTAATCCGTGGATTACCAAAGGCCTCTAAACAGATTAACAAATAATAAGGGGCTACGGAAGCAAATATACAAAATAAGCAAGGTCCAATGAGCTGTGATAACGTATATGAAACAGAACTTCTCAAAACTTATTTATATACATAAACATGCTAATCAGACACATCAATATTTACAGAGAATAGTTCCCAAAACCTGACTTTACATAACACACATACAGACTAGCATGATCACAAAAACAGCCATGTCAATAGGCTTCAAGCGGAACCTCCCCGGGAGGCGCAACATTTGGCTGACAAAACAGAACAGAAGGCCGTCAACTCTGGCCTGGGTCATATGCCGCCTCACCTACATATATATAGTAAACTGTGAGCGAAAGCCCAGTGAATAATAAACAGAGTAAAGGGGTTTCAATGAATGAGTTCGTACAGATTTCAAAAAAAAATCAATTCATATTATATCAAAATCATACTTGTTCAGATCATGTACAGATAGAAATCTTAAGTCGTGATTAAGTTTACCTGATACATCCATTAGCATAAAAGAACAGAACGCATAAGCGTAACAGAACAGAACGCATAAGCGTAAGGTTATGAATAACCTAGTTCCAAGAAGGAACCTCCGGATCCGGGTAATAGAACAGAACAGCTAAGCCCCCATGGCGGGCCTTCGGTACGGGTAACAGAGTGCAGACAGAACGCATACGCGTGAGGTTACGAATAACCAATTCCATAAAGGAACCTCCGATACCGGGTAACAGCCGTAGATATCACATGATACTAAGGATGTCACGAATACATGTCAGAATTTGAACAATCATTCATTGTACAGAACATATCATTACCGAAAACAGATCTCATTTGTCACACAGAAAATAAGTACAGTTGAACATATCTTAACTATGTTATTACTCACAGTGGGCGTTGAAACAGACAGACGGAGCCAAAAGGTCAAACAGAATGTGACACGTGACCTACATAACACATAACAGACACATACTTGAAACACACATTCCATTTATACAAAACTTACGTCATTGGTTCTTAGTGTGTTTCTACCCTTGAATTCCCCTTATAGAGTCTTAAACATGGCCTAGGAATGCCTAGGATGGAATGAGGATGCAAATATGCCTTAGAAAATATTTTACAAAACTTGCTGAAAACAAGGGTCTCGCTCGAGCGAGACTTCCTTCGCTCGAGCGAGCTTGCCAAAACAAAGGGTTCGCTCGGGCGAGGACTCCTTCGCTTGAGCGGTTTGTAAAAAATGCAAAAGTACTAGTTGTTGATTTTTTACGCTCGATGCTCGCTCGAGCGTGAGACCCAGTTCCTCGCTCGAGCGTAGGTCTCTTCGCTCGAGCGTGCGTTTGCGTGCACCAAAAACCTGAGAGCTTGAAATTTACGCTCGAGCCACCATTTATTCGCTCGAGCGGAGCTCTGAACAAATGATGGTCGCTCGAGCGAAGAATCCTTCGCTCAAGCGAGAAAGCCAAATTCTGGATTTCCAGATTTACCTTCCAAGTTCGAACCAAGCATCCAATACCCCAAAACTCAACCTCTTGAGCCCAATTTCTGGAAAAACACTTAAAACTCATAGTATATCATGTTTCAAAAGTCAATTTGTAAAATTAAAGCTCAAGGATGAGTCAATTGAACACATTTTCAACAAATCTTCAAGAACAAAGCTTAAACAAAAATGCATGAGTACAACTTGGATTCCAAAGCTCCAAAACAAGATTTAATGTAACATTGAGCTCAAAACCAAGGTAAATTCATGGACTAAAACAAAAGTATGAACATGCATGTGAAGTTTTGATGAAAACAAACTCAAATTGCAAGATTGTAATCATGCATGCATGATATACTACCCAATTCAACAATTTAAAGCCAAATCTAGACTCTAATCTTCAATAGGTTAAGAACTATGCAAGAACTAGCTCAATTACATGAATGAAAGGATGAATTCCTACCTTGGGTCCTTAATTTCAAGTCTAGAAGTTCAAACTTGCAATCAACCACCAAATTCTTCCACAATTTAAGCCAATCTCCTAGTTGAATCCACAATTCCCCTATCTCTCCCTTTCTCAATCGTTTTTGGGCTCTCAAAGTGGCTGAGGAAAGTGGTGTAATGAAGCTCAAATATTTCATGTAATGGGCCACTAAGTGGCATAATTGAAATTAAGCTAGATTCATTAATTTTAACACTATTTAATCTAATTTAAACATTCCAAATCAAATTTTAATTGAATCTACCATAAAATCACATATATTCTAACGAGTCCAAAACACTAATCAATTTCGGAATCGGGCGCCGATAAGGCTTTCAATTCGCAGATTAAAGTTTAAAACATGAACAGATATTTCGACACTGAACAGATAGAAACACATAAATCAGGCAATACACATGCAAATTAATTCCGGATTTCCTCTTAATTACTATTAGGCATAATTAAGTACCAATTAACGTTAATCAGGGTCGGGGTTATTACAGTCTTTCCCCCTTAAAAGAGTTTGGTCCTCCAAACTCGAATTACCTTCATTCGGAGTCAACTTTGGGTCTAAAGGGAACAAATCCGGATATCTCTCATTCATGTCTTCCTCGGTTGCCCAAGTCGCATAGGTCCTTCCGTGATTTTGCCAATCAACTTTAACCAACGGTATTGTTTTGTTTCTCAACCTTTTGATCCTTCGATTCACAATCTGGATAGGCCTTTCTTCGTAGGTGTAGTTATTTTTCAAAAGCACATGTGTCGGTTCGATGACGTGGAGTGGATCTCTTAAATATTCCCGAAGCATCGATACATGAAAGACGTTGTGCATATGTTCCATCACCGGAGGTAAGGCTATCCGACACGACACCGGATTAATCTTTTCTAGAACTTCATAAGGTCCAACATACCTTGGCGCCAATTTTCCCTTAACACCAAACCGAGTTTGACCCTTCATCGGGGTCACCTTGATGAACACATGGTCTCCCACTTCGTATTCCCTTTCTCTTCTTCGAACATCGGCATAGCTCTTTTGCCTACTCTGTGCAGTTTTCAGACGCTGCTGTATCAGTTTCACTTTCTCGGTTGTTTCTTGCACAAGTTCTGGTCCCAACAAAGGTCTATCACCTACTTCAGCCCAACATATCGGAGAACGACACTTTCTTCCATACAAAGCTTCGTAAGGAGCCATTCCAATGCTTGAATAGTAGCTGTTGTTATACACAAATTCAGTTAATGGCAAGTACGTCTCCCAATTCCCTTGGAGGTCTAACACACACATTCTGAGCATATCCTCCAGAGTTTGGTTCGTTCGTTTAGTTTGGCCATCTGTTTGTGGGTGATAGGCACTGCTCAGTCTCAATTCAGTTCCCAAAGCTTGTTGCAAACTCTGCCAGAATCTCGATACAAACTTTGAATCCTTGTCAGACACAATAGATACTGGTACTCCATGCAATCTCACAATTTCAGTCATGTAGATATTGGCCAATTTATCAGCATTATAGATAGTTTTAACAGGCATAAAATGGGCAGATTTAGTTAAACGGTCAACTATAACCCAGATAGAGTCCATACCTCGAGGAGAACGAGGCAATCCTACAATGACGTCCATGGTGATGTGCTCCCATTTCCATTCCGGTATTGGGAGTGGTTGTAGCAATCCCGCGGGTCGTTGATGCTCAGCTTTAACTTGTTGGCACTGTAGATATCTAGCCACAAAGTCTGCAATGCTCTTTTTCATTCCAGGCCACCAAAAATTCTGTTTCAAATTATGATACATCTTCGTGTTCCCCGGATGCATAGCAAATTTACTATTGTGGGCTTTGGTCATAACACGTTTCCTCAAATCATAGCAATCAGGCACACAAAGACGGTTCTGGAATTTCAGCACATCATTCTCAATCACAAATCCTGGCCTCGGTTTCGAATCAAATTCCTCTATAATCTTTTTCAAGTTTTCATCTTCACATTGTTTTTGTTTGATCTCATCAAGAATAGCAGGTTGAGCAGAAATAGCAGAATACAGTCCATCTTGTTCTAGGTCAGTCAACAATTCTTTTTGGCTAGATAACAAACACGACACAGTTGCACCAGATTTTCGGCTCAAGGCATCTGCCACAGTATTAGCCTTTCCTGGATGATACAAAATTTGCAAGTCATAATCTTTGATTAGTTCCAACCAACGTCTCTGTCTCATATTCAACTCCTTTTGGGTGAAGAAATATTTCAAACTTTTATGGTCTGTATAAATCTCACAAGTTACCCTATACAAATAGTGACGCCATATCTTCAAAGCAAACACCACGGCTGCCAATTCAAGATCATGTGTTGGGTAATTCTTTTCATGAGGTCGGAGTTGTCTAGAAGCATAGGCAATCACCTTTCCATTTTGCATTAGGACACACCCCAAGCCTTTATAAGAAGCATCACTGTACACTTGAAACCCATCAGTACCATTTGGCAAGGTTAAGATTGGTGCAGTCACTAACCTGGTTTTCAGTTCTTAAAAGGCTGCCTCTCTTTGGTCATTCCAGTCAAATGGCATGTTTTTCTGAGTTAATTGAGTCAATGGTAAGGCAAGCTTGGAAAAGTCTTTCACAAATCTCCGGTAGTAACCTGCAAGTCCCGGAAAACTTCGAACTTCTGTCACATTCGTAGGTCTAGGCCAATCCACAACAGCTTCAATCTTTTGAGGGTCCACAGAAACACCATCCTTGTTGATAACATGCCCCAAAAATGCCACACTGTCAAGCCAGAATTCACACTTGGACAATTTAGCATACAATTTCTTTTCTCTCAAAATCTGCAAGGCGGTTCTCAGATGATTCTCATGTTCCTTCCTGTCTTTAGAATATATCAGAATATTATCAATAAATACAACAATAAAGTCATCCAGATATGATTTAAACACCCTATTCATAAGATCCATGAAAGCAGCAGGTGCATTGGTCATCCCAAACGGCATTACTAAGAATTCATAATGTCCATATCTAGTTCGGAATGCAGTTTTCTCTATGTCCTTGGTTCTAACTTTTAACTGATGATACCTAGACCTGAGGTCAATTTTAGAAAACACTTGGGCACCCTGAAGTTGATCAAACAAGTCATCTATTCGGGGCAGAGGGTATTTGTTCCTGATAGTCACTTTATTCAGTTCCCGGTAATCTATACACAATCTCAAAGATCCATCATTGACGTGCTCGGACGGATAAAATTCTTGTCTAACAGTTCCTGAAGTTGGGTTTTCAGTTCTTTCAATTCGGAGATAGACATTCTATAGGGAGTCTTGGAAATAGGTTGTGTCCCCGGAAACACCTCAACAGTAAATTCAATTTCTTTGTCAACTAAGTCCCCGGTAAATCAGTCGGAAACACATCAGGAAAGTCACAAACAATAGGGATCGTTTCTACAGTAGACTGACAGATGATGTGGTCAATATGCAACACAGATAACCCTACATCCCTTCCTAAGCAGTTTTACAGCTTTCATAGCGAGATTAAGTATGGGGGAGGAAACCCCGTTCCCACTAAAAGTAAATTCAGGCATACCCGGCGGTCTAAACACAACAGTTTGTTTGCACAGTCAATGGTAGCACAGTATTTAGTATCACTAGCACAATCAACCATCCATCCAAAATACAATCAAAATGATGAATGTCCAAAGGTAATAAGTCCACATACAACATCATATCACCAACCCTAACATCACACACTGGATATACATGAGCACACATCATAGAACCCCCAGATGGCGTAGACACAGATAACACATATGTCATAAGTTCTAATGGCCTAGTCAATTTTCGAGAAAAAGTATGCGATATAAAAGAATGTGTAGAACCAGAATCTATCAATACACATGCATTTTGAGAACATACAGAAAGTGTACCTGACACCACAGTATAGGTGTTCGGTACGTCACTAGGCACTAAGGCAAACACTCGGCCTTGTCTTAAAGGTTCCTTTCCTGCATTGGCTTTGACATTGGTTTTGGCCACAGAAGCGGATCCCGCTGAACTTGCTGCAGGACGGCTAGTAGTCTCAGATCTAAGCGGACAATCTTTCACTATATGACCCGGCTGGCCACATCGGTAGCAAGCACCGGACACTCGATAGCACACACCCCTGTGCCTTTTACCACAATCAGGACAGATCGGGAGAGACCCACTACTTTGACTCGAGTTGCTCCAAATCCCTGTGTTTTGCTTCTTATTGCTAAAGGACCGGCCTTTCTTAAAACCAAACCCGGATCTTTTTCCTCTCCACTCATTTGCTGTAGATGTTGGAGCTTTGCTTTGTTTCATGGCAGCTAGGGTAGCCTCTGCCATTAAGGCTCTGTCTAAGACTTCCACATAAGTAGGCAATTTCAGAACGCCCACTCTATCAAACACGTCAAGATCCAATCCCCCTTCAAACTTTCGGGCTTTCTTATAATCGGTGTCCACCATGTGTGGAGCAAATCGTGCTAATTCAGTGAACTTAGCTTCATATTCCGCCACTGACATTCTTCCCTGTTTGAGTTCCTGGAATTCAGACACTTTTCGATCCCTAAAACATTGGGGAAAATACTTGTCGTAGAAAATGGCATTAAACTGTGCCCATGTCATATCCCCATTGCCACCTCGGATTAACAACCACCACCTGCGGGCTTCGTCTTTCAGAGTATAGGTGGCTAACAAGACTTTCTGAGTTTCAGAACACGGAAATACTTCATACAACTTTTCCATCTCAAGTAACCACGTCTCAGCTTTCAAAGGTTCAATTCCACCATAGAACAGTGGTTTCGGTGGTTTCATTTTCAAGAATTTCTGTGTGAGATTAATGATGTCATTGTTATCTGCCTCGGCTTGTATCGGTGGAGGCGGAGGGGGTACAGGTTATTGTCTTTATTGTGTCAATGTCTCAGTCAATGCTGCCAACATCTGTTCCATTCGGCCCATGCGAGCCTCTGAAGATTCACTTTTACCACTTCCTCTTGCATTCTCCATCTTACAATACAAATATCAAATGATATTAAACATAGGCATAATCTTATTCATTTCCTTTAATTCATTTATTCAAATATACATTTAGTTTTAATATTCAGTTGTATTACCACACTCACAGATGCAGATAAAATGCCCCTAATTCTTACTAAGACATCCTAAGCTCATACGGACCTGTGTGTGCGGTATAACTCGTGCTCTGATACCACTCTGTCATGACCCAAACCCGCCCCTATAGGTTTGGCACCGTAACCGGCCAGTAATCCATGGATTACCAAAGGCCTCTGAACAGATTAACAAATAATAAGGGGCTACGGAAGCAAATATACAAAATAAGCAAGGTCCAATGAGCTGTGATAACGTATATGAAGCAGAACTTCTCAAAACTTATTTATATACATAAACATGCTAGTCAGATACATCAATATTTACAGAGAATAGTTCCCAAAGCCTGACTTTACATAACACACATATAGACTAGCATGATCACAAAAACAGCCATGTCAATAGGCTTCAAGCGGAACCTCCCCGGGAGGCGCAACATTTGGCTGACAAAACAGAACAGAAGGCCGTCAACTCTGGCCTGGGTCATGTGCCGCCTCACCTACATATATATAGTAAACTGTGAGCGAAAGCCCAGTGAATAATAAACAGAGTAAAGGGGTTTCAATGAATGAGTTCGTACAGATTTCAAAAAAAAATCAATTCATATTGTATCAAAATCATACTTGTTCAGATCATGTACAGACAAAAATCTTAAGTCGTGATTAAGTTTACGTGATACATCCATTAGCATAAAAGAACAGAACGCATAAGCGTAAGGTTATGAATAACCTAGTTCCAAGAAGGAACCTCCGGATCGGGTAACAGAACAGAACAACTAAGCCCCCATGGCGGGCCTCCGGTACGGGTAACAGAGTGCAGACAGAACGCATATGCGTGAGGTTACGAATAACCAGTTCCATAAAGGAACCTCCGATACCGGGTAACAGCCGTAGATATCACATGATACTAAGGATGTCACGAATACATGTCAGAATTTGAACAATCATTCATTGTACAGAACATATCATTACCGAAAACAGATCTCATTTGTCACACAGAAAATAAGTACAGTTGAACATATCTTGACTATGTTATTACTCACAGTGGGCGTTGAAACAGACAGACGGAGCCAAAAGGTCAAACAGAATGCGACACGTGACCTACATAACACATAACAGACACATACTTGAAACACACGTTCCATTTATACAAAACTTACGTCATTGGTTCTTAGTGTGTTTCTACCCTTGAATTCCCCTTATAGAGTCTTAAACATGGCCTAGGAATGCCTAGGATGGAATGAGGATGCAAATATGCCTTAGAAAATATTTTACAAAACTTGCTGAAAACAGGGGTCTCGCTCGAGCGAGACTTCCTTTGCTCAAGCGAGCTTGCCAAAACAAAGGGTTCGCTCGAGCGAGGACTCCTTCGCTCGAGCGGTTTGTAAAAAATGCAAAAGTACTGGTTGCTGATTTTTTACGCTCGATGCTCACTCGAGCGTGAGACCCAATTCCTCGCTCGAGCGTAGGTCTTTTCGCTCGAGCGTGTGTCTGCGTGCACCAAAAACCTGAGAGCTTGAAATTTACGCTCGAGCCACCATTTAGTCGCTCGAGCGGAGCTCTGAACAAACGATGGTCGCTCGAGCGAAGAATCCTTCACTCGAGCGAGGAAGCCAAATTCTGGGATTTCCAGATTTGCCTTCCAAGTTCGAACCAAGCATCCAACACCCCAAAACTCAACCTCTTGAGCCCAATTTCTGGAAAAACACTTAAAACTCATAGTATATCATGTTTCAAAAGTCAATTTGTAAAATTAAAGCTCAAGGATGAGTCAATTGAACACATTTTCAACAAATCTTCAAGAACAAAGCTTAAACAAAAATGCATGAGTACAACTTGGATTCCAAAGCTCCAAAACAAGATTTAATGTAACATTGAGCTCAAAACCAAGGTAAATTCATGGACTAAAACAAAAGTATGAACATGCATGTGAAGTTTTGATGAAAACAAACTCAAATTGCAAGATTGTAATCATGCATGCATGATATACTACCCAATTCAACAATTTAAAGCCAAATCTAGACTCTAATCTTCAATAGGTTAAGAACTATGCAAGAACTAGCTCAATTACATGAATGAAAGGATGAATTCCTACCTTGGGTCCTTAATTTCAAGTCTAGAAGTTCAAACTTGCAATCAACCACCAAATTCTTCCACAATTTAAGCCAATCTCCTAGTTGAATCCACAATTCCCCTATCTCTCCCTTTCTCAATCGTTTTTGGGCTCTCAAAGTGGCTGAGGAAAGTGTGTGTGTAATGAAGCTCAAATATTTCATGTAATGGGCCACTAAGTGGCATAATTGAAATTAAGCTAGATTCATTAATTTTAACACTATTTAATCTAATTTAAACATTCCAAATCAAATTTTAATTGAATCTACCATAAAATCACATATATTCTAACGAGTCCAAAACACTAATCAATTTCGGAATCGGGCGCCGATAAGGCTTTCAATTCGCAGATTAAAGTTTAAAACATGAACAGATATTTCGACACTGAACAGATAGAAACACATAAATCAGGCAATACACATGCAAATTAATTCCGGATTTCCTCTTAATTACTATTAGGCATAATTAAGTACCAATTAACGTTAATCAGGGTCGGGGTTATTACAATCCATTAGCAAAATAGTACAGTAGGTCTTAACAGACCGAACAATCAGTTGATGGCCATCATAACCGTAAACAGTAGTGGTTCCAAACGTGGGAACCAACAGAGATCTCTATGACAGTAACAGTAACAGTAAATTGTTATGGATGCCACGAATACAATTTACAAATAGGACAAGATTCATTCATTAAACAATAACGTTTCAGTAAGCAGAACAGTTGATCATTCAGAAAATAATCATAATTGAACATATCTTTACAAAATTGTTACTTACAGAGTACTGGGCTACAGACAGGATAATGAGCGTCCTTGGATGCCAACCCTACAGTTGCAGAACGAACACACACTCGGGATTAATAACTTAGCTTCTAACTATACTGGTGTGGTTCTATAGCATTATCCTCATTAAGATGCCTTAAACTAGGCCTAGGAATGCCTAGGATGGAATGAGGATGCAAAGATGCACTTTAAAAGATTTTTCAAATTTTTGCTGAAACAGGGGTCTCGCTCGAGCATGGCTTTCTACGCTCGAGCGAGCGTGCCAAAACAGAGGGGTCGCTCGAGCGTGGACTTCCTCGCTCGAGTAGTCTGTAAAAATGCAAAAAGTACTGGATGTTGAAAATCTCTGCTCGACGCTCGCTGGATGCTCGCTTGAGCGTGAGACATAGTCCTCGATCGAGCGTAGGTTTCTTCGCTCGAGCGTGCGTCTGCGCACGCAGAAAACCTGAGAGCTTGCAATCTACGCTCGAGCCAGCATTCCTTCGCTCGAGCGGAGCTTTGAACAAAAGATGGTCGCTCGAGCATGGAATCCTTCGCTCGAGCGTGGAAGCCAAAATCTGGAATTTTCAGATCTGCCTCCCAAGCTCAAACCAAGCATTCAACACATCAAAACTCAATCTTTTGGGCCTATTTTCTGGAAAACACTTGAAAGCTCATACTACAACATCTTTTGAAGATCAATTTTGTAAAATCAAGCCCAAAGGTAGGCCAATTGAATACAATTTCAAAGAATCATTCATGAATCATATAAAAACAACATGCATGAGTCTCTAAGAACTCCAATGCTCCAAAACATAACCAAATGCAAGTTTGAACTCAAAATCATGGTGAATTCATGGACTATAACAAAAACATGAACATGCATGTAGAAATTTTCATAGAAAAGACCTCAAAACTCAATGACATGGACATGCATGCAACCATAGCTACTCAATACAACACTTTGAGCCAATTCAAGACTTTAATCACCAATTTTACCATGGACTATGCATGTAACAGCTTAAATACATAAACCAAAGGATGAATATCCTACCTAGGTGTAACATGCCCGGGGGGTACCCGCGCGCGTTACACAGTTCGGACTCCCGAGATCTCTTTGATCTAGTCTCACGAGTGCAATGTGAAACACAGATGAGAGTCCAGATTTGACAACTTTTATTGAAAATCCATTTTATTGCAATTTTGTCAAAAATGGACTGCGTCATCAGATCTCAGAGTCGCCACCTAATATTTATTTTGAGAAAATTAGGAAACCCATGACTCGTGCCAAGGCCACTGTTCATCGTAACCAAGGATGCTTGGCTCGGAACCTTAGGTATGAAGGGATAAGGTCATTAATTGAGCCCCGCTCACCCGATCAGAAGATCGACCTCTACTAAACCATGATATGAATTTTATTTTCTTTATATGTTCATGTTCTGATTATGTAATAAATCCTAAAATTTACTATGTGAAACATACAAGTATAAACTATGTCACCCATTTTGGAACAGCTTGATTTCATATAGTTTTGAAAGAGTTTTGAAAATGTACAACCCAAAAAAATTGAGTTTACAAACATGAAAATCAACATCATTCCAAATTAAGCGACACAACCTCCATCCACTGGCATTCATACAGTTATATCACATAAGCAAATAGCCACATGGTAGGATGCTTGAACATAGTAAGAAAAACATGCACAAACGGGATGCTAAAGCATAAAAACTTACATATTTACCAACGTCCCGCGAACAGCTACAAAACAAAGTTAGTAAAACATGCATGATCTTATATACAAAATCCTAATGCAATTCACTCATGAGATGCAACTAAAAATTCGGCTTCTAAGATATGACATGTGAATCATCTCAAGAACATGAGGTAGCGCACATAATCACATAGGAATTGATTAAATCCACAAATGCAAACTTAGCCGAATCAAGATGCATGAAACATCGATGCAAAGCATGAATATGATGAAAAATAAATATGATGTTTTTGTACAAATAAAGAAAGCAAGTAAAAGAACGGGATAGAAAGAAGCGGGACGGGGAGGGAATTATTACAACATTTTAAAGAATAATTACAAACCGAATTAGAGAGGGATGAGGAAATATTACAACAAAATAAAAACCTCACAATACACTCAAAATATAAAAAAAAAAAAATAAAATAAAAAACTTCATATTCTTTGAAACCGCCATCGAAAATTGGTCAACATTGGGAGATTACACATCTTGTCTGGAAGAAGCTAACCGGCCGGCCAAATAGGCCGGCCAAATAGGCCGGCCGGCCAACTAGGCCAAGCAAAACATGTCTTGTTGCGAAACCAAGAAAAGGCACAAACAAAAAATATGTAGGTGGCTCAACTAACCACTACCGGTTAGATTAAAAACACGAAAACAAATATAAAATAAAATAAAAAGTACAAACTTACAACATAAATCTAAAACAATAAAACAAATATAAGATAGAACATGCAAGATTACAACAAAACTAATATGAGACTAATACAAAAAAAAATAAAAATAATATGAGGTAGAACATGCAAGATTACAACAAAACTAATTTGAGACTAATACAAGAAAAAATAATTATAGGTAGAACATGCAAGATTACAATAAAACTAATATGAAATTAAAAAAGTGCAAACTTACAACATAAACCTAAAACAATAAAACAAATATAAGATAAAACATGCAAGATTACAACAAAACAAACATGAGACTAATGCAAGAAAAAAAATAAATATGAGGTAGAACATGCAAGATTACAACAAAACTAATTTGAGACTAATACAAGAAAAAATAATTATAAGGTAGAACATGCAAGATTACAATAAAACTAATATGAAATTAAAACATGTGAATAAAATAAATAAATAAATAATAAATAATTATGGGCTAAACAAACCACTAGGATTATAACAACACACTATGAAATAAGAAGTAAGAAAATAAATATGAGATATAAAATATGAGAAAATGAAAGACTAAAAATCACATTCCAAAGAAAGATTGAACTTCTTGATTCCCAAACTCCCTCTTGATCACCCTCAAGTGTAGGAAGTGTGTTCTCAAATCCTCAATTCGAAATTATGGAGTTTATGGTGTGGAAAGTGGCTAACTCTCTAGTTTTTCACACTTTCAATCACTAAACACTCTTCCTTATGATCAAGGCAATTGATCTTTGGCTATATCAGAATTTTTGAAGTGGTTTTTTGGTGTATGGAAATGAGGAATTTCAGTAGCTATGGAAGGTATGGGATGTATATGGAAGATAGGAATATTTTTGGCTCAAAAACTCAATTTTTCTCTCTTTTTTCACTCTTTTCTCACCCCTTTTCTTCAATTTCGTGGTCCTCCTTCTCTTACAATATGATCATTCTATATAGGCAATGAGGGAGAGTAAAGGTCAAAAAGAAGGTGGGAGACAAGGTGGGAGACAAGAATGTGATAGGAGAGCAAATTTTCAGGTGGTTGCATGGGATACTCATTTATGGATGCAAACAAAACCTCTTTTTGACAATGGGGGATGATTAGGTATAATGGAGGATGAGTGATGCACTTGAATGGCTTAGAAAATAGGTAATGGGTTGTCCCAACCGAACCAAAACCAAGAAAAATGGCTATTGCTGTTTTGGGTCGATATCAACAAAATCTGCTTTTAAGCCCAAATTTAAATGGACAT